>JAUIMM010000017.1:9072500-9560000 GCA_031769625.1 Taudactylus pleione | reverse complement strand
TCAACAGGAAAAAGCAGAACCTCCGGCAGCCAGCACAGGATCCACCCTTTCATTTGCCCTCCTACATAAGCCAGGCCCGGCCTCCACCACTCCCCATACTGCTGCAGCCAGGCTAAAAATAGCTCTGCTGCTCCCAGTTTACACAAGCTGGTCTGAAGGAGGGGCCCCCTCTCAGAGGATGGAAAGCTTGCATCAATTAGCCAGTCGCACAATCTAGGAATACACTACAGTGGTTAAATGGTTCTCATGTCCCATATGCTTTGTTTAACCCCCCACCCCCCTACTCATGCCTTCAGATTTAGGTGTATTTGCTGATAAAACAGCAGGCATGATTTAAAGGGCATCGACAATACTGCAAAAATGGAGTTTACAGTGTTGCTGACATCTCAGAGCTCAATTCAAGTCAAGTCCACTCGTCTGCACACAGTGTTCAGACAGCGATTCCGTAGTAAGCAGACAAGTGTGCAAGGCCAAACCCAACCCTCCCCTCATCTCCCCAAAAGAACACGTTTATTAAACACACCTTAGTGAATACAAACACCCTCCACCACATCACCTGGGTTTCAGAGCAAAATGTACATATTAAGCCAGACACTGAAACGTAGATTTGCCTATTGACACCAACAATAAGCACACATGTAGGCATCTAAACAAAGCATCTAAATATGCTCCGGCGCACTCGATTGTGGCGTGCAGATATTTACAGTCTACATATAACGGGCAGAAATCCACTCACTGAGCTACGTGCCCACACATAAAAAGAATATTGTGGCTCAGCCCAGATATGGCTCGATGTTTACTACCATCTAACGAAATGACCAGGCTAAAACATGTTGCAGCATCAGGAACCACATGTATCACAAATAAATGTAGTCTAGTTTAGACATGTGGAGGTTTTGTAGACAATAGAGTCTTTGTAAATAACCCCATTAATTTGAATAGCACCAAAATAAAAAATATCCATAAATGCCTTAACTGCTGATTTACACATCATAGAGACCAACACCAGAAGTGATCGCCTCCCCTATCTATAATTGGCAAGAGAAATGCTGATATTTGCTATCCTTAATTCTTTTAGGTTTCAAAACCTGTTAAGAAGCAAAGAGCCTCTTATGAACAGGCTATGAAAGGCATTGCAGCGTCACTAGAGTCTAATCTGAAGCAGAGGCACTTCGCTAGGTCTATGAGTTTAATAGTGATGTGCAGAAATAAGCACCACAGTAAATCTTTCAGATGCGCACACACAGAATTCCATCTGTTTCATTATAAAGTCCTCAGCCTGCAGGGGTAGGAAGCCTCCCTAGCTGGGGCCCTGCTAGGAGGAGGAAGAAAATGTTATATGACAGCAGCCAATAGCATTGTCTGGCAGTGATCAGCTGTCATGACATCATGTAGGGCAGTCAGTAAAAGAACCACCCAAATACCAACTGCAGACACTAGAACCAAGCATTACACAAGCTTGCACGTCTTATCCACATATCGGAGGCACTTGCCTGTTCTGTATCCAGCATTAAAACTATACAGTCCTCTGCTATGTACGGTCACTTCAAACTACAACACTGCAGGACACATGAATGCTGGCATACTACCGCAGTCAAAAGGACACTGCAGAATCTATACACACCATGAAACCTTATTTGTACATATTTAACAGCTAGTCCAATTCATAAATTTAATTTGTGTTATGTCTCCACATTTGCAGTGTTAGACTGCAAATATATCCTTACGGTGAAAGCCATGTACTTATTAAATGTAGTTAAAGACTAATTATCCAAAATTCCAGAATGTTAGGACATGGGCTATAACTGGGAAATACATTGTGGCAGTGACATGTGGGACTACTGGAATGTATCAGCTATGCGCGGAGGCAGTAAGACAGCCATTGCTAATAGACCAGTATCCTAAAACAATGCACACAATTGTGTTCACTACATCTACCTCCTACTATAGCCCCCTACTTAAGTTCTGCTGCCATTCTAAAAGAGCCACTTGTATTAAATGCAAGGAAGGCATATAGCATGAAAAGAAACAAAAAGCATAAAGATATCAAGAGGTGACCAGCAATGCAACATCACATCCTCATAGGTTAAAACACATAGTATAACTTCCTTCAACACCTACTCTAAATATAAAAGTAGAGAAGTGGGAGCACGCGTTGGTTTTAAAAATAAAATAACCCAAAATTTCAAGTTTGCCACATATGAGCAAACAAGTGATCGAGCGCGCGCGCGCACACACACACACACACACGATTACAGGAGTATTCATTGTGGAACATGTGCCATTATAGCACATAGAAAATTAAGAACGCTTATTTTGCCCACACCAAGCACTTAAGACTTTTGTAAAGGAAATGAGCTGCATTTATTGTACCAACTTCAGATAATTGCACCCTCAAACTGATTAACATTGGCATGTACAATGAAAATAGGAAATTTTGATACAATACTGGTAATGCCCATTCTTGTCTATACACACCCCAAACCCCATACAATTGCCGATGCCAAATAAATGGCGACAAAGAGGTTACTTACTACTGTGCGCAGTCAATGAGTTGATATTCATTCGATCTCTCGTAGCAGGCCTTCACACCCTCGTCTTGCCAGAGTGCTTTTGTATGCTCGTAGAACTCCTAGAAGACATTTAGCAGACTGTCATTTCATGCATTCCCACAAGGATAAATGACTAGGTCTAATCGGTGACTACCTCCAGGAAGTATTCATACCAGTTTTAATACCCAGTAAGACCAGTAAGTTTTCCTTTATCTAGCCGATTAACGTGCAGTTATCCAAGCGCTAATTTGTTAAGGTTCCTCCAACAACAGTTCTTGAAAACTGGAGCAATTCAATTGTTGCCCTGTTCATGCACTAGAGCTGCCGGCGCCAACATTTCTGCTCACAGCCCCCTGTGGTGGCCAGCAGACATGTGAGAAAAGTCAGTGGTTTGGGCTCCCTACCCAGGACTTTAGACTGTTTTAGCCACTTTCTGTGGCTAAACCCGGGATTTGTGTGTGACAAGCTTGCTAATGAACCCCCAAAACAATTGAATTGCTCGGTTGTGAGCACATTAATCACAGCCCAAAAAACTATTGAATCCCACCCCTCCAAAAACAAAAAAAATGACATATAAAAGCTATAGATCAGGCAACATAAGAAATAAACCATTTAAAAGACTCTAGAAACAATATGCAGGGTTTTTCTTTTGACAAACTTGATGCTGCAAACACTTCTGACCAAATGACAAGCATATATTCACCACTAGCCCACTACCCAACCCCTTTTATGTCAATGCATCCTCTTTGAAACTGGATGAGCATTTCATATGATTAAGCAGATAGAGCAAGCCTGAGGAATAAACAGTACCAGCTGCATAAATGAATCTAGATTGAGAGCTGACTGTGGCTCTGCAAATCCCTTTAAGAAACTGTGCACCAGCACTCAGATTCTAGGTCACCAACACCCCTTTTACACCAAATTCCTGAGTCCAGCCTGGGTCACTCAACACAGGTTTCAAGCTTTGTCACAGCACTTGAAACCCATCTACATCGCAGGCTGGACCTGGTTTAGTGCCGGGTCTTTATCCTCTGCTGGTGTTTGGAGATTACATCACCTCCAATCGCCAGCTGTTCCTACGCTATAAACGAGACACTGGTCACCCATCTACACCGCCCCATAACGTGGGTTTAACCCTGCTCGCTACCCAGTTTCGACTGCCGGGTAACTGGACACTAGTTATTTTTCGGGGACCTACGACCCGTGCTGATGCAGCAATAACCCCTGTTATTTGGCCAGTGTAAAAGGGGTAAATGTCTGCAAGAAAGTTATTAATGTGTCATTTTATATTTGTAACACTCAAAGCAGGATAGAAGCTTAAAAGCACTAAACACTTTCACAATAGTATCACTTTCATAATGTTGAAGCCCCTGAACAATTTTAAGATTACCCATTAGGACTCTGCAAAGTGTACGGTTGTTACTACTACAGCGAGTACTTCCATGGGTAGATTTCCTACCATGAGATATGGGTGTAAAGGGGGCTCTTAACTACCCATAGGTGTTGAGGTGGGTCTTGCTGAATCAACTATGATACTCATTTACAGTATATTCCCAAACTTTGATCTGTGGAGATTACAACTGTGTAAATGGAAAATAGCATGTACCCACTTTCGCTAAATAACTCACATTAGGGACAAGTTCCTGCATAAATTCTTATAACCAATAAATATATGAAGGCTGGAGCATATTGTACTGTACCAATACTATGGACAATGAGGAAGGAAAGGTTTACGTGCTCAATAGTCCAGTTCAGATTAATAGAAGACAAAAACAACCTGTGTAATGGGAGGGGACAGAGGTTTCACTAGAAGAATGCTTTCTTAAAAATGGTTTTCAGTCTGGCACCTTGCAGCACTGGTTAGACTGGTATGAGATGTGAGAAGCGTAGGTGGATGGCTTTCTCTTGACATTTCTTCGTGAAGCTCTCCTTAGGAATTTTTTTTTCTTTTTCAAAGTGTGTAGATATCTTTCACAAACAGGTTTATGTTGTGGACCAAGTTTTATTACAAGTAGATGTAGGGATTTCACCAATTAAGACACAAGTCTGCTAATAAAAACAATTAAAGCAAAACATTTGCATCACTCTTAGGGAGGAATTCTATTAGCTATGGGCGGTACAGTGCGGTTTCAGCTCCAAGGTAGAGTGCTCAGAGCTATTTTATTAGCTGCCTGTGGTAAGCCCACGACTAGGCCAGAGGCAGCACTTACTGTGGATTTCTAGTCGCATCCTCTGGAGCTGCGAACAGAAAACTGCATTAAGTGTTCCTCAGGCTTACCGTGGGCTGCTAAACCACCTAATCCAGAGGTTCCCAAACGTTGTCCTCATGGCTCCACAACAGTTTAGGTTTTAGGGATATCCATGATTGAACACCGGTGGTTAAATCAAATTGACTGAGGTACAAATTAAGTCACCTGCGCTCAACCATGGATATCTCTAACACCTGAACTATTGGGGAGCCTTGAGGGCCGCGTTTGGGAACCTCTGCCTTAATGGGTCACATAGGAGGATAAAGTATACATTTTTATTTTTTTTACCTTAAGGCTCCGGGTCTCGCACCAAAGGGGGAGACCTGTCGATGTTGAGTGACAGCTAGCCCACTTTGGTGGGCGGGCCGGGGGGTGGCTGCCCAAATGGAGGCGTTCCATTTGGGCATTTCCACGAGTGATCTCAGTGGAGAGATTCCGGCTCTGTTCAGAGCCGAAATCTCTCTGGGGCTTGCGGCCACAAGGGTCTCGTCGCAAGCCCGATGGTCGCGATGGTCTTGACCATCGCGACCATCATCATGGCCGCTCGCAATAGCTGTGGGTGGTCACCCACAGCTATGCGAGCGGCCAAGAGGCCGATCCAAAAAAGAAAAAAAAGCCCGGCCCTGATTCAGAGCGAGCGCTCTGTCAGAGCGAGCGGCTCTGAATCAGGCCCTAAGTGTTTGCATACCTTACAACCGAGTCAAAAGGTCTTAATCCTGGAAAAATCTAATGCGGGGTACACACCGGACCGATGCAGCGGCCGGCCGGCCAAGACCATCCCACCAACTTATTTGGAAAGTGCACACACTTACCAATCGGCCGCCCGATGTGCCTGACCAGACATCACAACTGGGTCCACCCAGTTGTGATGTTAATGACATAACTAATAATGACTAATGACATTATGACTACAGCCTGCATAACGGTCAGTCAGTTGGCCGCCCGAATACACAGGTAGATATGCATGATATCTCTTTTAGATATATAGCATCTGCTGTGCTGCACAGCCAATTGACATCATTCACAGATAGTTAGGTCCATGTATATTCAAACATTGACACAATGGGCTCAATTCAATGCGATGCTGAATAGTCCCGGGAGGGAGCTCTCGGAGCTATTCAATTCACCGCATTGTTTGGTCAGACTAAATGATTTCATCTTGCACCCTCAAACTTAACTGGCAACTGTTGGACCAAACAGAGAGGTGAATTGAATAAAAAAGTTCAGGAACAGCATTCTTTGGACAGATAAAACCCAGGAGTCTGTTGTATTATACGTTAGGGAGATACACACTTCTAACTGTAGCTAATTATACAAGTCTAAATGGGCTATGACAAACACAGGGGATACCGGCACCAGAATACAGACGCCTTTCAGAATACCGGCACTGGCATCCCGACGTAGGCAAGTAGTGGGGTTGGGGTTGGGGGGGGGGGTTGGGAGGATTAGGGTTAGGCACTAGGTAGGAGGGTTATGGTTAGTCACTAGGGAAAGGTAGGGTTAAGTTTAGGGTGCGCAGCGGGGGAGATTAGATTAAGGCACTAGTTTAGGATCAGACACCGGGGAAGGAGGGATAAGGATATGGAGACAGGGAGTGTTAGGATACCTACTGACAAGTGTCGGTATCCCAACCCTGTCGAACACCCTTGTTACTGTATAAGCATATTGTTGGCAATGAATTTATTCAGTTATTGATTAAATACCTGCTTTGTCTCTGAAAAGGAGTACCGTATATACTCGAGTATAAGTCGACCCGAATATAAGCAGAGGTACCTACTTTTACCACAAAAAAACTGGGAAAACTTATTGACTCGAGTATAAGCCTAGGGTGGGAAATGCAGCAGCTGGTAGTGCCCCCCAGTAGTAATCCCCCCTGGTAGTGCCTCCAGTAGTAATCCCCCCTGGTAGTGCCCCCAGTGGTAATCCCCACTTTCAGTGCCCCCAGTAGTATTCCCCCCCTGGTAATCCCCCCCTTTTAGTGCCCCCTGTAGTAATCCCCCCCGGTAGTGCCCCCTGTAGTAATCGCCCCCTGGTAGTGCGCCCTGTAGTAATCGCCCCTGGTAGTGCGCCCTGTAGTAATCGCCCCTGGTAGTGCGCCCTGTAGTAATCGCCCCCTGGTAGTGCCCCAGTAGAGAGACGTAATAATAATAAAAAAATAAACACTTCCATGAAACCCCCGCTCCTGGTCCCGCCGCTAACAGCTCCTCCGGCCGCTTTGCATGGGAGAGACGTCATTACTCATGACGTCTCTCCCATTACCCACTGCGGGGGCCGGAAGATGGCTCCCGCAGTGGGAGCAGCAGCAGCCGATGAGAGTCTGACAGACTCTCAGCGGCTGCTGATTACAACACACACACACAGATGCCAGGGAGGGCGGCTGTGTGTTTGTGCTCTGTAGCGCTGACCGAACTCCGTCCGGTCAGCGCTACACACTTCACTCGAGTATAAGCTGAGGGGGTACTTTTTCAGCACAAAAAATGTGCTGAAAAACTCGGCTTATACTCGAGTATATACGGTAGGTTAGCCTAAACATGGAATTTGGGATTACATTTTAAAAATATGGACTTATAGGGGGCATTTCAATTGTTTTTTAAAGGCACGCTAATTAATGGGCATGGAATATTGGAATTCAATTGTTTTTGGGCACCCGCTTGTTGTGCCCAATTAGACAGTGTTTAGCCACATAAAACAGCTAAATCCATCTAATGTCCTGGTTAGGGAACCCAAAACACAATTTTTCGCACACTTCTGCTCACCATCTCAGGAGAGGGGGAGCAGAAATGCCTGAACGAAGCAACATAGGGCGCCCAGCACTGGCAGTCGACGGAGAAATGCAATGGGCGCTCAATAGTGCAATTCAATTATTGCTCCGTTTAGGTGCCCGTGCCAGGTATGCAAGCCCAAAAACACAGGGTGTAGCCACGTATAGAAGCTAACCCCAGCTAAGGTCCTGCTTTGGGAGCCCAAACAGCAGACTTATCGCACATTTCTGCTCGCCACCTCAGGAGGCTGCTAGCATAAAGGTGTCTAACCACATGCGCAGATCACAAATAATCGTTCCACTGCATAAACATCGGCATTGCATCCATCCCTGAATCAGGCCCTATATACACTTAACATTTAGATAGGACTGACAAGACTTCAGAAAAACTTGAACTTCCTCCCTATGACTACTCATATTTGCTTCCCTACAAACTCAATATGCAATTAGAGGAAGGCACGGCCTAACAGGAGTATATTTCCTATATTCAATTTGGAAGAGAGGGAAATTCGTAAAGAAGACACTAGGACCGAGGCTCCCAAACTCAGTCCCCAAGACACCCTAACAGTCCAGGTTTTAAGAATATCCATGCTTGACCACAGGTGACTACTTAGTACCTCAGTAAATTTGATTTAACCACCTTTGCTCAACCAGGGAACTCTCTAAAACCTGAGTAGCTGGGATGCCTTAAGGAGAGTGTTTGGGAACCTCTGCACTAGAATCTAGCCCTTCTAGAGAATGTTCTATGGACAGTAGAATGAAAAATGCATGTCTGCTCTAGTGGATTTAGAAGCTTTCAAGAGGAGGGGAATTGGTGAGGTTTATTTTAACAGGGGAAGATGTTCCAAAAATGAGCAACAGTGTTAAAGAGAAGTACATTTTACCTTATCTGGGATGGTCTACCAGTTGAAAATAACCTATCATGAGGATTGGAGTGTCCACCTGGACCAGAAGCTGCAAAATTCTTGAGCATTGGACTGAGGTTTTGCAAGCATAAAAACTGGAAAGGGGCGCATTTTGTAGACTACAAGAACCCAGACTCCCCCCCCCTTTGGGCAAGGATCCCCAAGTACACTAAATTGTACCTGCAACAATATTTGAAAACCATATGGTAATAGAAATTCAAAGATATTTGTTGCATGCATTTGCAAATACATGGTAAGCCAACTTCACAGCTTCTATGATAACTGGTGGTCCCCTACACTGCAAGAACAGTTTTTCCCATGAAGGTTGCCATCTATCCTCAAATTATTTTTAGGGATCTGTCTCTTCTCTTGAACCACTGGACGGATCTTGATGGGGGTTTTGCTATTCTGTACAGCATTGGTCAAGGAAGGATTAGGTGTATGAACCATTCATCTGTGACAAAAGGGAGCTGAGCAGTGACGATTTTAGTAAAGCAAGTCACAGAAAAAAAAATCTTGCACCAAGCTGCTGTAGAGGAGCTGACAGGATCCTGAAACAGTAAACATATCAAAGTGGAAGCTGCTCAAATCAATTTGCCAATACTCTTCATGGGAAAAACAGGTTAAGGAAATAATCACTAGCCCTAAAAAGGGAATGGAAAGTGAGTGAAAATACACATGGCTCCTACTATCTGCGAAGCTCGGATTGATTGGACTGAGCAGGGCAAAAAAGTTTTGTGCAAGTAAATTAATCTGCAAATCATAGTGAACACTTAATTTATGAGAGCGCAACTTACATCTATAGATTTTGTTGCCTTCTATGCATATAGTCTTTCTAAAAGGGAAATAAGTTTTTCCATGGCTTTAAAAATCAAGGAATGTGGTAATAGTTCTAGGTATGCAGATCCCTTCATTTAAGAACAAAACAATTTTACAAAAATAGGTCATGTACAATATCCATAAAACTGGTTTTAAGGAGCAGGATCAAAAAAAGGACAGGAAAGTGAAGGGACAGGCTTTGCAGATACCTGCAGCTTAGTGTGGTTAGTGCTATTTATTACTTTAAGAAGGGAGGGAGTGAAAGAACCAATGTCTGAGATTGATGAGGCTATTTGATCCCTTGGAAGGAGCGTATACAGAATTATGATGGTTGTATAAGTTGTAGCCATAACTTGGGAGAAAATGGCTGCATATCCTTAGGCCCTAGACCGCAGACAAGACTCCGGGGTAAAGTGGATGCAGGGAGCCTGCTATAAATACTACAGTAGGCTTATCTGCTACTATCCATTTTACATTCAGTATTACAGGCCAAAGAACGCAATTCTAGTTCAGATAAAATAAAATAAAAAACAACCACAGCTAGTTGTTTGTTTTTTTTGAAGCCATGAAGAGAGCCTCAAGTGTCACTACCACCCATTGTGGTGCTGATCCATTCTATAATACAAACAAATGGCAAAACAAATCCATTTGCCACTTTAAAATGGTACTGGTAGAGAAAGATGGGGACAGGATTGCAAAAAGCTACAATCATTTGATATTTTCGACATGATGAGCTGGTTAATGTGTTTCTACCTCACTGGAGATCATATAGGTTATGTAGAAAATTGTGAAGAGTCTCTTCAGGTTTTAATTAGCTCACATTAACCAAGTGTTTATTTGTGGAGCAGAGGGAGTTTTACGGCACAGAGGGAGTATTGCGGCATAGGGCAGTTTGCACTCATTATCAAGTGTAATTGTTTAGGGACCAGAACATACACAGTAATTAGGAGTAGCTGAACTTGCAGTAGAAGCAATAGTTAACCACTTACCAAAAGGTGGTTGTATTTATTATTGTATATAGCAAAAGATAGGCAACCTGGAGAAACCACATGCTGCTGTGTGTTGGCCAAACCTGCTGGGAATGGAGTGCTACAGCACAACAATAAAAAAAAAAAAAAAAAAAGTGTCTAAACCCAAAATACAAGTCTGTACAAAAATGAAAAAGCATTGAATTTCAGATATGCACAGGTATTTCCACACAGAATTACAAGATTTAAAGACTTTCAAATATGTTCCACGTGCTCTTTATTTTGAGCTTCCAGTGTCCTTTAGCAGGCATGGACAATTCCACTAAGAAAAGGTTATACAAATGTTTGATAGAAAATAGTACTTAAAACAGTCAAAGTTTATGGTTTCATTTCTGAAGCCTTGACACAAGTGGAAACAATCAAACAAGAATAATCTGGAAAACTACAAACCAGGAGCAAATTATAGCATGTTACATATACCTAATACTGCACACACAAGGGGCAAATACTTTTGTATGATATGAAACTGAATACATCCCTTCAGCTAAATGGTGCCAAAACCTAGCACCTCAAATACACATACAAAGGGCAAAGATATGACAGGGTTACTGTACACACGGAAGTATCTGCATTATATATTCTTACACACTCATGCCTTGGCTACCCAGCTAGGCTTGATTATTAACTTTACGTTGCCCGGGTGAGGATTTTTTTTTTTACATAGGAGGCCAGAATGTAAATCCACAATCTCAAGCTGAAAGAACAGCTTAGGGTACATTGTGGAACTGTTAAAGCAAGTCAAGTGACAAGGTGCATGTTCCAAGATTAGAAGATTGCTCTGCGGTGTGTAGAAAACAAACCCATGATAACGCATACCAGAGACCATGCAAACTATACAAGGTTCAACGAAAAGAGAAGAAAAGGAGAATTACGTCTTACCTGTTAAGTCTTTTTCTTCGACTCCATTATGGGCACAGGGATGACTCCGGGGTATAGCCTGGAGAGGACAGTCTGGGCACCAAACAGTTAATAAAATTACCCACAAGCCCAGGCTCCCTCTCCTATATACCCCAGCTACTGGACCTCATTTTAGCTTGCAAGCCCACGGCAGGAGCGAGGCAGAGAAGAAGTTGAAGGAAGGCCGGTATACACACAGAACCATACATGCCATGGAACAGTACAGCCGGACAGGTCACTAAGGAAACGCCCCCCAGCAGACAGTTGTGTCAGGGTGGGCGCCCTGTGGTCCCTATGGAGTCGAAAAAAAAAAAAAAAAAAAGACTTAACAGGTAAGCCATAAGTCTCTTTTCTTCTTCCTCCACTAGGGGGCACAGGGATGACTCTGAGACGTCCTAAAGCTGTCCCCTATGGGCGGGGACACTCCTGAGCTGCAGTGAGCACAGTACAACCGGGCCAAGGTCTGCTTGGTAGCCGGCCAGACCCCATTACGGACATCATATAAGAGAGTATGACTTGCGAATCTCCCTGGTCCTCTTGACATAAAGCCAGAGAGCCCTCACCACATCCAACAAAACCTCCGGCTTAGATGGATCCGTAGCCTGGAATGCAAGAACTACTATTTCTTGATTAATATGGAAGCGGGATACTACCTTGGGAATGTAGCCCAGGCAAGTCCTCAAGACAGTTCTGTCTAAGTGAAACACAACAAATGGGGAGCAACACGAAATGGCGCTAAAATCAGACACCCTCCGGGTAGACACAATGGCTAATGGAAACACCGTCTTACATGTGAGCCGACGCATTCCACAATCTGGAATGGTTCAAATGGAGCCAACTGGAGAGCTTGGAGAACTAAGTAAAGTTCCCAGGAAGCCACAGGAGAAACAAGCTGGCTGAACATGGAGAACCCCCTGGAAGAAAGTTCGCACTTCCGGTAGCAAAGCTATCGGCCGTTGAAAAAGGACAGACCTAGAGGAAACTTGGACCTTCAAGGATGAAAGCCGAAGGCCCAAATCCAGACCTGTCTTCAGAAAGGAAAGTATACGTGAAAGACGGAAAGACCTGGGATTCAAACCCCTAGAAAAATAGGTACGCCAAGCCCTATGAAAAACACGTACCAAAGGGCAGGTTCCTAGCTTGCAGTATGGTCCGAACAACACTCCTGGAGAATCATTTTGCGCTTAGGATGGACGTCTCAAGAGCCACCCCATTAAAAGTGAAATGAGCTAGATCCAGGTGGAAGCAGGGGCCCTGAGACAGAAAATCCGTCCGCAGCGGAAGGTCTACGGAGAGGCTCAGCAGACCTGCATACCACGCCCTCTGGTGACAATCTGGAGCCACCAGGATCAGAGTGCCTCCTTTCAGTTTAAACTTGCGATGGACCTGAGGAATCATTGAGATCAGAGGGAAAATATAAATCAGAGGGAAGGTCCAAGGGACCGCTAGTGCATCCACCTGGAAAGCTTCCGGGTCCCTGGTGCATGAGCAATATCTCAGAAGCTGATGATTGTTGCAAGACGCCATCATGTCGATGTCTGGTAGGCCCCAGCGACGGACTAATAGCTGGAAGACGTCCGGATGTAACGGCTACTTGCCTGCATGGACGTCTTAACGACTTAGGAAGTCCGCTTCCCAATTTTGAACAGTCGGGATGAAGACTGCAGACAGTGCTGGAAGACGACGCACTGCCCAGCGAAGAATTCTGCAGACTTCTTGCATGGCTCCTTGACTGTGAATGACTTTTTGGTGATTTATGTAGGCCACCGCAGTTGCGTTGTCCGACCATCGTCAATGGACGTCCCCGAAGGAGGTGCTGTGTCTGAGACAGAGCCCTGTACATGCCATGAGGTTCCAGGATGTTGATGGAATGCTGGCTCCACTGACGCATCCAACGGCCCTGAAAGTTTGACAAGTTACAGCCCCCCACCCCACGAAAGCTTGCATCAGTGGTGATTAGGGCCCAGTCCTCGATCCAAAAAGTGGCGTCCCTTGTCCAGATGAGAACGCTGCAGCCACCATAGTAGGGAGAGACGTACATCCTGGGGAAAAATTAGAGTCTGAGCCTTGAGGTTTGGGGGTGACTTGATCCAATACCTCATAAGGATTTTCTGGAGATGCCGGGACTAAAATTGACCATACTCCACTATGTCGAATGTTGAAACTAACAACCCCAGAATTTACATGCACGAGTTAATGGACACTCGCCACTGACTGAGAAAGGTGCAAATTCTGGATTGTAAAGACCAGATCTTGTCCGGAGGGAGGAAGACTCTGAGTTCTGGAATATAACAAAAGCTCCCAGGTGGAGCATCTCCTGGGACGGAGATAGCGTTGACTACTTCCAAATGATTACCCACCCGTTTCATTCAAGAAGCTCCAACGTCAGATGAGAACAGCAGCAAGTCGTCCAGATATGATAAAATTCTGCAGCCCATGCGGTGTAGATGCTCCATGACCTTCTTGAACACACAAGGGGCTGTGGACAGACTAAAGGGCAACGCCTGAAATTGGTAGTGGTTGGTTTGGATAGCAAACCTGAAAGACTGTTGTTAATTGACTCATCATATAGGGATATGCAAATAAGCATCCTGTAAATCCAACGATGCCATAAAATACCCTGGTTCCAATGCTAGGATGGTGGACCGAAGGGACTCCATGCAGAATTTGGGAATCCAAAACAATTTATTGAGGAGTTTCAAATTGAGAATGGGCAGAAAGGAGCCGTCCGGCTTCTGAACCAGAAATATATTGGCGTAAATATTGGGGGGGGGGATACAGGAATAACAACTTCTGAGGGGAATAAGACTCCTCGAGAGCTTTTGCCTTTTGTGGTTGAGTAGGAAGACCGGTGGAAAAGAACCTGGAAAAGTGAGGGCGTAGCCCTGAGACACAATGCCCCTGACACAAGCGTCTGCTGTGGTCTGCATCCACACTGCCGAAAAGCAAAAGAACCCGGCCTCTCACTCAGGAGGTCCCCCGGGAGGAGGCCTGCACCATCATGCGGCAGGCTTGCTTGCCTCTGAGCTTGGAGCTTATGGAAACAAAACCCTGTGTTCTTGGAAACTTCTGACCTCTGGCCTTACCCTGAGGGCGAACGGAATGAGATGCTGAAGTTCTAGGTCTCGTAGTGGTGACAGACTGTAAGAAAGCAGATTTGGAGGCTGCCAACATAGTCAAGATCTTGTCTAATTTGGGACCAAACAGAACGTCACCCAAAAAGGTAAGGGCCTTCTTAGATTGTGAGTCTGCTTTCCAGGTGCGCAGCCAGAGTGCTCTTCTGGCAGCAACTGCAGAAGCAGAAACATTAGATGTTAAAATCAGAGAATCTATAGCTTCTTCGAAGAGATAAGAAGCCACTTCCCTAACATGTACAACCATAGTAACCAAGCCAAGGCTGTGTGCGCCCGAGGTAAGAAATTCCTACAAAGAGTCTACCCAGCGGTCCACAGCATTAGCTTCCCAAGCCGATGCCAGGGCTGGAATTTCCCATCTGTAGGATCTTTAAGAGATGCTGTATTTGGGATAAGTAGGAGGGGTGACCTAATAAGTCGAGTAATGTGGAGATCCACCAGAGAGGAGACCACTTAGTCCTATCCGAAGCTAAGAGAGGGTAAAAAGGTAGCAATATGCTTAGAAACTTGATAGTGTACTAGGGTGTCCACGCCTCCGCCAGATCTTCTAGCTGTGCAGAAGATGGAAATTCTGCCAGTCTTTTTCTGCCTTTTAAAAACAGGTGCCTTGGATCTAGGAGGCTGCTTTGAATCCTCCACTAAAAGAATAGATTTAACTGCTCAAATAAGAGCTTCTACATCTACAGGGGACATAGTCTCCTCTGGGACAGAAGATGTCTCCACGTCTGAAGCAATGGAGGCGCTAGCCTCACCATCTGAGGAAACTTCTGAATCTGAACCCCCGCCAGATAACGGAGTGGAAATTTCGCGTGGAGCAGGCCTATGCCTAGGAGTCCTATCCCTATCAAGCATCTGCTGAAAGGATATGGACACATGAGCTAACCCCTGGATAGACTGGGTAAAAGTTTGCATCCAGGGTGGCTCTGCCATGGGAAGCTGTGGCACAGGGACAGGTGGTACTGGCACTGACATGCGGTCTACAAATTGTGACATTACCTGTGTCAGACCAGACGCCGAAGCTGGTTCTTGACTAGAAGCCATAGGTGAAGTCACCGGTTGTAGGGCCCCAAAGCAATTGACACACATGCCATCATGCTCCAGATCCTGAGGAGAAATGACAGTAAGACACTGTTTATACTTGCGCATTGCTGTAGCGCCAGTCTCCTTAGCAATTTTATTTCTGGACATGCTGTTAGTCGCATAAATCACGACACACCAAACTAGTCAGTAAGGTGTAAGCTAAAAAGGGGCTTTTGTAGTGTTACTATATACTGTAATATACCTGTATATATAGAAATATACTTGTATAATATATAGGTATTATACAAGTAAGCTGTACTCACCTTATCAAGGGATGTTTCCTCAGTGACCAGCCACAGCGGCACAGATATAAGGAAAATATACACTAAGACCACCTGATGAAAAATATGGGCAATAGCTCAAACACACAGCCAAATGTAGCAGGAAGGAGCAAGGAATGTAGAGCAACTGCTTGGAGCAGGCTAACAGAGGGGACAGGAGCCCTGCTTCTCTCTCCAACGCTGAAGTAGGCTATGGCTAAAATGGCCGCTCGTCGTCCTGGAGGGGGAGGAGAGAAGTGAGGGATCTGCCTGGGGCTTACTGGCCATAGGGAAAGCGCACCCCCAGGGGTGGAGGAGGGGTGGACAAGAAAGAGTCAGCCTCCCCCGTCTGGTATAACCCACAGGGAACATGGCCACCGCTGCTAAAGAGCAGCCCCTGCTCCATATAGAAATGGAGCAGGGGGCCCTCACTGCAGGAGGTCTCCTGGATGCAGGGAGCAGTCTTACCCGACATCGCCCAGCGAGCGACTTCTGATGTGTGCGAGACCGCGGCTGAAGTCACTGACCAAGTCGCCAGTGCTGCAGTAACCGGCGCTGGGTCGGTGTCTTATAGGACGCCCTACACTGCCCACTGTGAATAAACAATTGTCAAATAAAATAAAGTAAACAGCGGAGGGCCACCTAAAGCAGCCCCGTATAACCTGGTGCCCAGCTCCAGCCCGCACCAAACTCAAAACTGAGGTCCAGTGGCTGGGGGCAGGGTATAGAGGGGAGGGAGCCTGGGCTTGTGGGTAATTTTGTTAACTGTCTGGTGCCGAGACTCTCCTCTCCAGGCTATATCCCGGAGTCCTCCCTGTGCCCCCTAATGGAGGAAGAAGAAATGGGCTTAGTCATAGTGCATCACAAATAGCAACTGTAAACTTTCCCTATAGCATTAAACGACTATATAAAAAGTCAAGTCAAATATTATAAGAAACATCAGATAATACAGATATGGAGTTGCACCATATACTTTCTGCCAGAACTTGAGACCCTTGCTACAGAACAAAGCTTGCAGCAGCTTAAATATTACCAGAAGTGGTTAGGGCAGTTCCAGAGGCACCTTAATAGTACATAATGTGATATGGGTTAAAGCTCCATTCCCAAAGGAGTTATTGCTCCATTATTTTAAAACTGCTGCAGAGACAAGTGTGAGCCATTTCCACACCTACAAGCTCTGGTTTCATAATGGTTCGCCAACCACAGCACCACAAATACAGATCTTTTGTCCAGGCCTACGAGGGCCAGAGTCCTAGAAAAGGGCGACTAGCCTTAGTAAGGTTGTTTTTTTTTTTTTTCACCATACCTTGTCATAAGCAGCTCTAAGGTACAGGCACTAAACCTATAGCTTTCATCCATAGCAAACCATGTACTAGATAATACAATTCATGAATCACGCCTACGTCCATAATGCACAATATTGCGTTTTTATTTATTTTTTGACAGTTACACCTTATTCCCACAGGGAGCTGGACAAACCAACCACCACCTGTGGAGGATAAGTGGGATAGCCTAGTACTGTTTGATAGAGCAGAAAGGGAGAAAACTTTTTTTGCTTTTTGACTTGCAAAGGCGCTATACAAGATCTCAAACCATAGACCTTTGACTAGTTAGTGGATGAAGCATGACATTATAAATTCCCTCTGCATGCCTAGGACAGATTGCAGGTGGAGGTCACTGCGATCACTCTTATACACTGCATACCTGATGACTGCACCCCCCCTTTAGTATTCCACATAATGAATTTCCCCTGACACAACAGTCAACACAAAGCAGAATCCTGTACCTGTCAAATAAGTTTTCAAACCTTGACACTTTTGCTACAGAGACAACAGGTCTATATAAAGAGTTTGTGAGCTTGCAGTGGGATAATGATAGTGTATACCTATGGAAGACAAATGCCCTATAGGTATTATACACTGTTTCAGGCATTCAAATTTGCAAGCTTCTCGGTTTGGGTATTATAAGGACCCAAGTACCTGTAATCCATACAGGGCATGTTTAACAATGGAGTGAAACTACGACATGTATATGAAAAGATACAGACCTACAGTGTAATAGAGGATAGGTCTGGTATGCTAGAACACATGAAGAGGCTTATACTTACCGATGGGAAGTCGAAATCCTTGTGACTCGGTAAATTTGAGATATAATCAATTCGGAACTGGCTGTCAGGATTTGCTAGCTCCACTGGAGGTGACAGATTTCCCATTGCTGTAACTATGGTCTTGGGAGAGAGGGAATGAATGAATGGATAAATTAATAAAGAAAACATAGCATGATAATTTTGAACAAACAGCATCAGTTCATGGCTGCTTACCTCAATAGCCTCTTTTATGTTATTCTTTATATCTTGAACTTTTATCTTTTTCTCCCTGTAATAAATGGAATAATTTACAGCTTTAGATAAATTTATGTTAGCCAAACAAAACACAATGCATCTTCCATTATGCCTTACAGCAGGAAGGCGATCTGCAAAAGACTAAAGGAGTAGATTAATAATCACTGTAAAATAAACTATTATCATTTATTTTAACATCACCAATTACACATCACATCCCCTGTCCCATTACAGCTTGCAGTCTAAAGTCTCTAACAGACACAGACACTTTAATCAGCAGCCAGTTAACCTACTAGTATGTTTTTGGAGTGTGGGAGGAGATCGGAGTACCTGGAGAAAACCCATGAAACATGAGAACAACATACAAACTTCATACATATTAGGGCCGAGGTCGGGAATCAAACTCCCGATCCATTTGCTTTGAGGAAGGACGGTTACCCACTTTGCCATTATGCTTTCAACAGCAGTTACCTTTAATGACTGAGCACCAAGAGTGATAGGGATCTAGATATATCTTGCAAGGTTAGTTTAAATAAAAGGAATTTCCTCAAAATCATTTAAAACGCGTTCGTGTACCACATGAATACAAGCTTTAGGACTTGTGCACATTATTACTGAAGTGCATCGCTAATGCTGGGCATACACTGCCAGATAAAATGTCTGTCAGACCGACAGACATTTTATCTGGCTGCCTGCCAGCCGCAGCTGTCGCCGGCATACACTGTGAGAGAAATCTCACAGTGTATAGCCCGACATCCGCGCTCCGCCCCCGGGGGAGGAGACATTTCCCTGTTCCTTCCGTAGGAAGGAACACAGGAAATGTCTGTCTGTCGGCCGCGCTGGGCATACACTGCCCGATGCGGCCGACAGTTTCCCGGGTAAATATCGCATCGGACGGGCATGCTGGACAATCCAGCACGCCCGACCGAGCAATATTTAACCCTCGGTCGCCCGCATACACGCTGCAATTATCGCGGAGATCCGCCGATATCGGGCGGATCGTCCCGATAATTGCAGAGTGTATGGCCAGCATAAGTAACTGCACATAAAACAGACTCCAAAGCAGACAGATCACGGATCTATGTATGAGGATACCTCCACACCAGTCACTCCAACTGTGAAGTACCATTTGCACATTGCTCTTTGGTGGTAATGTGTAAGTTTAAGAATCGGCAAAGGACACAGTTTATGAACAGAGATAGATATATCTATCCATCTTTAACCCACATATTATGCAGCACTTTACAGAGAGATCATTCACATCAGTCACTGCTTACAATCTATATTCCCTATAACCTACCAGCAGATTCAATTTAAATTAAAACTTTAAAATTAGAGAGAAAACATATGTAAACATGGGAGGTCCCTGGTCTGGACCAACAACCCCAGCTCAGTGAGGCACCACTGCCAACCACATGCTTCCCATGTTTTCTCAGCTACTATGAGCTGTACTAGACAAGCCCTAAAGACCAAAACTGGAAGAACATTGCTTTAGAAGAGGGATTTCCCTATCAGCAAATAGATGCAAAGAGTACAGATACAGCTGCCTAAAGAGTTGTACTACAAGTAACCTAGAGGAAAATTCCATTTAATTAAGTGCCAAGCATTACAAGCAGAAAAAAAAAAAAAAGTGGGTGGGTACAGAAAACACATGTAGCTAATTTGATAATAAACATTTAAAAGCAGCACAACATTTCAGCAGAGGAGAGTAGCAATACTGTGGGAGGGTAGTGATTGTGTTGTAGGGAGGACAGGACTCTAAGGCACGTATTCAATTTGAAAGGCTTTCCGCCTAGGCGGAAAGTCAATGCAATGTAAAAGGCGAAAGTTTCTTCGCCTATGAATAGCAGGCGGAAAAAAGTGCAGAATTGGGGTTTTGGGATACAACATTGTTGGAACCCCCGTGCAGCCTTAAGACAGTCCCCCAAAGGTAAACTGCGTCAAAAAAAAAAAAAAAAAACACCCCAAAAAAATCACTTCCATTTTGGGGCAGAAAAAAAATTGTGGGGGACAAAGTTAAAAACTAGCGAACTAGACTCCAGGGGGGTCCCTAAGTATGCCCCATGTGTTTTTTTTCATTGCAGGGGCTTGCGGAAGGTGGATTTTTCACAATTTTTTATACTTAACTTTAGCAACTTTTAAATATGCTGTCCCCCATTTTCAAGTACCCCAAATTTGCTCGGATAAGTTATTTTCTGCAAAAAAAACCCCCTGAATACTATTCTGCACCACTTATGCAAAAACACAAATTAACAGCTATTGAGCCCGTTTAAAAGCAACAAATACCTTCAGCAAGCCAAATCGGGGGGTACCATTGGGAACCCTCATGTCAGAGAATCTTTTGGGGGGTGTCACGCGGATTTACTTTTTCCGCTTGCTTCAGTTTCGCTGGGTCCAGTTTTCGCGTACTTTAAAATTGAATACGGTGGCGCGCGCACGATACTTTTCAGCCTCCCGGAGTTTTCGCCTGTTTTGCAGGCGGAAAAGTATCGCGGGTTCGCTCAAATTGAATACGGCTCTAAGTAGGTGTCAAGACATGTAGACAGGAACTGAAGTAATCAGAAAGACAAAACATTTAATAAAAATAAAAGATGGTGATCTGCATCTTTCAGTGATTAGATATTTAAGGCACTTCTCAAATTGATGAAGATAGATATTTAGCGTTCCTGCTAGGCTGTTTTAGCAGGGCGCGGCGCCCTGCCCTCCTTCTGGAGGGCAAAAAGCACCCAACCCTCCAGGAGGGCAAAAAGCGCCATGCAGTCTTCACCCCGGGTCGCAGTGTCCCGTGGGTGGAGAAACGTGCGGTGACCCGGTCACCGCCGGAGAATGCAGCACAGCCAATGCGATATGTTGGTGAATACCGACGTTCACCGACATCGCAGGTACATCGGCTAATGTACATATCGCGGGTGATCGGCCAATGTATCGGTCAGTGTGTACCCAGCTTTAGACAAAAAGCTGGTACTGTAGATTCTCCAGAGTTAAAGACTTTTTTTTTTGGTATTGCAATTAAATTCATTCAATGACCAGTAACAATCCTCTCTATCCGGCACATGAAGGCTTTCATCCAATGTGATCGAAAAGATCACAGAAATAGGATTGTTTGGGAACTGATCAGCAACTAACAAAAGGTCTCTACGCAGTTAACAATTGTTATGTTTAGATTATTCTGTGCATACACATTCATTAAAATATTCAGCTGTAAACTATGCTAGTCATATAATACTCCCATTTAAAATGTTATTTTATTTAGATAAAACAGCAACTTGTTAAATCAATACTATAAGAAGGCCTGCGATGATACTTATTTCAAACAACCTGGAGGCAGCACAACACGATCAGCATCCTACCGATGGTTCAGCATTAAGCTGTGACATAGTGCCAATCCATATCCATTGGGGAAGTGGTGGGGGCCAGTCACCTAATAAGGTAGTCATTTCCCTCTCATACAGAAACACAGGCAATTAGTAAAGTCAGTTTAGAGACTAGCTGGAACAGAGGAAGAGACACACTGTAAGTGGGAGGACGCAGCCGGCACTGACACACACAGCAACATCTATCTTGGCAAGTTTACTGGCAAAACTGTATCAATCTGTGCACCAGGGGAACAGAACATGAGAACTGCCAAAACATTAACCCTCTCCACAAGTCTACACTCTGAGATCTTCGTAAGAGACAGAGATAGTAGATACGGGTTTATATATACATGTAGGGGTTTATATATACATGTAGGGAAGAGATCGGGGGTGGAGCACGGAGGTCAGATAAAACAAAAAAATTAACAGAAAAAATAACAAAAACAAAAAAAAACCCCACAAACAACCAAAACGTTAGAAGTATAACGGTCAGAGCCCAATGACTTTCGTAAATAAAAATGTAACCCTTTTTTATGGCAGAGCACTCCAATTATACAATCATAGGACACATTTCGTCATCACCAAGGTCATTTGTATGCTTGTTTATCAAAACTTTAAAATTACGAGTCAACTTCTGGATGATGCGGGGGGGGGGGGGGGGGGACGGTGGTGGAAGATATCCAATTATCAGGTTTTTTTTTTCAGGACCTGATGTGTCCCGAAACAATATCCACGATAATTGCCGTTTTTGCACCTGAAAACAGGCGAAAACATAGGTGCTGCGATAAGGTCGCAGGCCTATGCATTTTCGGGAAAACTATCCTATTATTTCGACTGAAATAATAAAATAGGGTGGAAAAAAAAAAAAAAAAAATTGGCGGAAATCAGGGATAAATCGACAAAAATCAAACTTTCAGTGCAATTCAATTCTGCGCAATGCAGAACAGCCCCGGGAAGGCGTTCCTGGAGCAATTCGATTCAATGCACTGTTAAGTACAACCACTACAGGCCCGTATTCGATTAGAGGCGAATAGTCGGAAAAGTTTCGCCTGTCCGACTTTCCGCCTCAGTCTGTTTCAGAGGCGAAAACTTTACGTGCGCGTTCCTGCTTTGCTCCCTATTCAATTCCTAAACAGGCAAAAATGGAAAGCAGCGAATGCGGAACAGGCGGTACTGTCGGAATAGGGGAAATCAGTCTGTACCCCCCCCAAAAAAGATACATTTACATAGGGAATCAATGTAGATGTGTACTAATAGCTCTAATAAAAGCGTTTGGGGTACTTAAGTAGCTTAATTTGCTTCTTATTAGCATCTTTGCAAAAGTGGTGTTGAATGGCATAAAGCAGTATTTTTTGGTGGAAATAAGTAGCCAGTCAAATTTGAGGTACCAGCATATTTTTATGTCTCTAAAGTGAACTTTTAAAAAACGTGAAAAACCATCCTCATACATGCACCTGTAACCACAAAAACACTTGGCCCCTCCTTACAGCACCCCAAGAAGTCTATTTCACTAGTTTTTATACTTGTCCCCATACTTTTTACATTTAACCCCAAAAATGACAAAATGGCTTTTTTGGAGTGTTCTGAGGTAAATTTTTTTGGACACTTCCTTTGGGGGGCTGTCCCAAGAGTTCCGAGTCGTTTCCCCATGTTTGCACCCCAAAATAACGATTTTGTATTTTTTTTTTCATCTGCTATTCATAGGAGATACTTTTCTGCCTATTACAATGCATTAGGCTTAGGCGAAATCGTCCTGGAATTGAATATGGAGATACTTTGAAAGCAGGCGGAAAGTCCAAATCCGCGGAAACATCTTCAAACTGCACTTTTCGCCTCTAATTGAATCCGGCCCTAAGTCGGAGAGAACTGATTATATTGCCTTAAACTGGGTTTTTTAATCACGGTAACCAGCATTCTCAGACTAAAGTGCCAGCCGAGAGGCTGTTCCCAGAAAAGAGAATTGTGGTCAGCACTTCAGTCGGATTTCTGCTCGCACGTGCAGTCGGACTTAACAGGGCGTGGATTTGAATAGCTTCAGGAACTCCTTCCCGAGGCTACTCAGTATCACGCAGACTTGAATTGCCCCTTAGGAGACCTGATTTCTTCGATCAGGCTTAGGTCTATGTCCTCTAAAACAGTAGATTGAGTTCGGTTTAATTAAAGTGGCTGATAAGGACTCCTTGAAACAAACAAGCAACAAAACCCCACACCAAACGCCCGGACAAGGATAGAGCCCCTTAAGCTGGGTACACACTGACAGATATATTGGCTTATTAATTGATCGGCCAAAGTATCGGGTGACAGTCGGCCACTGTGTACCAGCGTTATGTCTGAACGACATCGTTCACAAACATATCGCGTCGACTGTGCTGCACAGCCAATGGCAGTTATCTGTCCGTCGGGCAGTGTGTACGGGCCATGCAGCAGAAGCCGCAGGGAGGGGGGGGTCAGAGACTGATGATGGTCGTTCAGTGTGTATGAACGACCATCATTTGCAGCTGGGTACACACTGACATATATTGGTCGATCAAATGATCGGCCAATATATCTGGTGCCCGTCGGCCAGTGTGCACCAGCGATATGTTGTTGAACTATATTGTTCAAACACATTGCGTCGACTGTGCTGCACAGTCAATGGACAGATATATCAATCAGCAAGTGTATATGGGCGTAGACATGCATCGGCGAGAAGGGGGGCGGACCCGCCTCCCAGCCAGCGGGACCCGCGGCTGACTGGAAGATGATGGTCGTTCCGTGCATATGAATGACCATCACCTACAGATATATCTGCAGATCAATCGATCTGCAGATATATCTGCTAGGTCTGTACCCACTCTAATGGTGCGTACAATTAAAATGAACGATATCAATCATATTATGCATTTTTCGGTGGCCAATGACCTGTGATGCTCGGGCACGTATGGACGAGAACGATATTGTCCATTGCCCGTGCATGCAGGCCAACCTGGTCTATATCGACCAGGTTACTATAGGGACCCGCAATCGTAGATCGCGGGTCATTGGGCATCGTTGGTGGGTTCGAGGTTTGCTGCATGATCGATACCGATCATCCGGGACATCGTTCAACGATATCGTCAACGATCGTCCAGTCTGTATGCCCCATAGGAAAGTATCCAATCTGTCAATTTGCTTTTTATACTAGGCCCTACAGAAACAAGTA
Source organism: Taudactylus pleione (assembly GCA_031769625.1). Taxonomy (NCBI): domain Eukaryota; kingdom Metazoa; phylum Chordata; class Amphibia; order Anura; family Myobatrachidae; genus Taudactylus; species Taudactylus pleione. The sequence goes on along the minus strand of JAUIMM010000017.1, from coordinate 9,535,437 downwards.
TAGGTGATGCACAAGAATGCAGACAATTGAATTGACTCATGGTGCGGTTGAAGCTGTACTGACAAAACTGGACAACCTTCCAATTGCATAGGTCAAAAGGTCAGTGATACTGTCCACATAGACCAATCCAGTTCAGGCAGCAGATTTGGTTCTAGGGATAAATTTGGCTACACTGTACAAGAGCTGATCATCCCCATATACAATATATCACATGAGGAACACACTTAATACACAAACATTTAATAGTGAAAAACGTTACATTTGAAAGCAAAAAGCATGCCAACAGTAACAGCGAGCCTTACTGCAGCTGGTAAACTAAAAGTACAAACCACCACAAATTGCACTAACACCCACACAGAGGAGGCAGGCAATATTCATAACAGACTTTGAGGTCACTTTATATAAAATAATATTTAGTAATAATAGCCAGTAGAGGAAGTTATGCAGAGAAATATATAGGAGTACAGCTTTTCACTTTGTGAATACCTATTTGCTAAGGCAGTAGACAGTGATTTTGACAACCCCCTAAATTCTACAAGTTTCTAATTATCGATTATATTTTAGCAATAATAAATATGACATAAAAGCCATCAAAAAGGATCCACTCAATAACCAAAACTGCATGTGTGGACTGCATTTCATACAGGGGCGTAACTAGAATGGGTGCAGGGTGAACACTGAAATAAGCATTCCACAATGTAACCTCACTCACTGATGTAGGCATATAAACAGTTGTATAGAAGAAATACAGAGGACAGTGATTGAAAGGGGTGATTTGACAGTTACACTTTTGAAGAAAACAGTTTAGGTTTGAGGGTGAAAGGAAATGGAAAAATATAGACAAACTACTAATATGCAGAGTGTAGATGTATACGCAATTACAGATACTCTAAATCAATATATGTGATTTATATGGTCTTGGGGTAAAGTATTCATGGATGATACTTCCGTGCCCAGTCTCAGAGCTGAACTGAAACTGAAATTCAACCCTAGCATAATATACATGGCCCAACATTTTTATTATCCTGACTCTTTACAGGACGCCATTATTTACTCAGTCATCAACTCAGAATCACCTGTGTTCTGACAGCTGCTGGGGCCTAAAGGCCCCCACACATCAGCGATTGATTGAAAAATGGGAAAGATTTTTAGACACAATCGATTGCAAATTGCACGATTGCTGCAATCAATTGCTGATGTATGGGGGCCTTAAGAGCAGGGCATACATTTAGAGCATACATATGAAACGCGTATAGCAGTTGACAAATGTCAACATCTACGCACCACATCTGTATAACATCAAGGTGAGAATAAAATGATTTTTCTATGATGAATCTAATCTGCTAACCAAAGATCTATAACTAGATTAGCATTCAAAAAGTTCGGAATGTACAAGTCCTACATCTAGCTTTAAGGGCTGCAAAGTCCCATTTATATCTGTAAATAGTAATATGCTTTTCATTACCCCACTGCTCATCACTCCAATTTTGGAGAGAGCTAGAGGAAGAAAATGTATAAATGCTATGGGGCAGATAGTGTGCTGTATTTTTGTATAGTGCTTCCCAAAAAGTAAACATGGGGTGTTCTCACTTCTGCAACGTACAGTCAGAGATAAGTGCACTTTATTCAGACCAGCAATAACGCATGTATTCAAATGTTATGAGGCATATCTTTTGCACCCGTTCTAGGCAGATATGCAAGATTCTGTGCGTAATTCAATGCTATTAACTGTGCATCAACTCCTATGCAGTTATGTATGTATACGGTTCGGAGCAGTGTCCCATACACAAGACGTGACAAGTACTAGATAAGGCCAAGGATGTCTTTTTATACATTAGGAAACATGTACATGTTCATTTGCTTCACAGGAGTGATTCTACTTCAAATGCAATTGGTTTTATTTGGGAGACCTCTGACTACAATGCAGGGTAAATGATTCAGTAACAGATACAAGTAAATGAGCCTTTACAGTAGGGGTTCCCAACCACGGTCCTCAAGGCATACTAAAGCTGGCCACACATCTAAAGATTATGGGTGGAATTCAATCGATTCCAGCCCCTATCGCGCCGGACGGAGCTATTCAATTCTGTCGGGCGCGATCAGCTACCAGCGCTACATTTCAATTCGCTGCCCCAGGGGGGATGAGAGCTGAAATGTGTGAAAATTGACTTGTTTGGGCACCCAAACAGCACTTTTCGCGGTCGCGCCCAGGACTTTGGTTGGGTTTAGCTGCTTTACGCGACTAAACCTGACCTCTATGGGCGCGATCAGTGCGACAAACGGCAGCAATTGAATAGCGGCCCGCGATCTCCTTTCACTTTAGACGGGAGATCCGGACCGCGTAATCAATTGAATTCTGCCCTATCTGTCCAACCAGCCAACTAGTTGATTGTATACCTTACCAGATTTTCACTCCAACCAATCAGCAATTTACTCCCAAATGCTGGAAAATGGACCAAAACTGTTGTTTGAACAAATAGTTTAGATCAAACATTTAACAAAAACTTGTCTGAACGACCATTTTCATCTGTTTTCTGGCATTTAGGAGCAAATTGCTGATCATCAGTTACTCCCATACGTTACCAGATTTTCAATCCAACCAATCAACAAGTTGGCTGGTTGGATGTAAGTTGGTCTAGTGTGTGGCCAGCTTAACAGTCCAGGTTTTGAGGATAGCTATACTGGAGCACAGGTGACTTAATTAGTACCTCAGTTATTTTGATTTAACCATCTGTGCACAAGGCACACTAACAGTCCTGGTTTTGGTGATATCCAGGCTTGAGGACAGAGGTTGGGAATCACTGCTTTACAGTATAAAAATATTATATGTGCATTTACATTGGCAATCTAGATCACAACGTTATATGCTTGCGTTTTTTCATTAAATGAATGTAGTTCTCACAGCTCTCAGCAGAAGCTTTCGGCAGCTCTCCTAATGCAATGAGCTCTGAAATTAGCTTAGTTACCACATGAGCAGCATACATTACAGGATATGCCAATTTCTGCAGCCTTATCTGTCAGATCAGTGATTACTGCACCCACATTTTAATACATTTGCTCCTACACCTAGAGATGGTGTTTCACAACTACCACTCACATACTACACATCATTTCTGCAGTGTACACTAGTTCTAAAAATAAGAAACTCAAACCACTGTCGCAAACTTCTAGACCAGAAAGAGATTTCAACTTTAACCCCTTTCTTCTCACACTTAAGACGCTACTTGTGGATGAACCAGGGCACACCACGTCACTGCCGTGAAACATGTGGTACCATTATACTATGACATCTTATCAAAACTCCAACACAGTACAGCTAAAATAAGGGCAGAGGTCATTTCCCATGATCATGCATTGTCTTTTAAAAGAAACCGGTCTTTAAATAAACAGACTATGGAGTTGCAGTTAAATTCCACTAATGTGGATGCCGCTAGGAAGCAGACTCCTGTGCCACAAAATGGTCCCCAGAGAATGAATTTCCATAGTGCACAGGCTGTTACAGTGTTACTGACAGACAGCTTGTACAGAAATTCTCCAAGAATCCAAAAGCATTGCAGTCTTGAGAACATTAGAAATGAGATGTCTGCAATATGTGTTTTTTTTTTTTTTTTTAAACTTACTCTTGTACTAAGCTGGAGTACACACTTCTGTAGCCTATAGGTTGCTATCTCTGTAAGAATGTGTGTCTGGGTTACCAGAGTATGTCTTGACTATACCTATTTGTGTTAAGGCCCCCACACACTGTGCGATATAGCCATACCGCAGTGTATGGCCCAGATATCGGGCAAAGCGCACTCCCGCGGGGTCGTACATCGCACCCTCTGATCTGTCTGCAGAACCATGAGATCAGGGGATGCGATGTGCGATCCCATGGATTGCTATGCGGGTGAGACAGGGGGGAGCCAGCATATCAGGCCGTCAGCCACCCGATCACACCATGTGTGCGGACGCCCAATATGTCGGACGACGGATCCCCCATCGCCACACACGGTGCAATAGTGTATCGAGCCCTTTATTCCTATTTCCCCCTTTTCTCATTCTTCTAGAGTACCTGGCTAGATAACCATGTTAGCAACTTTGTGCACAGTACCTATGTTTAACAAATTGTAATATTACCATGTACTCATGTGAGTGTTCCCGCCAGCTTGTTTTAACGGGGCACCATACCCTGCCAGATTTTAAAAGGGACAAATACACCCTGTCCTTTCAGTGGTGACCTGCTAAAACAGCATGCCCTGAGCCTTTCCCACCCGCAGGCCAGTGTCCCACGGGTGGGAAAAGTTGCAGTGACTGATCACTGCCGGGTGAATAGACAGTGTGCATGCGCACGGCATCTATTCACCGTGAAGGCAGAGCTTGGGGGGAACCCAGCAGCTCCATAAGTGCTGGGCACAACCCCAAGTTTTATAAATTCGAGGAGTGTCCCAATAACGCCCCCTCCCTGACAAGCCACGCCCCCCCCATTGGCACATGCATCGACTCCCTGCCAGCACCCCCAGCGCCTTGCCCTGCCTCTAGTGGAAACACTACATGTTTTGTTTTGATTGTTAAATGAATGATCACTCATATCTGTACGGTGTTAAAGGTTTATTTTTTTTTCATTCTATTTCATTAATGCATACAATAACCAAAAACTCTTGAATTCGAAAAATAATCCAAAAGCATAGACATGATTACGTAAATGTGAACAGCTTCAGGTAGGATATGGTATACCACTGGTTTGTGCCTCAGTAAAGTTCATTTGCAATTCCAAAAAGCATGAATTGCTCAGACTAATCCAGTGGTTCCCAAACTGGGTGCCGTGGTAACCTGGGGTGCCTCAGGGCACTTGCAGGGGTGCCTTGGGTTGGTGGTCCAGTACCAAATAAAATGATTTTAAGTCAGTCTGATTGGCAGCCATTAGCACTGGTTTTGCCTATCAAACAACATGTGGACAAAAATAAGTGCAGCCCTGTCACCCACCACATAACTGAACCTAAGGGTGACATAAGCACAATTTACTAAATTAAAATTTTGCAGAATTTCCCAATAAACACAACCAAAATACCTAGCGCTACTCAAAGAGGGGTATCAGAAATAAGAAACTTTTGGGCCACGGGTGCCGTGGAAAAAACAGGATTTTGGTACTTACCGATAAATCCCTTTCTCCGATTCCACAGGGGACACTGGAGGCTTCACAACAGTGGGGTATAGATGTGTGCTAACCGGGAGCTGGCACTTTAAATTTAGAAAATGTGACTAGCTCCTCCCCCTCTATACCCCCCTACAAGCCAGTCTTCGGAAACTGTACCCGAGGAGAGCTGGAAAGAAACTGCAGAGGAGGAGGTGAAGCAAGTACACAGAATGACAAACACCACAACGAGTAAAAAGGTTCTAAAAAAAAAAACAGTAGAACAAAGAAAAACAACCAGTCATAACGTAGGATGACAACCAACCATGGCAGGAAGAAACAGCGCCGGGTGGGCATCCAGTGTCCCCTGTGGAATCGGAGAAGGGTATTTATCGGTAAGTACCAAAAACCTGTCTTTTCCTTCATCCACTAGGGCAGTGGTTCCCAAACAGGGGTGCCTCAGGGTTGGTGGTTCAGCACCAAATCAAACTTATTTATGGTCAATGTAATGTAAATATGTGGGCAAACAGAATTGCAAATCTGTCCACCACCATATAACTGAGCCTAAGGATGGCAGGGTAGCACAATTTACTTCACCTTACTATTTTACTTCATTTTTTTTTCTGAATTTCTTAAACGTAAAACTTAGGGGTGTCGTGAAAACAATACAGATACTCTAGGGCGTTGGGATTCAAAATTGTTTGGGAACCACTGCCCTAGAGGACACTGGAGGCTTCATGACAGTGGGGACGTCCCAGAGCTGCCATCCCGGGTGGGACAGTGCTGAGAACCCTACAAAACAGCGCGGCCATATTGAGAGGCAGAGGCCGCTAATGTATCAAAACGATAAAACCAGACAAAAGGTATGTCGGCCTGACCAAGTGGCTGCTCGACAAAGTTGAGCCTTGGAAACCCCGCAGGCAGACGCCCAGGAGGGACCCATCGAGCACGTAGAATGCGTGGTGATGGAAGCCGGAGGTTCCTTGGAGGAGGCCACATAGGCCTGCCTGATGGTCAGACGGATACAGTGTGCAATAGTCTGCTTGGAAGCCAACCAACCAGGACGAGCGACATCATACAGCACACAAACAGGGAATCTGTTTTCTGTAGAGATGCTGTCCTATCCACGTACATCCAGATAGCTCCAATGATGTCCAGGGATCTGGAAGCTGGTGAGTCCTCTGGAAGAACAGGCACAACAATAGGTTGGATTATGTGGAATGCAGAGACCACTTTAGGAAAAAATGCCATCTGCGTACGGAGTTCAGCCCTAACCTCATGGAACACCAAGTACAGAGGACGACAGGAAAGAGCCCCGAGGTCCGACACTCGCCTGGCCGAAGCCAGGGCTAGGAGAAGTATCACCACCTTCCACGAAAGGTACTTAAACTCAACCGTCTGCAATGGCTCAAACAGCGAAGACTGCAAGAAGGAGAGGATGAGATCCAAATCCCACAGAGCCGTGGGAGGGACAAAGGGTGGTTGCACATGGATAACCCCCTGCAAAAAAATCTGAACATCCGGGAGTAAGGCAAGTTTCTTCTGGAAGAAAATGGACAGAGCAGAAACCTGAACCTTCAGGGATCCAAGGAGGCCCGCTGAGAATCCTGCCTGCAGGAAAAGGAGGAGCCTGAACACCTTGAACGTTGTAGGGGATGATACCTGCCGTTTACACCAGATCACATAAGTCTTCCAGACTTCCGGGCCCAGAGCATAGTAGGGATTACAGTAGATAGGATACCCTTTCGCCTTTAGATTGCCCTTTCAACAGCCACACCGTCAAACGTAGCCGCCTTAAGTCTGGATAGACAAAAGGACCCTGCTGCAGGAGATCCTCTCAAAGCGGTAGAGGCCATGGGTTGTCTATCAGCAGTAGACTCAGGTTGGAATCCCAAGCTCTGCGGGGCTAATCTGGAGCCACTAACACAAACCTGGCCCTTTCCCTCCTGATGCGTGGCAGAAGAGGAATTGGCTGAAACAGATAGACGAATCGAAACAGCCAGGGTGTTGCGAGTGCGTTCACTGCCACGGCCTCCGGGTCTCTTGTCAAGAGCAGTACAGAGGCAGTTGAAGATTGTGTCTGGACGCCATGAAGTCGACTTGTGGAAGGCCCCACCTCTGTAAGAGTTGTTGAAACACCTGGGGATTGAGCGCCCCCCACTCCCCGGGATGTACGTCCTTACAACTGAGGCAGTCTGCCTCTCAATTGTCCACTCCTGGAATAAATATTGCTGATATTGCCACGGCAAATTCCTCCACCCAGAGTAGAATGCGGCTTACTTCCTTCATTGCTGCTCGACTTCTGGTGCCACCTTGTTGGTTTTTGTACGCCACCGCCGTGGCGTTGTCAGACTGGACTCTTGACGGCTTGACCCCGCAACAGGTGATGCACTAGTTGAAGAGCATAAAACAACGCCCATAATTCGAGAATGTTTATGGGCAGTCTCGCTTCCTGTGGAGTCCAGCGGTCCTGGAAGTAGTTCTCCAGAGTCACTGCCCCCCACCCCCTCAGACATGCCTGTGGTGAGGAGAATCCAATCCCACACTCCGAACCTCTTGTCCTCCAACAGGCGAGATTAATTCAGCCACCAGAGAAGAGATAGTTCTGGGGACCAGCTTCACTAATTGGTGAAGGAATAGATGGAAACCCGACCACTGTGAGAGGAGGTCCTGTTGAAAAGGCCTGGAGTGGAAACTGCCGTATGGAATGGCTTAGAAGGTCGCAACCATCTTCCCGAAGAGTCATATGCACAGGTGCACCGATACCGTACCATCTCCTGAATATGGAAGTTGCCTTTTCCTGAGGAAGGAAGACCTTCTGACTTACCGTGTTCAGAGTCATCCCCAGAAATTGAAGCCTCTGTGTTGGCTGCAGATGGTACTTGGGAAAGTTTAGGATCCACTCGTGTCGTATGAGAAGCCTATGAGTCACCAGTAGGTTTTATAATAATTGGTTCCTGGAAGGAGCTTTCAGGAGATCATCCAGGTAAGGGACAATCGTGACTCCTTGAGTCCGAAGGAAAGCCATCATCACTTCCATTACCTTGGTGAATAACCTGGGAGCCGAAGGGTAAGGCCTGGAATTGAATATGCGAGTCTGGAATTACGAAACACTGAGGAAAACTTGGTGAAGCGGCCAGATGGGAGTGTGTAGGTAGGCATCTTTTATGTCCGAAGACACCAGAAACTCGTTTTCCTCGAGCCCCGCAATGACAGATTGAAGGGACTCAATCTTGAACTTGAAAACTCAGATAGGGATTGAGATCCTTCAGGTTCAGAATAGGTCTGTCCGATCAGTCCGGCTTCGGAACCACGAACAAGCCGGAGTAGAACCCTTGTTTCAAGTTATGTGTTGGGACCTATACCAACACTCAAGCGTTCAGAAGTTGGTCTACAGCTTCTTGTATCCCATTCACAACCAGTCTGTCATAGGAAACTGGCAAACCTGTGGTGAAAACCGAGGAGGTGGTTGGATTTGGAAATCAAAGTTTGTACCTCTGAGCTCTGAGATGAGGTCCCGAACCCAGGCGTCCAGAAAAGATTGTGCCCACACTGCCCTGAAATCTCGAAGACTAGCTCCCACCCTGGGGTCCCCCAGGTGATAGGGAAACCAGTCATGCACTGAGTTTGGTGAAGGGCTTATTGTCCTGGTGTGTAGAGGTTGCTCTCGGCTCTACCCCTACCTCTGGAACAATGAGAAGTGGAAGGACCTCCTCTTGAACAGCCTCTAAATCTTCCGGGGGCATGAAAGGATGGTCCAGAATAAGGTTTACAGGAAGCTGGAGCAGCTATGGGGAAATAAGTAGATTTACCCCCTGTAGCTTGGGAGATCCACTTGTCCAGTTCGGGTCCAAACAGGACGTCACCAGTGAATGGAAGTGCTTCCACCGGCCTCTGAGTCTGCATCAGCCTGACACTGTCACAGCCAAAAGAGCTCTGCGGGCCGATATTGCTAGAGTGGAAGACCTAGAAGTGAGATTACATGCCTCTTTTGAAGTCTCGCCAAGATAAGCAGCCGACTCCCCAATCTGTTCTGCTAAAGGAAGAAGATCCTCAGCTGGGCGTCCCGTCCATAACCCGTCGGATAGTTGTTTATCTCAGGCTTCAATCACCTTATTGACCCAGCAGACCACTAGCGCAGGGTGAAGAATCAGGCCCGCTACTGTGTAAATGGACTTTAGGGTGTTTTCCAACTTCCTGGCGGAAGTCTTTTTTAAGGAAATGGCCCCTGGTACTGGCAGAACAGTCTTTTTGGACAGATGAGACACTAAGGAATCTACCGAGGGTGGAGTCTCACACAAAGCTTCCTGCAGGGAAAGTTTAGGACGGCAAGTAGACAGGATACCTGGAATTTTTTATCCGGGTGTTTCCAGGCAGACAGGATAAAATCCAGCTCTTCAGATGCTGGAAAGGAGGCAGTTTGTCTTTGCTTTTTACTAAAGATAGATGGCCGAGCAGAACCCTGGTCCTCCATGTTTAATGTCTGGCATATTGCTAAAATCCGAGCTTGTATCCCCTAGGACAAAGGTTCCGGATCCTCTGGGACCTGTTCTTCCCCAGAATCATGAAGCTCGCCCTCCTCTAGTGAGGGCATATCCTCAAGAGTCATCTGACTGTGCAGGACTGAGGGTATCAGCCTCTTCTTGGGAACCTGTCACAAAGTCCCCAGAAAAGGGACGCGGGACATGGTAATGGCTGTTGTGGGCCATTCCACTGACCTAGCTAGGGAACGAGCACAGGCTGGTTCGGGGAACTCTGAGATCTGGAAACCTCTCTTTCCTTACGATAGGAGGCCTCCAGTCCTGAAGCCACACTGATTGACATTATCAAAAGTGTCCCTTGGGCACAATACTAAGACTGGCTCGTAGGGGGGGGGGGGGGGGGGAGGAGCTAGTTACACTTTCTAAATTTAAAGTGCCAGCTCCTGGTTAGCACACATCTATACCCCACTGTTATGAAGCCGCCAGTGTCCCCTGGTGGATGAAGGAGAAATGCTGATACTCTAGAGCGCCGTGATTCCAACAAGTTTGGGAACCACTGGACTAATCTTATCACTAATGGTAGAACCTGGGCATTTCCCCATCTAAATATTAAAAATATTAAGCGCGAAATGTACTAAGCCTTTGAGAGTGATAAAGTACCAAGAAATCAGCTCCTGTCACTTTACAGGCTGTGTTGAAAAATGACAGTTAGGTGCCGATTGGTTGGTACTTTATCACACGCAAAATATAGTACATCTCCCGCTCTTACTTCAAATGTTATTTAAAAGTCTAAAGGTGGGTGCACATTAGGCGATCCCTGAAGGTGCAGATGAACGACATATCGGGTGGTCAGCACTCACTGCATCCAGTGACCGCCCGCCTGATTGGTCGTTCACCGGCACCATTGAAATTGCCATTGTCGGCAGCTGGCCCGCTCCGCCCATGTATGCATGGATGACCCCGATGTCGGACAGCGGGGGCACGCATAGTGGGTACACACTAGACAACACGCCTGATATGTCAGCTCAATCCGCAGGATCAGATGACATATCGTCTAGTGTGTATCCGGCGAAAAACACCTTGCCAGCGTGCCTCCCTTGAATTTAACCAGTAGTCGTAGAACAATACACATGTGTGCATAATATACAGTATATGTTATTAAGGAGAGCAGTCAGAGAATGGCCAGACTGGTTCAAGCTTACAGGACGGCAATGGTAATGCAGAAAAGCATTTCTGGACCAACAGCAGCAGACCACTTTCCATTAATGGTAGCGAAAGCCAGGAAACTGAAGCTACATGGGCACAGGCTCACCAAAACCACATCACCTGGGCTACTTCCAGCAAAATAATGCACCATATCACAAAGTGCACGTCATCTCAGGTTGGTTCCATGAAAAAAAAAATAAAAAAAAATATTATATATATATATACACACATATATATACATACACACACACACACACACCTACCTAATTACAACCTGCCAGCATCATTTTTTAAAATTTATTAAATGCTTGATAAATATATGTGGATACTTACTCTGCATTAAATCCATTCACGTGAAGAATTCTCATTTGCTTTACAATTGTGCTTTTCCCCGATTCTCCAGCACCTGAAAATTAAAACAAATGTTTATAAGAAAAAGGGGAAAAAAAAAAAAAAAAAGACAAAAGAGGTGTTTAACAACATACTAATAAATTGAGAGATGTTAAATTGTGCTCACTTACATATACTGGAAGCAGCTATTTGATGGTTCTAACCAGTATTCATGAGAACACCCCATTAATTCACTATGAGCCAGAAACATGAAGTGAAACTCAAAAACGTCCCTGGTTCAAAGGGAAATCATACTCATACTCTATGTGCACATAGTTAAACCCACAAGGCGACAGCCCCCACTGTGTGTAGGAGATTAGTACACCAAGTGAAACCAATTGTATAATCTAGATTTGTGGGCATAATTGTTGAAGCATGATATGATCAAACTAGTCATAACATTAGCCATTGCAAAATCACTAACTATAGAAAATATTTGAAAAGTACTGCTGGGCTCTGTAGAAATAAAACATGCTACCTTCCAATAACCATCTAATATGGGAAAGAAACACTTTCCATAGAAAACAATAGAAACGACAGCTTGGCCAGTTAGATTCATTAAGTTTTAGAGCCATAGAAACTGCTCAAACGTCACACAAATTAACATCCACTACAGCAAGCCTGGCCAACCGGTAGCTCTCTAGTTGTTGTAAAACTCCCAGTCCCAGCATAATTTCCCACCAATCAGCTTGTAAAGCATGTCTTCATTTCAAAACAGCCGAGAGCCACAGGTTGACCAGGCCTGATCTACACCAATCCATTATTGGATGGAAGATGTATTGGTGGATAGTGGATTTCACAGGTAACATGGTTACAAAGGCGCAAGGACCGGTTCGATATAAATAGTCTCATTAAGAGGTACTTTGTACAGCAGGGGTATTAAACATGCGGCTCAGCAGTTTCCCTATTAGGGCATGCTAAAACGGTGGGATGGCACATATTAAAGAGCCGATTCAGAGTTGCATGCAAGTCAATTTTGTGGATGGATCAGTTTTTAGCACTGCATATGCTCCACAGCAGAGCAAGCGCACACAAACGATTCAGAGTAGTATGCATCTCCACTTATGGCTGAACTGGGGCATACGCTCGGAACATGAGGGCATATAGAAGGAGCAGAAAAGCTTTGCCAAATCGTGCGATTCCACATGGATCTCTTGCACCAGGAATGGGGCTTTTCCGACTGCTACTTAAACAAGCAAGTGTATTTTAGTGGCACAGTCATGAATATGCCGACTTGGCTTCAACATTTCCCATCATATAGGCTTAAATGGACTACGCAAGTTAACCAGTATATGGCCTGAAGGAATATATAAATGCAAATACAAGACGCTGAAGTGCACATTATCACATTTACTCATAGCATTTTTCTAGTGCAGATGCTGGAAACACCACCGCCGCATACAGAGGTGTGTAAGAATTGCTGGATTCTGCATAGGTGCAAATATAAATGCAGCTTTTGGATTCTTCAGGTAAAGCTAGAACGCATTAACGTTACTAGCGAGCAAAACACTTGCCTCCACTGCATTTTGTTACTCTGACATAACGATGATATATTGGTGGGCCAAGTTATAGCATATTTCAAAACCTGTACTGAAAATACTGTAATTAAAAGCTAGATAGTAAAAAATGTGCACACCATTTTAGAACAACTGTGCAAATACTGTTTCACATATTCCCCCCACACCCCCTTACCCCAATGTAACCTGCACTTGGCTGGTCTCAAACAGCAAAAAGAAATAGAAAAAAAACAAAAAAAGAGCCAAACACAAAATAATGCAACTTAAAAGCTTGTAAAGTATATTGTAACCAAGAAGAAGATCAGAGTAACTACTTTTTAGACAGACAAATGTCAGTATCCTACCTGTCGGGATGCCGGCGTCAGGATTTTGACCACCGGAATCCCGAACACCAGCATCCCGTACCCACCCAGTGCTTGTGTCACCTTGTGCTTTCTGCTACAGACTTTAATGCAATGGAGTAATGCATAAAGATATTTATTCTGCAGCATGTAGACAGATGTGCGTGTCATATACATACAGATCTTCATCTCACTTGCCTTTTGGAGGCCAATAGAGGCAGAAAGCATCACCAAAAAAAGACATAACTGGCAGCTCTCTAAAGTCCACTAATTCTACAACACTTTAAATATGACTGCACCACAAGGGTACAGGTAACAGCTACACCATGATACCATTAAATAGAGAGTTGTGGGGGATTGCCAATCTAAAAGCACCTTAAAATAATTAGCCTCCATAAACTTGTAAGACTCCAAACAGTATGGACACTACTCCCACTAATTGGTAGACCACTCACAGAAGAAACCATGTGTCAATGACAGCAAGATTAAACGCCTACTGCCATCCAGCCATCTGGAAACCTGAAGCAGCTTAGGGCTTTCTACGACATAACAGACCACCATTAAAGACTGACCTCCTATCTAGCGCTGATCAGGGAACCCGAACAATTACATTGTCTCAGTTTCTGGCTCCACCATCAGAAGTAATGTACAGTGGCCTCCAACACCCTAATTTAGGCTGGGCTTAGGACCACCACCACATTCCAGTGACTAGTCTCTGGCTTTGTAAAGACTGTTCTGTACCAATATGCCAGCAGTAGAAACCTGGTAGGTAGCTTAAGGTGGGTACACATTGCACAGATATATGTGTAGATCGAGTGATCTAGAGATGATGGTCATTTATACACACTGAACAACCATCATGTCTCTGGCCACGGGTTTCCGCTGGCCAGGGGACGTGTCCCATCCCCCTCCCCACGGCCACTGGTGCATGTGTGTACAGACTGCCCGATTGACAGATATATCTGCCATCGGCTGTGCAGCACAGCCAACGCGATGTGTCTGAGCGACGTCATTCATAGATATATTGCTGGTACACACTGGTCGAAGGGCACCATATATAATGGCAGATCAATTGATTGGCCAATATATCTGTCAGTTAGTGTATACCCAGCTTTAGAGGGCAATTCAATTGTTTGTACCTCTCGTCTAAACTGCACAGGAGCTATTCAACTGTATGTGGACCAACACCTGGTTCGTGTGAGAATGCATGGGATTAATGGTTAGCCGCATTAAAGCAGCTTCTCCCATGCCAAGTGCCAGGCTGCTGCAGTTATGGGCCACCGCCAAAGCTCTACTTTAGTGCATCCAAGAGGCTGGTTGCACAAAACAATAAGAGCTCCTGTGCAGTTTAGACGGGAGCTGCAAACAATTGAATTGCGCCCTCAGAGTGAAGCCAAAAGAGATAGTACTGCATAGTCTAACCTAGCCTTTTCCAAACTCTGGCCTCACACCCTTTCTAACAATTCAGATTTTAAGGACACCCATGTGTGATATGAATGGTGTGTGTGTGCTTGGGAAAATGTTGGTGTAGAATAGCAGAAAAACACGTCTATGGTACAGTGGGTACATTTCAGATGCATCTCAAATGTACCTCAGTCTTGAAATAGGCATTAGCTTTCTGGAGACATGTCATATCACAACTAGACAACATTTTCATTTAGCCTTTAGCTAAGCAACATGTTAACCTAATCATCACTATCCAATCAGACAAGACCCCACAGACATATTATTGGGACCAGGTCAGCAGTTTGAACAGACTAAAGCCTGGTACACACTGGAGTGATAACTGCCTGATATGTTGTTCCGATTCATCATATCAGCCAGATCGTTCAGTGTGTATGGCTAATCTGCGCGTTTTCATGGTCGTTCGCGATATCATCCGGTCAGAATGTGCTGCGAGGAAATAAAACAATATCGCATGTGGCACCATGCAGGGTAATGAAGGAGGGAATGAGGGATCATTCAGTCCTTCATTACATTGCTCTGATGAGTACTGCGGACACAATACGTCGGCCGCCATATCGTCCGGGTACACATCGCTCCAGTGTGCACCCAGTTTAGCATGAAAAGCCATTTGCAGTAGTCTGTATTAAATGGATGACATCCGTGATGGGACATGCAGAAGCGGCTCAGGCAAAAATCAGGAGTACTGCATATGTACTTCTCACTACTGAGGTCATCTCAAAACTGGACTTTCCACTTTACAAGAACAAAACAGGTTGTTAATAATCTGTTAGAATGGTGCCTTTTGGTATGAAGGGATTAAGCATGTAGCAAAGTTTTTGATAATTTGTGCCTAGAACTATGTAGACAGAGAATATAGAAGAGGATACTTAAAAGAACATTGGCTACTAATGTTTGAAATTTTAGGAAGGGTAACTACCCTCCGATAAACCATCATACCTTTTCTGTGTTTGTACAAACAAATCCCTCATGGAGGGAGAATCGCTAAAACCCGTGTGGACAATTTATTGAAACTAAGGGGTATATTTACTAAAGTGTGGGTTTTTAGTAGTGGAGATGTTGCCCACAGCAACCAATCAGATTTGAACCATATCTTCTAGAAGGTGCTAGATAAATCAATTAGAATCTGATTGGCTGCTATGGGCAACAACTCCACTTCTAAAAACTCGCACTATAGTAAAGATACCCCTAAGGGTGGAATTCAACTGACCAGACAGAGCTTTTCAATGTTGTTCTGATCCAAAGTGAAACCCACAGGTGACCAGACTTCTGCTTGCACCATCCTGAGGTGGTGAGCAGAAATTAGAGCAAGCTGCTGTTTGGAAGCACTTTAGACGGGTTTTGCCACTTTACGCAGCTAAACCCAGTGCGTTTGGGTGCAACAAGCGCGCGTGCTGTGGCATACAATCAAAGACAATGGAATAGCTCCGTTGGGTGCCCAATTGCATTCACCTCAAAGAAATCATAAAATTCTAAAAGATTACAAGCCCAAAATAATATACAAATAGTACATGAACTGATACGCACTGCAATGTTTGGCTGCACACATTTGCCCATTACAGTACCCCCAACAGTGCTACTCTTCCTGCACAACTCTATGGGGTGAGAGGAAAGAGAAGCAATATTGCTGGGCGCAATGTACAATTCCAGAAAAACATTCAGTTTAAATGAATCGCCTCCGTATAGTCTCTTCAATAATAGTGTTTAAAGGAAATGTTGGGAAAAAAAAAAAAAACATTTACCAACTTCATTCTGCCTCCTCCTATTTAATACATGCAATGCCGTGACCCAGAGTTCCCCAGGGCAAGCACAGTTCAGATTTACACATCATTGGTAGGCTCTTTGAAAAGCCACCTGAGCGAAAGGCAACTTTACATGGGAGGAGTGTGGACAACTTTGCTTAGTGAATAGAGACAGTTTTAAGAACAGCGGTAGTGAATGCCTTCAAGGGTTGTGGACAGCTACTGGATTCACTGCATCACAGACATTTATTTAAAGTCAGTATTGGGTGAAGTACTTTGTAAAATTACCTCTAAGAATAGCAAGAGGTTTTTTATAGTTAAAATACTGCCCAACTTCAATACCAATATTTCATAATATGTAATAAGGACTCCCTACTGCCAAATTATTTCAGTTTACCCCTTCATCAGAATTAGCCTTCTGTGTCCAACAAAGGGGGGAATTCAATTATATGCGACGTTGAATAGCATCGCAAATGAATGCCTGGTGCTATTCAGTTGTCCGCATCACGCCCCAACAGTAAAGTTGGGAGATGCAGTTTACCGCACATAATGCCAGGGGTTTAGTCACGTTAAACGCCATTTTCCGACTACAGTGCCAGGTGTGATGCTGTTTACGCACGCAGTAAGACCACAACTAGCATCACAACACTAGTTTAGTCGCATTTCTGCTCGCACCTCAAATGGATGCAAGCAAAAATTCTTTAGTCACGAGTTTACAGCGTGGCCAATTGAATAGCTCCGGGCACTCATTCCCAGTACTATTCAAATATGGATGACAGAAAATTTTCAGCAGATCTGGGTTTTACGGCTGAGGTTCCCAAACTCGGCCCTCAATTCAACCCAACAGTCCAGGTTTTAAGGATGTCCACGGTTGCGCACAGATGGTTAAATCAAAAGACTGAGGTACTACTTAAGTCGCTTGTGCCCTAGCCTTAAAACCTGGACAGTTAGGGTGCCTTGAGGGCAGAGGGCCTGATTCACTACGGATTGCGGCTGCTATTACGCACGCAGTGCTGCCGAAAATATGCTAATGAATACTACTGCAATGCCGTCACACAGCCAGCATAGAGACACCCACTACCTCCCACTCCGGCTATCTCCCATCCGTAAAACCTTGCAGTCCTGTGTATACATCGGGAACATCGGCCCTTCACGCACAATTACAACAGGTCTGACCTTACTCAGAAATTGCTAACCTCAAGTACTACGCAGTAAGTACTCAAGCTGCATATGCAGTCGCAGTGTCCAATTTATGCACGCCCATGCAACAGCGCTCAAACTGACAGGCATGCCTGCGTTTCGCCGTCACCACCCCCAAACGCTCATAGCCTGTCACTCTGCGATGGATTCCTATCTTCGTAGGTGATCGCAATGCTAATTCACGCACTGCAAGCACCATCGACCAATATGTGTACGCTGTTGCGATCCGTAGTGAATCAGGCCCAGAATTTGGGAACCTCTGGGTTAATATATACAATTATTCATTAGCCACAAATAATAATACAAAAAGAAAAAAAGTTCAGTTTTTTCAAAATTCAAAAACAGTTTGCAGAAGAGACTGAAAAAAAAAAAAAAAAAAAAAAGGGAAGAAAGAAAGAAATCACCCATGCCACAAAATAAATTGTTTTTGGGCATCGGTAGCTCCCAACTGAAGCTATACACTTGCTGCAGGTGCCCATTACTTATCGCGGATTTCTGAGGTGCAAGCAGAAATCCACCCTAGTAGGGCTTTGGGTGTTTTAGTTGCATTGCTCCTGGCTTTTGGGCACCTTAACAGTTGAATAGCTCCCACTTTATTCGGGAGCAGCTCTGTTCGCGATAAAACATTCAAATTCCTTACCTAGTGTGAAATTGCTCTGGCTTCTGGGTGTTCAGTTCAGCACACCTAAATACACTTTTAGGGGGGATTTTAATTGTTTGTGCGCCCATAATTGGTACCCGACAAAGCAGTTCAGTTGTTGCTCCGATCAGACACAAGGCACCCATTACTTATTGTACCCGAAAGCAGGATATTTCAGATTTCTGCTCACAACCTCAGAAGGGTGAGAGTAGAAGTCTGGGCGTTCATAGCACTTGCGCTCGATCGGAGCAGGTATTGAATTGCCCCGTCAGGCACTTACCACTAACAGACGCACAAAATAAAAATTGAAAACCCCAATTTTAATCAAGCATCTCCTTTCCTATGAGAAGTCACACAAAACATTCCTAAAAGGAACATGTCAGTTGCTACAGCTTTCTAGTGGAATTTCTCTGTAATGGATCATAATTATGGGCCGGCATCTGGTCAACATAACACTACCGTGAGAGTGATTGCCAGGAAGTGCCATTTGTGGGAGGTGACAGGGGGTTGGTCAGCAAAATGCAGGCGTGCCAGTGTATTTGAACGCCGTTGCAGGTGCGTGCATAAATTATCCACTGCGATGCCATAAGCAGCTTGGCCTTTCACTGCGTGCGATGAGGTTAGCAATTCCTGAGTAAGGCCAAACCTTGTGCACCTGAGTAAGGCCAGACCTTTTAGCAGGTCTGCGTGAGGCTCAGATTGTACTAAACGTTACCGATGGTTTTGCAGTCTTGCTAAACATTATGGATGTGTTTAAGGTAAGGTGGGCGTCCTTATGTAGTGCTGCAACGGTATAGCGATCGCAATGGATTAGCATATCATTGCAGTGAGACTGCGTGTGTAATCGCTATTGCAATTGCAGTTGCTATCTCTAATGAATCAGGCCCATAATCCACTGTCACCCGTCTATCCAATAGAATCAGTTAACATGCACGCTCAATGTTCTCATCAGTCGTGGACAGATGCCCAGCTTCCTCCTTCATGGCTGACACTTCTTTGAACTTCTCTATCCATTCATACAAACTTCTTCGAGACAAAACACTTTCTCCATATGGTGCACAGAGTCTTCGATAAATATCGGCACCAGACCCTTAGACCACAAAACGAATCACTGCACACTGCTTTTCTTTTGTGCAAATCACAGGTGGGGCAGCCATTTTTTTTCTTCCACTGAATTCACAAACGAACTGACGTAACACGTTCAAACCTGCACAGCAGTGACTGGGGAGACAGCGACCTAGTACGGAAAGCACTGATAAAACAGTGCAGCCAACAGAAGTGAGTGCGGATAATTTTTGACTAACACTCGTATGTATAATGAAGGGGGTACTGAGGTAAATCTGTAAACCAGAGTAAGGAATTATCCCTAGAGAAATGTAGGTGTCAGCAGTACATTTGTAGGCATTGTGGCTACTTGCTTGCCCTTGGCCATGTTAAAACACTACCAACATCTGGGAAAAAGCATTGTAGTGGCTTGCACTAGTGATGGGATTTATAGTAACACACGACAAATCTACTGGGAAAGCTTAAATAAAAAAAATTAAAAAGAAGCTACTATATAAAAGTCCCAATTGCCACTAGAATATTATAAATTGAAGTAAACTTTTACACATGACGTAATTTAAGTATGGTCATCAGTGACAACATGCAGGAGGCAGCCATTTTATGGCACTGCAATGAATACTACAGAGACAAAAATTTAAAGTCTGTTTATAGAACCCCAACAAGCAAACTAGATTATGGGGGGGGTGGGCTCAATTGTTTACTCGTGCCCACAGCGCCTGTCTAAAGTGACGGGTGCAGGCGCCATTATCACTCATGTCACGCCCGAATGCATTGGGATTAGCAGCATTAAGCCGCTAAATCCATGCAAACCACTGGTCTCGCTGCCCAAACTAAATCCACCCCACTATGCGCGAAATTCTGCTCACCACCTCATGAGGGTGTAGGCAAAAATATTGGGCACCCACGGCTCAAACAATTGAATATCAACCCTCACTTTAGACAGGAGGTGCAGGCATGAGTAAACAATTGAATCCCGACTCTCCCTACAAGCCCGACAATAAAGGGACACATTGGTTAATTAGTTCAAACACAGATATTTGAGAGAGTGAGTGACCTACAATAAAAGATTATAATCAGGTCTGTGTATGACAACAGTTATTTGTCCCATTCTGGGGATATGTATTAATTTCCAGAATAATACATTTACATACAAAATAGGAGTTACAGAGCTGTGGCCAATGTGATTTACTATGCTTAGTTAGTGTTTACTCTAGGATTTTTTTTACGGCAGGGAACCGAATCCTGGAGGGGGGCACAATTTTAAACGCGATGCAATGCTAAAGTATATACAATTCTCTAATAAGTCAATGGGCAGTATTCAATTGTTTTGCCCCCGTAAGTGCCCGAAAGGAGCTATTCAATTGTTGCTCCTGTCGGGCACGATCAGCTGCTGGAGCACCATTTCAGCTCGTAGCCCCCCAGGGGGTGCGAGCTGAAATGGGCAAAAAATGACTTGTTTGGGCACCCAATCAGCACTTTTCACGATCGCGCCCAGCGCTTCGGTCGGAGGTAGCCGTTTTAAAAGACTAAATCCGACCACTATAGGCGCGATCAGCGCGAAAATGGCCATCAATTGAATAGCGCCCCGCGATCTCTTGTCACTTTAGATGGGACATCCGGACCACGAAAACAATTGACCACCACAATGTGTGTAACATTATATGCAAGATAATTGCCGCCAATCACATCATCTCCAGTCACCAAAGCTATCTATACAGCGATGAATGATGTGCAGTATTTGTTCATAGACTGTCTTTCACACATTCAGCCACAATAAAAAGTAATAATCCTAACTTAAAAACGCAGAACATTAGGAAGAAATGGAGAGGTGCAATCAGACCTTCTGCCTTCAACAGTGATGTGCTACAGAGAGACTTCCCTCACTGGTGTGCACGTCTGACATGGCAGAGCAACACAAACTGTCAGCTGCCTCCCGACACCCGCTGAACAGGTACCCTGGAGCTGGATCCCAGCGCTGTGCTACCCATATGCCAGCAAGTTCTGATATCAGCACTCAGCGCAATAATGGCTCTCGAACAATAGATGCCAATGCACATTCTGCATGGACAGTTGGGTATGCGGGCAGTGTGGGTAGATACAGGCACAGTCCAGTCTCTCCCCAGAATGTAAAGAAGGCGGTACAAGAAAAATCTGTTCCAATGAAGACTCTTCTCATCTGAATTAAGGGCAGGGTGCTTTTATATATATATTAAAAATGGGCAGGGCATGGCATCCTTCTAAGAAAGGCTAGTGTGAACATATCGGAACAATGGACATCAGGGAAATATTAACCCATCACATTCTAGATATCACAACTTCCTGTACAAGGCAGACACTTCCTGTTGGGAGCTATGCAGTGCTGGTTTTTAAGGAAGAAAGAGTTCCAATGAATTGCTTCCCAGCAACATCAAGGCAAATATGAATATTCAAACATATACAGAAACTTTAAGACACCTGTAAAAATTCTGATACTGTAATACAATGTCTGTATAGCCTTGCTTCTAACCTGCTCTATAAAAAAAAAAAAATGTAATTGCTGCGTTACCAATTCCAAAGAAATGCCAGACAGGAAAGTAACTTGCAACTATCTGCAGGTAAGTGATTCAGACGGTGAGAAAGTTACTTTTTATCTACAGACACAAGAGGTTTAATCTAAAAAATAAAATAATAATTGGGGTTCTTTAGATAAGCGGTTTAGCTGCCACTTGTATCAGCCACCAATGCCATTAAGTAAAAAGGTTTACTTACCTATTTCTTTAAAATTCCATTGATTGATCATATAGTTAAAGCTTTTAAAACTATGGTGTTCAGTCGCTGGTTCATATCCCAACAGGAGGAGATTCTGCCGGTTGGTATGTATCCTAACCCTCCCTTGGTGGTACCAAACCCTAAAACTCCCAGGGTGATGCCTAAACCCCCTTCACCTAACCCTCCTGGGAGGGGATGCCTGACCCTAAGCTCCCCGCAGTGGTGCCTAACCCTAAACCCTCCTGGGGGATGCCTAACCCCAAGTCCGCCCAGGGGGTGCCTAAACCTAACACCTACCCTCCCCACCCGGCTAACACTTACCTGGGTCTAGTCTCTTATGATCGGGATGGCGGCTATCGGGATTCCAACGCCGGTATCTAGAGCGTAAGAGATAGCCGCGTCAGCATTTTGCCTGGCAGCAGGATGCCAGCGGCAATGTATCAACAGCCGGGTTCTCGTCCACCGGGATATGGACTACATCCCACATAACTGACTGAACATGTGTACCAGTATGGCTAGGTGCAGTAACAAAACAGTTTCTCTTCCCGACAGGTGACCTTATATTGTAGTCGTATTACAGGCTACAATATAGTACACTAGTTACTTCACAACTATAGTGTAAATCAAATATTTCCGACTGTTCTAAGGGTAATCTGAAGCCCTTGTTTTTTTTCGATAAGCTCTCTCTAAGGCATGTGATGTAAAATGGTCAGTGACCTCTTATTACATTTTAGCAGCTGGATAAATACAGCTCTGATAATGTTCAGTTTTTATGAAAACTGCAGTAAAAATGTAAAGTCACACCATTGTTTACTAGAGCAGTAAATAACACACTGCCTATAGAGGGGAGGTGGTGAGAATAGTTACATTAACCCCTTAGATAATGTACTCTAATAATGTCTGTTTCTACTAATAGCAATACTATCCAAAGTACTTATTATATACAAACAGTTACCCAACATCTGTTCTAGACTCCTATAAAGAAATAGGACCTGTACACAATTTATGATCTATAACATGAACATTTGCTATTCCCCGTGATATCCATTTGAAAAAAAAAAAAATTGAGGTATTGTAATGTTACAAAATAAAAGGACAAAAAAAAAAAAACACTGCACAAAATCAAAGAGGACCAGGATGATAGCCCTTTGTATGTGCAGTTACCCTATAGCAATCTAGTATTCACTCTTAAGTAGGGTACACACTGAACAATAAATCACTCATTCCATTAAACAGGCAATATATCTACAGTACATCGGCGGCTAGTGTGTACAGCGGACATGTCTGGACAACATCATTCACAGACATATCCGTTCTGCTGTACATCACAGCAGATGAAGATATATCTTTCAGATATATCGTTTCATCTGCTGGTGTAGGCTGCGTACACACCTATAGATATATCTGTCCAATCTGTCTGGTGGGAACGAAAATCTGGTCCATTTTCCAGTGTTTGGGAGCAAATTTATATTGTTATTTGCTCCCATACATTACCAGATTTTCCTTCCCACCAGACAGATATCTATAGGTGTGTATGCAGCCTAAGGGCAACCAGCCGATCGCCCGTCCACATGCTGCAGGGACCCAGTAGTGAGTGATAGCTCAACTGGGCGGGCAACCTTAAATGCCCACCCAGTTGTGTCGTCAGGCCCAACACATCTGGTGGACGATTGGCAAGTGTGTATAGACTTATGAATAGTTAGGAAAGTTGGCCTAGTGTGTACCCAGCTTAAGGGGGCAATTCACTTGTTTATGTTGCAGCAACTAATGGCCATCCAATGTTGCATTTCAATTTGTTTGGGCGCCCATTATCTCGCTCGGGTAATTAGAAAAGGTTTAGCTGTAAACCGGCAAAACTTATCTTAAGTCCAGGTTAGGGTGTCCAAAACCAGGATCTATCCTACATTTCTGCTAGTCTCCACAAAAAGGGGTGAGCAGAAGTGCCGATGGCTGTTCGAGCCCTAACGGAGCAACAATTTAGCAAAAAACAACTGAATCGCCCCCTTAAATTAAAACCTGTGTGGCATTTAGACTGCCTATGCACAACTTTGGTAAACATGGAGAACGTGGCATCGCTCTGTATCCAGCAGTGATCATAATGTCAAAGAAACACCCCAGTCCCCTAACTAAACTGAGCTGTCCAATAACCACAGTAGTACTCATCAAGAATATGAATTAAATAATTTTATAGAACCACAATAGAAATAATGAAGGGTAGACATGGCTGTCACCAGCTGTCTTAGCATTCTACAGTAGTTTCTTTTTCAGTTACAGTCTCTCCTCATTCCAAGCGCACCATACCACTAGTAGCTACACAAAAATGGCAACCACCAAAGGCTGCTTTAAGATCGGTGGCTGATAAAGATTATGCCTTACAGTAGTCACACATTTACCCCACCAGTGGCTACAAATTCTATTTCACCAACTTATGCATTACATGTTCTCCAAACATTTAAGTAGGCTAAATTGGGTAGGATAATGTTTAATTTGGTGGCACAGAGGTTAGCATTATTGCATAGGTGTTTGCCTTATCGTCTGTACTGCCTGTCACCATCATTCCACTCTGGAGTTCAGGTGCCCCAACACCCTTTATTTGTGACAATTGCACTAATTTATACCTATGGTTTTATATTTAACATATTTTATAGGTAATCTGTGCATATTCTGTGTGCTTACATAGAACTCATACACACTTAAGGATGCATCAATAAATAATTAATAATTTTCTGTAGTCAGTATAGATTATAGTTCCAGTCAATATTGTTCGGTTTATTGCCACCAGATCCATCAATTCACTATACTGCGCTGTCTTTCTTCTCCATTGTTTTACTATGTGTGTCAAGTTTATACTTGTGTATTTTCCCATTTGGTCATTTCACTATACTATACTTTATTTCTAAAACACCAACACATATTAGAGAAACACTTTACATTATAGGGACCATAATATAAAGTAACATCTTCATAATAAAAGTTATTTGGGTCATGATCCAAATCAGCACAGATGGTGTAATTATTAGCATTACTGCCTCACAGAACTGAAGTCATGGGTTCGATTCCCATTATGGCCCTGTGTGGAGTTTGTAAATTCTCCTGTGCTTGTGTGCGTTTCCTCTTGGTACTCCGGTCTCCTCCAAAAATATACTGGTAGGTTAATTGGCCCCCAATATAAATGAACCCTAGTGTGTATGTGTGTGAGCATGTGGTAGGGAAAATAGACTGTAAGCTTCACTGGGGCAGGGACTGATGTGAATGGCCAAATATTCTGTGTAAAGCGCTGTGGAATGTGCACTATATAAATAACGGATAACGAAACCCTCAATATAAATTGCTCCAACTATGGGCCGTATTCAATTAGAAGTGAGCAGTTTTCCGTGGAAAAGTATCGCGGATCGGGGCTTTTCGCGTGGTTGGAACTTATCTCCAAATTCCAGCGGGTTTTCGCCTATGTGGAAACTCAATTCAATGTAATAGGCGAAAAGATTCGCCCAATAATAGCAGGAAAAAAAGAAGTGCAACATTTTTATTTTGGGGTGCAAACATGGGGAAACCACTCAGAACCTTTGGGGCAGTGCCCCAAAGGAAAACTGTGTCAAAAAATCCAGGGAATAAGCTTACCACCCCAAAAAAGTACTTTCATTTTTGGGGCAAACAAGCATAAAAACTAGCAAAATAGTCTTCTTAGGTAGGTCTGCAAGGATGGGTCAGGTGTGTTTGGGATTGCAGGTGCACGCAACAGGTGCGTCTATCACGGTTTTTTAAACTTCACTTTAGAGATTTTAAAAGATGCTAGTACCTATTTTCAAGTACCCCAAATTTGACTGAACTACTTATTTACACCAAAAAATACTGCTTAATGCCATTCTTCACCACTTTTACAATGATGCTAAGAACAAGAATTGCAAACAACTTCAGTACCCCAAATAGTTTTATTAGGGCTATTGGAACACTTCGACATTGATCCCCAATGTTAGAGCATCTTTTTGGGGGGTTCTGACAGTCTTTTTAGCCTGTTTGTACATTCGCTGCTTGCCGTTTTCGCCTGGTTAGTAATTGAATAGGGCGATAAGCAGGGATGTGCACGATAAGGTTACGCGTCCAAAACACGGGATGTAGGCGAAAAGTTGGGTAGGCGGAACTTTTTCGCCGACGCGATAGTAATTGAATAGGGTCCTATATGTTCAGGCTTCCTAGAACAGTATTAGAAGAAGGCAGTGTGAGAAAATGCATCTAAGTTGTTTAAAACAAACGCATACTATAAAAGATAAAAATATATTTTGTTGTATTTTCATATTACGTTTTTAATTATCAACAAAATAATCATTCTGACTACTTACAAGATTGACTGGTGATGTTTTTTTTCCCACCACATCTTTAGAAAACGTATGTTTTCTTGTCTGAGATCAAAATCATTTCAGTGATAAACTAATGTATAAATCACAATAAAAAGGTTTCAATATTTCTCCTAAATAAACTGGTACATGTATGACAGATAGTACATGAACGGAGAAGGGTCAAGGCGAGGGTCTTTAGATCTGATGCCTATTCACAAACTTTAACCATGATGATTAATATGTGTTTTTGAGCCTCTCACAGGACAAAGATATTTGACTGAAATCACTGATCCACATGTGCACACTTTATAAAGACAGGCATTGTAAACAAAGCTCGACTTAGAGCTTGAGAACCTAATCCTAGTGTGCAAATCTACTAATTACATATATAGTACTCACCTCTAGTATAAAGTCTGAGAATGAAACGTTTAATGTCACCTACACAAAACAAATTTGAAATAATTTACAAACTACCTACATTTTAAATGAGTTGCTATTTAGGAGTTTAGTTTCAACGTAGGAAAGAGTACACCCTAAATTTTAAATATACTCCCCTGATTCAGACTTCAAATGCATCAGCCTACATGGGTAACAATATTGCGTATTCCCAGCAAATAAAAAAAAGTCTAGTAGTAGGAATGTCCTTTAGCTACTTTCAGGTAACATTCTGCTTCAATTTTACTCTACACATCGGGGGATGATGATGAGTTGAACATGTCTGCCACAACAGCAACCGTATTGCGTTCACAGAACTAATTGCAGATATTTGCTCAGATGCACAGTAGTTACATTTCTATGACCAGACCGCCTCTATCAGTACACATGGGGTAAAATAGGTCTGAAACAGGTGTATTTACATGAACAACTCTGCAAAGCCCGCAATTACAGTGACACGCCCTCACTGAACAGTGCTTACGTGAGAAGGCCTAGTTACAACACAGTTCTGCCTACTCAGTTGCAAGTAGAGATGTGACTGAAATGCATGTAAAACTGCAACGCCAGAAAGTGTGTACTCCTGATTCTGACGCAAGTACAGTACTAAAGGATGCAAGACAAATGGACCAGCATTCAACTCTGTATCAGCCACATTGTAACTCCAGGCTAATTTTTCATTTGGTGGTGACCTAAACAAGACTACCAAGCCCAACACTCCACTTTTGGTGGTTTACTCTACAAGAACCACCATTACCCAGTGCACCAACACTATTTCTCTGCTCACCACGTAAGCCATGTTTTATTTATTGACAAAATATTGATAAATTACTCTTTCCAGAGTGCAGATTTGCCCTGCAGGAGAGTGAAAGCAGCAATCCCCATAGAAAAGTATAACTGTTAAGTATAAAACAGTGCTTTGTCATAACAAGCCACTATCCATATATTAGGAAAGACATTTGTTAGGTTATATAAAACCATATTATTTCACTTTCAAGGGTACTTGTGATATGCTCACTCTGGAGGGAACCAATATTCAGCATATCCACAAGCTTGTGGCATCACTGAGGCCATCAACTAGAAATATTGGTTCAGTGTGTAAAATTGCTGCCTCCATCACATACAGGTGACATGTACACTCTAAAAGCACAGAAACAAAATATATTTGATGAATGTCTATTAGAACCTTTAGCCCACAACTCTTACATTAATAGAAGGCAGCACAAATAGAGCATTACTGTGAATCAGAGTGTACTTATTGGTTTGTGTGGAGGGGGCTACAAATCGGGAAACACTGGTATGTCAAGACAAGGCTTAAAGCAGTTTTAGGGGTTCTGTAGAAAGACTTACAGAAAGTTATATAAACAAAGGCCAATAAAAAACTAGTTTAAAGAGTAAAGTACTGCCTAAAACTTGTTATACACCTACTTACATTAAAATAATGCACCACAATATCTTAGAA
Organism: Taudactylus pleione; assembly: GCA_031769625.1. NCBI lineage: Eukaryota > Metazoa > Chordata > Amphibia > Anura > Myobatrachidae > Taudactylus > Taudactylus pleione. The sequence goes on along the minus strand of JAUIMM010000017.1, from coordinate 9,507,305 downwards.
GTACACTAAACACAGAGAGAGCTGTGAACGTACAAGCTGTAATAAAAGATCTTACAATCAGCTCAAAGGTATTTATCTGTGACCCAGTATTGCTGGTTACTTTAGAAGGGCCACAAAGCTCCAGCAGTTATTCCAGTTTAACCACCTGAGCATTGTGAGCTCCCAAAAATATGTCAGTCTTGCGCTACTATCTGAAGTGAAGGAATAAGAGCAGTGTTATAAACAGGTGAAATAAGGTGCTTACAATTTTGCGAAAGAAATGGGGTGGGAGTAGATATAGTTAGGCAGTTTATTCATCTGACATTCTAGGGGGAGGAGACATAGTGATGTTAAAGATTGTAGCATTTTGGGGGACATCAACAAGCCAGTTAACTTTACGGGGATGTCAGTGCCTGTAAAAGGATAACAGTCATGCACATATTGTAGGAGCATGGGACTTTTACATTTGACAATTTCATGGCATTTTTGCTAGTTAGACAATGAATGTAAAAAAAGACAACAAGCAGTCAGTGTAACATTGGTAACAAGTCAGCAAGATTAGAAGAAATTACAAATACATCTGCTAACTGTATGTGACGTAATGAGGTAGTAGCAAACCTGGGGATGGGGGTGTAATAAATGTTCTGTGAGCAGTGCACAGGCGTTACAAGCCAGCTGCCATACATCATAGCCCCAGCACCTCCATTACAGCCAGGGAACCTCTCACAGGGTTTTGGGGACACGGTGGGGTATGAGTATCAGTGTGTATGTGTGTGTGTGTGTGTGTGTATATATATATAGGGGTGAGTGTAGAGTAGTGCGTTGGTGGAGCCCCACCCTGCCCCTCTCACCCAGCAGCAGCAGCCTGTGCGTGGCCCGGTACACCTGCTTGTCCTTCTGCAGTTGCTTCTCGATCTTCTTGTTGGCCTCCCGCTGCGCCTTCTCCTCATTGCGCTGGTCCTCCGTCTTACTGTTCCCCAGGCAGCCCATCCTGCTCCCCTGCACAGCCAGCCGCCACTGGTAACACTCCCCCAGTCAGGGCCCGCAGCCGCACCGAACACCCCCGCCTACCGCTCACCGCCACCAGCAGGCCAGCCTCCGCCTTTAGGAAAAGCCGCACTGGACGGAGGAGGCAAAACAAACAAGTAGGCCGCGGCCCTCCCTCACACACCGGGGCGAGAGGCTCACACGATAAAATCCCGATAAAAGAGCGGAGCGCAGCGCGGCCGCCCGGGGCAGGAACTCCGCTAATCAGCCCGAGTGGTCACTCATTAGTGGCGGCTGTGCGGGGGTCACACGCCCCCGAATTAACCATTGGCAGCGGCCCCTGATAGCGGCGAGGAGAGGGGAGATGTCAGGGAGCCTCCCCCTCTCCAGCTCTTCCTGTCTTAAAATGGTCGCCCGGTATCTCCTCCTCTCAGTGTCTGATCGCACGGGGGGAGCCGGGGGCACTGGGGGGAGCACCCCGCTATCTGGCAGCGATCAGGGCTGGGCCCCCCCGCGGTGCTTGGGGTGCGGGGATGCGGCCGGGTGACGGGCGGCGCTGCTGGTGTTAATTAGAGACCCCCGGGAACAGGACCCCCGGGTAAGAGCCCCCTGGCCTTGTGAGCATGGGAGGAGAGCAGAGGGTGTTCCCCGGGTAACAGGCCGCACACCCCGGGCCCAGGTTCTTTAATCCTCCGGGTGTTGCAGGGGGGCTGGTGGGGGGGATTATCCTGATTATTGGGGTGTCCGTGTCCCCGGTGATTTCCGATCCTCCTGCCGTACAGGACCCCCTTCCTCTGTGCGCCGTGTCCTCCCCCCGCAGAGGGGAAGCGGGGGCCCCTGGCTGTCTTCCTGGGCGGGGGATGTTGGGGTGTCCCGGTCCCTGCTGGGTGAAGGAGGGGTGCTGCTGCTGCTTGCAGTATTTTGCTCTATTTCTCACGGCTGGGAAATAAGGGCTGAGACATGGGGTGGGGCAAACCTCACACTGCACTCTGGGAACTGGGATTCACATGATGTGATGAGACGTCAGGACCTGTACCCACACCAGGCGCCCTCTTCAAACTAGCAGCAACAGTCTGGATTACAGTATATACACAGCTCCCCCCCCCAACTATAAACTGAGCCCCCCTAGTATCGTATATACAGGTTTTCATGTGCGACAATGGAAACTGTAAGATATGCACCAGGTGCCCTCTTTCAATTGCAGTAGATACAGTGTACACATACAGTTCCCCCCCAACACCACTATCATAATGCATTTGAGTACCACACACACTTTTGTACACACAGGTCTCCCAGTCTGAGAACAGGGAATCACTACATTAATGTTGAGACTTAAGGACCAGATGTCCATTTCAAACTAGTGCAGAATATACAGACCCCATATACAAGTCTTCCTGTGTGAGAACAGGCACAAAATAGTTGCAAGATGTCAAGGCCTGCCTCTATCTGGCACCTTCTTTAGTTCACATTGTTTGTACACTATAGCAAGTATACCAAAGTCACCTGATAATATAAACTGAACCCTTGGTACATCTCCCTGTCTGAGAACAAGGATGTCACCTCAGGACCTGTTTCTACTAGGTGTCTTCTTTAAACTAGTATAGTACATACAGTGGATGCACACAGCTCTCTGATAATATAAACAGAGCCCCCCTACTCAATTTACACACATGTCCCCCTATTTGAAAACCACATAAAGATGAGACATAAGGAACTGTATCGACTAGACATCCATTTGAAATGAATACAGTGAACTGTAAACCTAGCCCCCAACATATAGTGCACACGTCTCCCTATCTAGGAACAGGAAACATGTAATGATGAGACATCAGGCCTACTTGCACTTGATGCCCTCTTTAAATGAGTACAGTAAATACAATGTACACACATTCTCATCAGCAATTATAGTAAATAAAGTGTATATACATATACCACATAATAATCCCATGTTCATTACAGGTCTTTGTGACTAAGACCAGGAAACCACATAATGATGAGACATCAGGAGCTGTCTCCACTTTAAACTAGTACAGTATACATTGCGCACACAGCCGCCTTATAATAAAATCTGAGACACCATCCCCTATGGTAGATACAGGATAGGGTACCACACAAGGATGAGATGTCGGGACCTGTGTCCATCAGACACCCTCTTTAAACTAGTACAATATATAGTGTACACACAGCTCCCTGTTAATATAATTAGAACTGCTCCCCATCATAAATGCATGTCAAGCTGTCTGAACACAGGGAACCACATAATGAATGGACTAAGGGATCTACAGTAGTTCCAGCCGAAACCCTCTTTAATGTAATGGAGTATATAAATTGGGGGGAGAGGGTTAATAAACTTAAATCCTGTGCCTCATTAAAAACACACAGGTGCTTCTCTCTGAGAGCTCAGGGCTGGTAAGCCCAGACCCCCAGGTACTTTCTTCAATCTAGGACAGTATTTGAAATATATATACAGCACCCTGATCATTTAAAAGTGCCAATGGACTGAGCTGTGGTCTGTCGCATAGGGAGTTTCAGCTTTAACATCAATTGAAATATGGATCATGGATATCTGTGATAAAGTATATGACACAGATACAGAAATAAAGAACAAAGCTCCTGGGCGGACAAGAAGAAAACTACACATGATCAACAGAGCAGTCACTAGGAGTATTGTAGGGCTCATGCTGAGTTCATGGTACAACCATTTGCTTAACATATAAACTATACTATGTATGCCGACAAAAAAAAAAGAAAAACTGTATGGCTACGGATGTATGCAGATTTGGCACTTGTGCCTCCATACACTTAGAGATGCTGGATAAAAGAGGATAGGGGCATGCAAACGTAGCCAGAGTACAGTAAGAGCATGTTTGCATAATAGCGAACTGAGGCCACACAGAAACCCATATATATCTGTCAACCGTATCATTGGACCTGATGTAGTTGCACACTGATGATGATGACGGTCACCAGCACCCGCTACCTGATTGTGATTGGCTGATTGCGAATTCAACTTGGAAATTCTTTGAGCATGTATATATTATTGTTTTAAATTAATATCTTAGCTGCTTTTATCCATACATGAGAAGGAAGATTATACTATTATATTATACTATTTAACCTACAGCAGATACAAATTTTGCTGTCAAAACAAATGTTAAAAAAATTAATTTTGTGCTGATAACCTGGTAGGGTGCAAGTACATGTGACAAACCTGATGCATATGCTATTGGCGGAGATGTTGATGCATCTTCTGATGCTCGCGTCTTAGCATATGGGCGTAAGTACGCTATTCTTACATCCAGCTTTTCAGCGTTTTTTAAAATACCTATGCATCCAATACATCATCAGCCCCTGTGTGTTTATATCCACAGGTATGAATGGAACAGGTAGTCTCCGATGCAAGGTAAACATGGGCTTGCCTCACTATGTTGTAAATAAGTATGTTATATGCACAGACCTGTCCGACAGATCTGATAATTTGTGAGCGGCAAGTCAGCCGCATCAGGCAGTGTATGTGCTGCCCCTGGCTGAGCGACTGACATTGCCCCTGTTCATCACAGGGTAGGAAGGTAGGAAATGGAGAGAGTTTCCTCCACAGGGGAGGAAGCCAGATATTGTGTGGCCAATGGTCATACACTATGATATGTCGACTGTCATCATTAAGTAGATTTTAACCAGGTCGACATTAATCATGCCAACATGTTAGAATGTCAACATATTGTCCCTGGGGGCCCAGTGGTGACTAACCTGCGCCTGACGGCAGCAGCGAGTCCAGTGCGACTTCTGGGTCCCGGAGGTTATATAACTGTGACTTCTAGGTCAGAGCTGTGATCCTCTGGCGTTCTCGTGAGAATTTCTTCCCTATCCCTAAACCCCCCACCTGCAGCCTAAACCTAATGACAACATTATGACAATGTCGACGTAATAACTGTTGACATTGTGGTGCTGCCATTATGAATGTCGACATTGTAACTGTCGATCTATTGACTACATCCCCTGTGAAATATCTCCACAATATCTGCTGGGTGTCAGATAAAATGTCTGTCCGTCTGACAGTGTATGCCCAGCATAATTCCTGGTGATTGATTGGCTGATTATTGGTTCATTCAATAAAATGGCTAGGCATGTATGCTGTCTGAATGCACTTACTACCATTATGTGGCATAAATATGGGCTAATATCAATGAAGGGGTTTAATGTAGAGTATTTTTTTCCAGTATTTTACCAATGACTGTCAACAATACAATATTTACAAATAACCAAAGACAAATAATATATTCAAACTAAAAATACTTTCAGCATTGCTGTACCTTATTCAAATAATCACTATATATTTTTTTGTAAACCAGACATTTTAAGGCTTAAAGTAACTCTGTGCTGTGTGCACTTACTAATGTGACAGACTGCACCAAGGGTTAATGCCTGCCATAGAGCTACCGGAACATATTGGCAGCTCATTTAAAGGCATAATTATAATTTAGCAACAGATAAATGAGAGCCCATGAGACTCTCCGCTATCACTGGCAGGTGAATAGGTTTGGAGGGAATTGCAAGAACATCCCCAAATGAATTGTGTAAACATGAAGTGTCTCATTCCAACCCCAAAGGATACGTGCCACTTACAGTCCAGGGATTTCCTCACACTGATGTGAGAGGAGCCTTTTGGATCCCCTGGTGCTGCACACAATTCAGAGCAAATGTTGTCATACCCTGTTTATGAAGAATTCATTGAAATTGATATGTCCTACCACTATGGCCGAAAAATTCTGAGTGAGTTATTCGTATGTGTATTATATTGTTGCACGGTATTTCAATAACATGTTAGAAAAAATATCCGTACACATACGTCCATATGCAGATTCAGTCAAGTCTTACACTTGCTGCTCATTATACATGGGGAAGCATCAAACTACAGTAATGGTGTGTTAATGTAACTCCAATACTCTGCCGCAAATACAGTACGCCAGTTAGGAGCTGCAAAGATCCTCGCTGATAGTCAGCATAGACCTTTGCAGTGTCAGAAAGAAGGTTTAAATAAAGTGGATTCCTTATAGCCGATTAGCATATTTGTGGATGAAGGATTAAGGATACTTTATTTAAATAAGGGATTGTTTCACTGTCTGTTTTTTTATAGGTCTCACAGGTATTCTGCAAACAGAAGCTTGCCCTGGTATCCACTGGTTTGCTAGCTCTTGTAGTTCCACAAGAGCCAACATACCCAAGCTGTTTATGGCTGCCAGGGCTTGCTGGGACCAATACGGTCATATACAAATATGGTTTTGGCTTAGCCTTTTTAACCTTAACATTTTACTAGCTGGAGTACCCGGCGTTTCCCGGTTTGAAGACTGGACCCTGCAGCCTTAATTTTTTTTTACATTCTCCTCGCCTATAACCTGGATTACTATGCAAATTAGTGCAGGCAGGTGTATTCTCATACCGTTTGGAATGAGGTATATCAGGAACAGATTGACTTACAGAACAGAAATCAGTATAGCTTCCAAAATCACTTGAGTTTCAGAAATCTGCAGAACAGAGGTGGTGATTCAGCTGCGGACAGATATGCTATCACAGCTGCTAACATGTTAGCAGTGGTGATAGCTGTAATATACAGCAGGAGACATCACACCTCCTGCATGCATTACTGATCCGAGTTGCATCCACGGATCCAGCATCAGATCATCTGCGATCCCTGCAGCCGGCTAAGTGACCATGGCATCATGCAAGCCAGCTGCCAGAAATTTGTAAAAGAGGCCAGGAAATCCCTGTCAACCGACTGAGATCCTGTCCTTTCCGCTCCCCCCAATGGCGGTGAGACGCCACTGTTTTGTGAAACGGAGACCATTGCGCTATCTCCTTGCCCAGAAATGGCAGCAGATTCACTGACAGTTTGCTGCCGGACTGCATGCAGGATCGCAGACCAGTCGCACTCCTGCACAGTACAGGTTGGGTGCATGCGCAGATTCAAAATAATCATAAATCTGTGTGATTCCTGTCACTGCATTCACAGCTGAATCACCCCCTGAAATCAGTCATGTATGTAGCTGTTTGAAAAGTGATATAACAGCGATTTGGAAAAAATGAGAGTGTGACAGTGTGTGTATGAAGCCAGCCCCTCAGCCCCAGAACTTGTGTAATTTAAGAGTGTCCCAGTTTTATGGGATTATGTGACAGTGTGTGGCCCTTACGAAGTGAAAACCTAGGCCCTCATTCAGAGCCGTACGCTCTGAGCAGAGCGCATGCTCTGAATGAGGGCCGCCCTCCATAATTATGGAGCGTCCACCTGGACGCTCGTATAGCTGTGGGTCACCACCCACAGCCTATACGAGCGTGCAGTTTGATGGTCGCGATGGTCTTGACCATCGCGACCATCGAAACTGCGAGCCGGAGCCTGCGGTTGAGGTTTTCAACCACAAGGCCCGGAGTGATTTTGGCTCTATCAGAGCCAAAATCACTCCCACTGACATCACTAGTGATGTCAGTAGGCCGGCTTCTGACGGTAGGCGTTCCCTTGGGAACGCCCCCGTCAGGGAGGCACGCCCCCGGCACGCCCACCAAAGGGGGCGTGCTGTCAATCAACATCGACAGCATGCCCCCTTTGATCAGACACAATGAGCGAAGGACTTTCCTTCGCTCGTCGCGTCTGGCGCATGCGCACGACGGAGCTCCCGCCGTCGTGCGCATGCGCAGTGCACATCATCGACCCACTTGCGAGCGGACAGCCGCTTGCGAGTGGGTCTGAATCAGGCGCCTAATCCTGATTAAACTACAGCACTATGCCAAATATGGTGGAGCTAGGTACAAAACTCTGGCCGTGCATAAAGGAGAGACAGACAGACGCACACACTTTCTATCTTATTATATAAATTAACCCATGTGTGTTGGGAGGAGCTTCCAGCACAGGAGCGTTATTTTTCTCTCTAAGGGGTGGTAACTTTTTATTTTAGTGTTACCCATTCAAATAAAATAATCCACCCGAGCTGGCTGTGTCTCACTTTGACAGGGGGACCCCATGATGCGTGTTTTCTTGTTATAGTGTGACCAGCCTACAATGGATTAGCACTAGATGTGGCTTTTGCAGGGGGAACTCACTCTGTTCATCTGGCAAAGAGCCCAGGATATAAGTGCTGGTGCTTGGATCACTTTTAGGGGAGAGGGCAGACCAGTTTTTATTTACATTTTTACAAATTTAAACACCATTCACTATTCATCTTCTCCAGTATCTTGCCACATCATGTTAAGCTTAAAGTGTATCATACATTTTAAATGAATCGTCATGCAGCAGACACATTTAAAATGATTTGTTGTGTCACATATGTAGCTGTAAGTAAAACCCCTTGTTTATCTGGTGGACTTCGGGCGTGATTCAGAGATGTACGCTAATGCATTCGCAACTGTGATCTCTTACGGATCCCAATTACTAAAATATGCTAATGCCTTGCAAAGCTTAGCCGATCATAGAGACACCCACTGCTGCCTTCTCATATCTGTCCAACAACGTGCAACAGCATAAACATCGGTAACACCGATGCACATCGGCCAGTCACACATCATGTAAGTCAAGTCTGACCAGCCGCAAACGCTGCAGCTCTCCTGACACGCTGAGGAGCTCTCATGCTGCAAAGGTAAATGCAGTGGTTAATTTATGCACGCCCATGCAATGGCATTTAAACAGTCAGGCCTGCTTCTTACTAACCACCCTCAAACGCTGACTGCCTGTCACTCATTTTGTTGTTGAGTGGTTCTTATACGGGAAAGTAATCGCAATGAAATCGCTGCATGTGCGCAGTGCGGCTTTTTGCGCATGCACATTTGCAAACAATCACTCAATCTGCAAAAATATCAGCATTGTGCAAATCTCTGAATCAGGCCCTTTATACACTGGTTCTGAATTTCTACCTATACAAGCTTCCAGCAATCCGTTTGGAATATACCTGAACTATTGCATGCTGTGCACACTGCAGGTCATTCCCTCACTTAGGAAGCTGGTAACACCAAATCTTATGGGACCTGGAGCCAAATTCAGAGGTGGACACTTTAGCATAGCTGCTGCACTAAAATATCCAAAAGACACCCACTAACGGCTTCTCTGATTCGCTGCTACATCCAAACACACCGCATCGGATCAACTGTGTGAATATCGGACATCTGAATAACCTTCAGGTAACTCAGGGTGTCCTGTAGGATCACACTGCCAGGACCAGTGAAGCTGCATCCAAGGACGCAGCCACTGGCTTTGGCATACCTTGGAAATGGGATCAGCAGGCCCCCTTTTTCTTCAGTGCTCCCTGTTACTGCTGCCAAACGCCAGCAGCATGTCAATCATGCTGCGACTTTGAGGCAATGTGATGTCAGTCACAGATCTGCACATTCACAGTGCGACTCTGCAAACATTGGAGATTTACGTAAATATCAAATTTATGTCAATCTCTGAATTATTTCAATTATTAGCTCATTCAGACCCACTCGCAAGATGCGGTCGCTCGCTGGCAAAAAGGGGCTGGATATGTAAATTAAGCGCTCGCATTGCATCGCGTAAGGATGCCCACTGTGTGTTAGCGAGCTATGGCAAAGTGCTCTCGCAAGTGTCTGAAGACGCCCCCTTGCCTCTCGCAACACATGTCATCTCCGGGAAATGTATGATTAATCGGGACCATCGTGTGCCATCGGAGCTGCTTGCAGCCCTTGAGGTTGCCTTTCCCCACCGTAAGCACAGCAATCAGTGCGGCCTGAAATACATGCAGGTGACGTGTACAATGACGCTATGTTGCTAATTATGCACACCCTTTACACGGCGTTTTGGGGGACTGACACGCCTGCGTTTGCAAAACACCACCCCCCATTCACAAGCACCTTCCCCTGTTACCACCCACAAACGTCACTATCTGTCATTCAAAGCAGCGACCTGATGGTGGCTTACGAGCTACCTAAAGCAGATCGCAATGAATGGCTTGCGCACGCGCACTGCGAATTATATGCATGCGCAGATGGGCGAAAATCGCTCACAGCGAGCGGGTCTGAATCAGGTCCTTAGTGCTACAGATGAAATTATGAGTTTAAATATTTTTGATCTTTAATGCCTTGTACACACATGCTTGAATTTGAATCATTTAATGTGTGTTCTAAAAGCCTATTAATAGCACACTTGACAGTCCAAAAAACGTGAATGGACCTGTACAAATATGGTTTCTGACAAGAAAATTGCTTCGCTTCACTTCAATTTTGACATTGCCTACAGCATTCAGAATCATTAATGCTAGGTAAAGTACAATGGAGTTCTATGGTAATGCTCATTAGTGAGTATGGCCCTCATTCAGAGCCGTACGCTCTGAGCAGAGCGCACGCTCTGAATGAGGGCCGGGCTCCATTTTCATGGAGCGTCCTCCTGGACGCTCGTATAGCTGTGGGTCACCACCCACAGCCTATACGAGCGTGTATTGTGATGGCCGCGATGGTCGAGACCATCGCGACCATCGCAATTGCGAGCCAGAGCCTGCGGTTGAGGTTTTCAACCGCAAGCTCCGGAGTGATTTTGGCTCTATCAGAGCCAAAATCACTCCCACTGACATCACTAGTGATGTCAGTGGGCCGGCTTCTGACGGGAGGCGTTCCCGTGGGAACGCCCCCGTCAGGGAGGCACGCCCACCAAAGGGGGCGTGCTGTCAATCAACATTGACAGCACGCCCCCTTTGATCGGACACAACGAGCGAAGGACTTTCCTTTGCTCGTCGCGTCTGGCGCATGCGCACGACGGAGCCCCCTCCGTCGTGCGCATGCTCAGTCCATAACATCGACCCACTTGCGAGCGGACAGCCGCTCGCGAGTGGGTCTGAATCAGGCCCTATATTTGTATATTTTTGTGAACAGAGGGCCTGATTCAGAGCCAGACGCTCTGACCAGAGCACTCACTCTGAATCAGGGCCCTCCTACATGAAAATGGAGCGGCCTTAGGGATGCTCGCATAGCTGTGGGTTACAACCCACAGCTTATGCGAGCATCCATGGTGATGGTCGCGATGGTCAAGACCATCGGGCTTGCGATGGAGACCCTGCGGTAGGGTCTCGCTGCCGCAAGCCCTGGAGTGATTTTGGCTCTATCAGAGCCAAAATCACTCCCACTGACATCACTAGTGATGTCAGTGGGGCCGGCTTCTGACGGTAGGCGTTCCCTTGGGAACGCCCCCGTCTGGGAGGCACGCCCACCAAAGGGGGCGTGCTGTCAATCAACATCGACAGCACGCCCTCTTTGATCAGACACAACATACACAGTACCTTGCAAAATTTTTCATGTTTTGTAACCTCACAACCTGGAATTAAAATCGATTGTTTGAAGGTGTGCATCATTTAATTCACAGAACATACCTACGACTGTGACATTGTGTTTTTTGTTTATATTGTGAATCAATATAACAGGACAACATAACAGAAAACTTCGGCGTGCATAACTATTCACCCCCTAAAGTCAGTACTTTGTCGAGCCACCTTTTGCGGCAATTACAGCTGCAAGTCGCTTTGGATAAGTCTCTATGAGCTTGCCACATCTTGCCCCTGGGATGTTTGCCCATTCCTCAAGGCAAAACTGCTCCAGCTCCTTCATGTTGGATGGTTTCCGCTTGTGAACAGCAATCTTCAAGTCTGACCACAGATTCTCAATTGGATTGAGATCTGGGCTATGACTAGGCCATTCCAACACATTTAAATGTTTCCCCTTAAGCCACTGGAATGTTGCTTTAGCAGTATGCTTCGGGTCATTGTCCTGCTGGAAGGTGAACTTCCGTCCCAGTCTCAAATCACAGGCAGACTGAAACAGGTTTTGCTCAAGAATAGCCCTGTATTTAGCACCATCCATCTTTCCCTCGACTGGAATCAGTTTCCAGGTCCCTGCTGCTGAAAAACATCCCCACAGCATGATGCTGCCACCACCATGTTTCACTGTGGGAATGGTGTTCTTGGGGTGATGGGATGTGTTGGATTTGCGCCAGACATAGCGTTTTCCTTGGTGGCCGAAAAGTTACATTTTAATCTCATCTGACCAGAGCACCTTCCTCCATACATTTGGGGAGTCGGCCACATGTCTTTTGGCAAACTCAAATCGTGTCTTCTTATTTTTATAACTAAGTAATGGCTTTTTTATGGCCACTCTTCCATAAAGCCCAGCTCTATGGAGTGTACGGCTTATTGTGGTCACATGCACAAATACACCAGTCTCTGCTGTGGAACTCTGCAGCTCATTCAGGGTTACCTTTGGTCTCTGTGCTGCCTCTCTGATTAATGCCCTCCTTGCCCAGTCTGTGAGTTTTGGTGGGCAGCCCTCTCTTGGCAGGTTTGTTGTGGTACCATATTCTTTCAATTTGATGATGGATTTGATGGTGCTCTGGGGGATCATCAGATATTTTTTTATAACCCAACACAGAGTTGTACTTCTCAACAACTTTGTCCCTGACTTGTTTGGGAGAGCTCCTTGGTCTTCATGGTGTGATGCATTTTGCTTAGTGGTGTTGCAGCCTCTGGGGCCTTTCAGAAAAGGTGTGTTTATACTGACAGATCATGTGACACTTAGATTTCACACAGGTGGACTTCATTTCACTAATTATGTGACTTCTGATGGTAATTGGTTGCACCAGAACTTTTGAGACGCTTCATAGCAAAGGGGGTGATTGCATATGCACATGCCAATTTTCAGAATTTTATTTATAAAGATTCTTTTTTTATATATATATTTTTCTCATTTCACTTCACCAAATTAGACTATTTTGTGCAGATCCATCACATAAAATTCAGATAAAAAACAAAAAACAAATTACAGGTTGTAATGTAACAAAAAAGGTAAAAAGCCAAGGGGGTGAATACTTTTGCAAGGCACTGTATAAATGTACAAATGTAATAAAACAAATAATTCAAACCACAAATAATTTTCTACATTTATATAAAACCAGAAACTACATTTGGCTGAAGATAGGTGTTTTGTGGTGGAGAGCCTATTATTTATTAAACATGGAACTTGATACAGTTCATTTAGTTCTAACACAATAGTATTCGCATAAGAAATAACTGTTAGGAAATGAAATAGTTATAGCTAAAACTAGAAGTTCCATCTCCTGTACTGAAATCTGATTGGCTACAAGAGTTGGAGTGACCTGTGCTTGTGTGGGTTTCCTCCGAGTACTCTGGTTTCCTCCCACACTCCAAAAATAAATTGCTAGGTTAATTAGCTCCCAACAAAAAAATAACCTTAGTGTGTAAGTACTGTATGTGGGTCTACTTGTGGTAGGGAATATAGATTGTATGCTCCACAGGGGCAGGGACTGAAGTGAATGGTCGAAAATTATCTTCTCTCTGGAATATGTGTGCTCTATATAAATAACTGGTAATAAATAAATAACATGAACAGAGAGCTAAACCAAAAAGAACCCAAGCCACATCGTGTCACAAAAAAATAAAGTAATTGAAAGAAACAATATATAAAAAATATTGAAATAAAAAATGTAAATAATATAGCTATAAAAAAACAATACATACAAATATACAATGGACGCACAAAAAAGTGAAACAATCTACAAAGAATCATATCAGAACTAAGTAAGTTGAACTATCATGTCAGAAATACATAAATACAACAGATCTCAAATAACCTACATAAAGTATATACACAAAAGTGGAACTATGTTAGACTGCATAAAAGTCTAAACATATATGACTGGGGGTATATCAATATACCCACTAAAACTGTGGCTGTAGTGAGGGGGCGTGGCTTGGAGTAGCACGGTAATGCCCCCTATAATAGTGCATCCAGTAGTAATGCCCCCTGTAATAGTGCATCCAGTAGTAATGCCCCCTGTAACAGTGCCCCCAGTAGTTAGTCCCCAATAGTAATGCCCCTGTAAAATTGCCCCAGTAGTAATGCCCCCTGTAGAAGTGTCCCCAGTAGTAATGCCCCCTGTAGGAGTTCCCCCTGTAAAAGTGCCCCCAGTAGTAAGGCCCCTGTAATAGTGCCTACAGTAGCAATGGCCCCTGTAATAGTGCCTCCAGTAGTAATGCCCCCTGTAACAGTGCTCCCTGTAGATAGCCCCCAGTAGTAGTGCCCCCAATAGTAATGCCCCTGTAAAATTGCCCCCAGTAGTAATGCCCCCTGTAAAAGTGCCCCCAGTAGTTATGCCCCCTGTAAAAGTGCCCCCAGTAGTAATGCCACCTGTAAAAGTGTCCCCAGTAGTAGGGGGGGGAAGGAGTGTGGCCAATATATGATAGGCCACATGGACATATAGAGCCGTATTCAATTTGATTAGCACCCGCGATACTTTTCCGCCTCCCGGACTTTCCATGTTTTGCATGCGGAAAAGTATCGAGTGCGTGCCCGAATATCCCCGTATTCAATTTGAAAGTGCGCGAAAACGGGACCCGGCGAAACTGGAACAAGTGGAAAGTCCTGTCAGATTTGGGGAAATCAGTCTGACACCCCCCAAAAGATGCTCTGACATGGGGGTTAGCTATGGTTACCCCTGATTTGGCTTGCTGAAGGTATTTGATGTTTTTAAACGGGCTCAATTGCTGCTAAATAGCGTTTTTGTAGAAGTGGTGCAGAATAGTATTCAGAAGGTTTTTTTGCAGAAAATAACTTATTCCAGCATATTTGGGGTACTTGAAAATGGGGGCCAGCATATTTTAAAGTTGCTAAAGTTAGTTTAAAAAATCGTTAAAAATCCACCTCCCGCAAGCACCTGCAATGAAAAAAAACACCTGGGGCATACATGGGGACCACTCTGGAGTGTAGTTCGCTAGTTTTTAACTTTGTCCCCCAATTATTATTTTTTTCTCCCCCAAATTGAAAGTGATTTTTTGGGGGCTTTAAGTGTTTTTTAAATATTTTTTGACGCAGTTTACCTTTGGAGGACTGTCTGAAGGCTACACGGGGGTTCCCGCAACGTTGCACCCCAAAACCTCAATTCTGCACTTTTTTCCGCCTATTCATAGGCGAAACTTTTTTTTTTACCTGGCGTCTGACACTGGGAGGGGTGTGTCATCATGACCGCATCACACGCCGAACGTCATGACGTGCAGAGTGATGCGTTGGATGCATGCGGATGACGTCACCCATCCGGAGGCGGGCAGGAGGGCGGCCATGCATATCACATCATGCACATCACACGTTTCTACTATCTAAACCTGAATATAATGGACCTGAGATCCAACTTTTCATACAACTTTTAGAAAAAAAACACTTACTAGAAATGATTTTCTTTTTGACAATTTTTTTTTTTTTACAGAAAAGGGGCTGTGCCATGGGGTCCCATGTAGCACCAGCCTTCGCCAACATCTACATGTTCAATGTGGAGAGGTCTGTATTTTTACTCAATCCAGAATTCAATGAACATTTGCTTTATTTCATCAGATACATAGATGATATCTTTGTATTATGGTCTGGTACAGCACAGCAGTTAACTGGTCAGTAGTTGGATGGGAGACCTCCTATGAATACCAGGTGTTGTAAATCAACTTTAC
Source organism: Taudactylus pleione (assembly GCA_031769625.1). NCBI lineage: Eukaryota > Metazoa > Chordata > Amphibia > Anura > Myobatrachidae > Taudactylus > Taudactylus pleione. The sequence continues at coordinate 9,491,847 of JAUIMM010000017.1, read as the reverse complement.
AAAGGATCTTTAGCTCCTGCATGTGCATCTCTGGATTTGTTTGGAACTGGGGTATTGGCTTTGGAGCATATCCTTGGTTATTCATTATGTGTTCGGTACATTTGCTTAAGTGTCAATTATATTTCTTTTTTATCTATAAGTCATCTCCATCCTAAAGCAGCATCCCATCGATGGTTTGTAGCCATTTACACCATAGTAATTTTTTACCATTTTTTTCTATTTAAGTCGCCTAAATCTCTAATTTTTGTTTTCAGGACCATGTCTCTATATGTTCGTTATATGCTTTTGTCGTACTCTATATATTTTATTGTTCTTATAATCTGTTTGTTCGTATGATTCACTTATACACATTGTTATGTACATAGTATTATCGTTGATGGACGTTGTTATGTCCTGTAAACTATTGTCTTACTGCATCACATATAACGCAGTATCTTGTTATGCACTGGTCTCTAGGTTACCATGGTTACCTGGCACACATTGCCGTCCACTACCTGGCGTCTGACACTGGGAGGGGTGCGTCATCCTGACCGCATCACACCGAGCGTCATGATGTGCAGAGTGATGCGTCGGCCGCATGCGATGACGTCACCCACCCGGAGCCGGGCAGGAGGGGCGGCCATGCACATCACATATGCTGTCCTATAAAGGTATGTGCACATGTTTACCTCTTTTGTTCTTGATAAAAGTCTTCACTGACTGACGTTGAACTACACTGCTGCATTCAGTGTTCTTTATTGAAAGTCCCGTGGAGTGCTGCTGCTTTTTCATATATATATATATATATATATATATATATATATATATATATATATAGGCTTGCCATATCAATTCGGGGACACGTGACTGCAAAGAACAGCTCTTGTTTAGTTATTGCTGGACAGGCCAGGATTTACTTTTACGTTATGTTTGTTTTGTGCTGCTAATAAAACTGTGGATACTTGTACCAAGGGCCCAGACTGGTGTACTACTACACCAGTAATGAAGCAAGTAAAAAAAAAAAAATATATATATATATAGCGCCAAGCTGCTGTCTGTATAGGAGCTGGCCATAGTGCTGAAATAGCAAGAGAGCATCTGAAATCGAGCCAATCAGAGCTAGCGATGTGCCCTGTTGCTTAGCAGCAGCCTAGAAAGGGAAGGGAGTCAGAGACTGAGCACAGTTATGTCTCAGGCAGACAGAGAGTGAGAGACAGCCTCAAACGAACCCATGAAGTTGCCCTGATGCAGATTCAGTAGCCAGGAAGGAGCCAGGGGAGGCATGGCTATCAGGAATTTAATAAAAACAACCATTGGAACACCATCAAATGATTTCCATTCGATGGTGGCAAACATCGGACCACCACCATCAAATGGTAAAAGCACTACTATCGGAACAAAAACATCCATGGTTAATAACCATCGGATGCCGATGTCCATCCCTATGCTGAAATTGCAGGTGGGCTCCAGCCACCACTCCTCCACTGGGAAGTGCTCCCTCTCCAGAGTGATGTTCCCGTTCAGCCACATGCTCTCCGTGAACACAAGGCACCTTCCATGGAAGTCAGTGCTGTTCTCGGACAGGGGCACCACGGTGAGGAAGCTAACAGGAAGCCCAGGAAATACAGGGTAAATTGTGCAAAGAGAACATTGCTCATCGCCATGTTCGGCAGCTGGGTAGGGGTGCGCATGGAGGCTGCGGAAATATGCATAGGCTTTAACATAATTAATATAAGGTCTGATTCAGAGTTGAATAGAGTAAGAAAGAGCAAGTTAAGGTGCGTACACACGTAATGATTTTTTGAACGATTTAACTATAACGTTATTATCGTTCAATCATTCAAAAAATTGTTCAGTACCTGAGCTATAACAATGAACGAAAATCGTTCAAGCGCGATCCCCTTTGTAGTTCATTTCAGACTGACCAACATTTTCATTAAGGGTAGGAACATTTTTCATTCATCGTTGTAAAAATCGTTCATTACACTTCAAAAAATCATTCACTTTTCAAGGGAAAATCTGACATAAAATCTGACAGATAATCGTTGGTTACAAAATCGTTACGTCTGTATGCACCTTAACTGCGCACCTTGGTAAAACCATGCTGCACTGCAGGTGGGGCAGATTTAAAATGTTCAGAGAGATTTAGATTTGGGAGGGCTATATCCAAACTGAAATCGAAATTGCAGTGTAAAAATAAAGCTGTGCAGTATTTGTGGACTACATACAAAAGCAGCCAGTATTTACCCCACATGCAAAATTTTTTATGTATTTACACCCCATGCATTGCAACATAGGTTGTCCAGGTACAGTTACTTGCTATTTCTTACTCTATTCCCAACTCTGAATCACGCCCATAATTCATGTCAGTGATCAGAATGGCACTGTAGCTCTGTATTCATTCATTAACCTACACTTATGTATCCTCGTGGTAAGCGCTTAAGGTGCCCACACACTAGGCAATATTTTACACGATCAGCCCGAGTCCGACGCATCAGGACAACAGATCGTGCAAAATATGTCCTAATCGTGAGTCTCTACTCACGATTACGATGCCAATGCGCGTACCCGCTGGTCGTACATCGTATCTTCAGATCTTGCCTGCTGCAGGCAAGATCTGAAAATCTTATCATGATGCACTGGAATAGTATAGGATGCCCGATAGATCGTGGGTCAATTTGGATTGTTTTTAACACCAAATCGTGACCTGAACACCTAGTGTGTGGGCACCTTTAGATTGTTGAATTTGTTTTTTTACAATGGCCTGTATTTTGCCATTGCTAGACTTAAGCTAGGTATACATCAGCGATCGTTCCGACTTTACTGACGATTTCCCTTGAGCCTAGAGCAAGCGATATTAAGCATACACACACTGCAATCTTGTGAATGACCAAACGATATATCGTATCGTTTGGTCACTAGAGATTTATCGTTGCTCTTGTACACACTAGAACAACCGTCATTAGGATCAAGGCATGAGGGTAGCGTCATATCGGTCCACTATATCTTTAGTCATCTGGTGTACCGTACACACTGCACACTAGGCAGAAAACTACTAGCTTTATAGCTAGGTTTGATGTGCAGCACAACAAACCTGGCGAACGTCACGTGTGACCACGGGAGCATGCAATAATGCGTACATACTGAGCGATGTAGGCGGTATATCGTTACAAAACGGCAAATCATCCAGATATCACTCTACTGTGTACCTAGCTTTAATACAGCTCTCATTGAGTTTTAGACACTTAGGCCCTCATTCAGAGCCACTCGCTATCGGCAGTACGCTCGTTCCGAGCGATGTTCGCACATCTGCGCATGCGTACGGTTTTTAGTACGCATGCGCGAACCAGTGGATGCGGCCGAAAATCATTTGTACGCAATATAGCGAGTGCCTGCTATTTTGAGTGACAGAACGAGGCGTATGTGGGTGGTAACAGGGGAAGGTGCTTGAAAACGGGGAGTGGAGATCCGATCGCAGGCGTGCTTAAAGGTCAAAACGGGCGTTTTATGGGTGTGCATAATTAATATAGCAGCGTCAATGACCACGTCACTTGGTTTTTTTTAACTCAGAACTGCTCGCAAAATAGAGGTTGAAAAAACCAACCACAAGAATAGCGAGCAGTTCATATCCTGTTCGATGTACTCGATTAATCTAATAAATAGCGGACATGACGTATGGTGCGAGCGGCCAGGGGGCGTTTTTAAGAAATAAAAGAGCGTATGTTTTGCTCGCTCGTTCAGACTTAGAGGTGTGAACAGACTGCAATGTGCGAACGGATCATTTGCATAGCCACCCCTTGTTTTTGAACGAACGAACGCAAATAGCGAACGGCTCTGAATGAGGGCCTTAATTGTTATAAACACATTACATTGTACTGCAGTCCCAGGACTATGGTGTATTCATCACAGTGCATCGTTGTTATCCATGTATCTGATTATATATATATATATATATATATATATATATATATATACACACACACACACACACTACCGTTCAAAAGTTTGGGGTCATCCAGACAATTTCGTGTTTTACATGAAAACTGACTTATTTATCAAATGAGTTGCAAAATTAATTGAACATATAGTCAAGACATTGGCAAGGTTAGAAATAATGATTTTTTTAAAAATAATAGTTTTGTCCTTCAAACTTTGCTTTCGTCAAAGAATGCTCCTTTTGCAGCAATTACAGCTTTGCAGATCTTTGGCATTCTAGCTGTTAATTTGTTGAGGTAATCTGAAGAAATTTCACCCCACGTTTCCTGAAGCACCACCCACAAGTTGGATTGACTTGATGGGCACTTCTGTGCTGGCCACTCCATTACAGACAGAGTACCAGCTGCCTGCTTCTTCCCTAAATAGTTTTTGCATCATTTGGAGGAGTGCTTTGGGTCATTGTCCTGTTGGAGGAGGAAATTGGCTCCAATCAAGCGCTGTCCACAGGGTATGGCATGGCGTTGCAAAATGGAATGATAGCCTTCCTTTTACCTTGTACAAATCTCCCACTTTACCAACACCAAAGCAGCCCCAGACCATCACATTACCTCCACCATGCTTGACAGATGGCGTCAGGCACTCTTCCAGCATCTTTTCACTTGTTCTGCGTCTCACAAATGTTCTTCTGTGTGATCCAAACACCTCAAACTTCGATTCGTCTGTCCATAACACTTTTTTCCAATCTTCCGCTATCCAATGTCTGTGTTCTTTTGCCCATATTAATCTTTTCCTTTTATTGGCCAGTCTCAGATATGGCTTTTTCTTTGCCAATCTGCCTAGAAGGCCAGCATCCCGGAGTCGCCTCTTCACTGTAGACGTTGACACTGGCGTTTTGCGGGTACCATTTAATGAAGCTGCCAGTTGAGGACTTGTGAGGCGTCTGTTTCTCAAACTAGAGACTCTAATGTACTTGTCTTCTTGCACAGTTGTGCAACGGGGGCCTCCCATTCTTTTTCTACTCTTGTTCGAGCCTGTTTGTGCTGTTCTCTGAAGGGAGTAGTACACATCGTTGTAGGAAATGTTCAATTTCTTGGCAATTTCTCGCATGGAATAGCCTTCATTTCTAAGAACAAGAACAGACTCTCGAGTTTCACATGAAAGTTCCCTTTTTCTGGACATTTGGAGAGTATAATCGAACCCTCAAATGTGATGCTCCAGATACTCAACTAGCTCAAAGAAAGCCAGTTTTATAGCTTCTCTAACGAGCAAACCCGTTTTCAGCTGTGCTAACATAATTGCACAAGGGTTTTCAAGGGTTTTCTAATCATCCATTAGTCTTCTAGCGTACTTAGCAAACACAATGTACCATTAGAACACTGGAGTGATGGTTGCTGGAAATGGGCCTCTATACACCTATGTAGATATTCCTTTAACCAGACGTTTGCAGCTAGTATAGTCATTTACCACATTAACAATGTATAGAGTGTATTTATGATTAATTTAATGTTATCTTCATTGAAAAAAACAGTGCTTTTCTTTCTAAAATAAAGAAATTTCTAAGTGACCCCAAACTTTTCAATGGTAGTGTATATATACTTATCAGAAATCTCAGAATGACTCCACAGACGATCCTCCACAAAACAATTCTTCTTTAATAAAGCTCATAAGAACATAAGAATACTAACATGAAGAAAGACGTGAAGGTGTACCGTACTGTGCAAAAGTTTTAGGCAGGTGTGAAAAAAATGCTGCAAAGTAAGAATGCTTTCAAAAATAGAAGTGTTAATAGTTTATTTTTATATTAAATTAACAATATGCAAAGTGAATGAACAGAAATCAATAATTGGTGTGACCACCCTTTGCCTTCAAAACAGCATCAATACTTCTAGGTACACTTGCACACAGTTTTTGAAGGAACTCGGCAGGTAGGTTGTTCCAAACATCTCAAGTGCAGAACTAGCCACAGATCTTCTGTGGATGTAGGCTTGCTCAAATCCTTCTGTCTCTTCATGTTATCTCATGCAGACTTGATGATGTTGAGATCACGGCTCTGTGGAGGCCATATCAGCACTTCCAGGAGTCCTTGTTCTTCTTTACGCTGAAGATATTTCTGAATGACATTGGATGTGTATTTGGGGTCATTGTTCTGCTGCAGAATAACTTTGGAAATAATTAGACGTCTCTCTGATGGTATTGCATGATGGATAAGTACCTGCCTGTGTTTCTCAGCACTGAGGACACCATTAATCTTGACCAAGGGCCTGATTCAGAGCTGAACGCTCTGACCAGAGCGCTCGCTCTGAATCAGCGCCCTCCTCCCTGAAAATGGAGCGTCCTCTTGGACGCTCGCATAGCTGTGGGTGACCACCCATATTTTCTATAATTGTATTATGTATGTATTTTACCTATTTGTGCTTTTTACCAAATGTGTATCACAGTAATATATTAAAGTGTATTTCCCTGAACAATTGTACTGGATTTATCCCCTAATCACGGGTTGCATTTACTTAAGGGTCAAAAGTGCACATGCACTAAACCTTCTTATTCATAACAGAGCGCAACTAATTGCTTAATCATTTCTTTTTATTAATCAGTCCAGAGCACCTCCTGCCATTTTTCTGCACCCTATGTTTTCGTGCATAGTTGAGTCGCTTGGCCTTGCTCCGTGTCAAAGGTATGGCTTTTTGGACGCAATTCTTCCATGAAGACCACTTCTGGCCAGACTTCTCCGAGCAGTAGATGGGTGTACCTGGGGTCCCACTGGTTTCTGACAGTTTTGAGCTGATGGCACTGCTGGACATCTTCCGATTTGGAAGGGAAGTAAGCATGATGTGTCTTTCATCTGATGTACTAAGTTTCCTTGGCCGACCACTGCGTCTACGGTTCTTAACGTTGCCCGTTTCTTTGTGCTTCTTCAAAAGAGCTTGAACAGCACATCTTGAAGCTCCAGTCTGCTTTGAAATCTTTACCTGGGAGAGACCTTGCTGATGCAGTATAACTACTTTGTGTCTTATTGCAGTGCTCAGTCTTGCCATCCACAACCTCACCTTTGTAGCAGAGTTTGGCTGTTCCTCATCCGTTTTAAGCCTCCTACACAGCTGTTTCAGTTAATGACTGTGTTTCAACGGGATCGGTATGAAATACCACCGGACCTATGTCCGGCGGTTCAAATTCCGATGCTGGAAGACCGGCAGCAGTGAAGATCCCGACAGGGGATTAAGGTAAATAACACTAACCCTATCCCCCCCTAACCCTTCCTTTGGGTGCCTAACCCTAACCTCCCAACCAGTGCCTAACCCTAATCCCCCCCCGTAAGTGCCTAAACCTAACCCCCCCCGTTCCCGCAGCCTAAACCTAACCCTACTGGCGGGGGGGAGGGGGTGCCTAACCCTAACCTCCCCCCAGTGGGTGCCTAACCCTAACCCCCCTTCCCCTAGCCTGACCCTAACCCACCAGGGGAGGGGCCTAACCCTATGTCCCCCCGGGAGCCCTTAACCTAACGTGTCTGTCCGCGCCCGCCACCTGGCTCACCTTCGTTCGGTATGCCGGGCGTTGGGCTCCCGACGTAGGTATAATGACAGGCGTCGAGATTTTGACGCCTGTCATTAGTCCCCTGCCGGGATTTGACAGTCAGGAAGCCGGCGGGCAGGATTTCAACCGTCGGCTTCTTGACTGCATCCCATTTCAACCTACATATGAAAATGATGATCATTATCACCTATTTGGTGTGATTGATAATCATACACCACACTTTGTGCAAGTGTACCTAGAAGAATTGATGCTGTCTTGAAGGTTAAGGGTGGTCACACCAAATATTGATTTGATTTAGATTTCTCTTCTGTTCATTCACTTTGCATTTTGTTAATTGATAAAAATAAACTATTAACACTTTTATTTTTGAAAGCATTCTTATTTTTATTTATTTATAAAAGGTGCCTAGACCATGCACTCTCTAATGCACTGTTTCTCCAGCTCCATTTCTCAGGGACCCCTAACCAGGGGCGTTTCTATAATGGGTGCAGGGTGGGGACCACACCGCACACCCTGCACCCATATTTTTAATACTTACCACTCCTCCGCTGGAGTCCCACGTATCAGTTTCATTCCTTGCCAAATCATCACAACAAAAGTAACTTTTCAACCCGACAGTCTCAGATTTTCGTAAAATTTGGTAGGATGGTAGACAACATAGAGTAACTTTCGTATGTAAAATTTTAGCCCTCAGTGATACACGGTGTTCATGCTACAGGGTTGCAAACATGACAAAATATGTAAAATTTATGCTTCTAATTGTGGTAGAACCTTCATGTTGGTCTTGTTTTGAAGCTAAGGGACCAGAGTTTTCATAAAAAATAGTTTTATATTTAAATATTGACTTTTACATTTCAAGGTCACATGATGTGACCTTTGACCTTAAATAGCTAAAAAAGTGTATGTTCAAACTGTTTGTACATAAAGCTTGTTATACACTTAAATACAATCTCTCTTTGGTAGAAGTTTCATTTTGGGAAGCCTTTGGGAACGGGTGTAAAAAAAATATTAAGTACGGCATTTCAACCCTTCTTGTACTAACCATGCAACTGGCATATCCAGACTTGTCTTGTAGTGTCTCTCTCTGTGTTTTAGGGATGGCCATCAGTGGTTTTCCATCGAAGGGCACCATCGATGGCACCATCAGTGATAACCATCGAAGGCACAATATCAATCTGTGGTGAACCATCGATGGTTTGCACCCCTTGATGGCCACTGATGCCGTGTGTCTGGCAAGCCGCGGGCTAATAAAAAAAACAGGGGCGGGGCTTAGCGGACAGTCAGGGGGTGGGGCTAAGCTCTGTCAGGAGCAGAAAAAAACATCGGGTGACATCGATGGAAGAAAAGAATTGGCTGCCATCGATGGCAAAAACCACCAACCATCAGTAGTGAACCATCGATATTTATAAACTATTGATGGTCAATGGCCTACCCTACTGTGATCTTCTCAGTCTGGATGCAGCTTCTGCATTGAGAACTAGTGATAGAAGGGACTAAGGGCCTGATTCAGAGCCGGATGCTCTGACAGAGCGCTCACTCTGAATCAGGGCCGGGCTATTTTTTTTTTTTGAACGGCCTCCTGCCCGCTCGCATAGCTGTGGGTGACCACCCACGGCAATAGCTAGCAGGCTAGAAGATGGTCGCGATGGTTAAGACCATCGCGACCATTGGGCTTGCGACGAGACCCTTGGGGCAGGGTCTCGTCGCCGCAAGCCCTGGAGTGCTTTCGGCTCAAACAGAGCCGAAAGCACTCCCACTGACATCACTTGTGATGTCAGTGGGGCCGGCCCCAGACGGTAGGCGTTCCCATGGGAACGCCTCCGTCTGGGCAGCCACGCCCCTGGCACGCCCACCAAAGGGGGCGTGCTGTCACTCAACATTGACAGCACGCCCCCTTTGGTACGAGACCCGGAGCGACGGTTTGCCAGTCGCTATCCGGGTCTCGCGCATGCGCACGATGGAGCCGGCTCCGTCGTGCGCATGCGCACTGGGCCACCATCGACCCGCTTGTGAGCGCTCAGAGAGACACTACAAGACAAGTCTGGACTTGCCAGTTGCAAGGTTAGTGCAAGAAGGGTTGAACGGTCGTACTTAATATTTGTTTTACTCCTGTTCCCAAAGGCTTCCCAAAATGAAACTTATACCAAAGAGAGATTGTACTTAAGTGTATAACATACTTTATGTACAAATAAATTAAAAATACACTTTTTAAGATATTCAAGGTCAAAAGTTACATCATGTGACCTTAAAATGTAATATCAAGATTTCAAAACAAGACCAACATGAAAGTTCTACCACAATTTGAAGCAAAGTTATTATTCGTTTTAGTTGACCTTGCAAGCATAAATTTAAAATTTTTTGTCATGTTTGCAACCCTGTAGCATGATCACCGTGTATCACTGAGGGTTAAAATTTTACATATGAATGTTTCTTTATGCCATCTATCATCCTACCAAATTTCATGAAAATCTGAGACGGTCGGGTTGGAAGCTGTGATGATTTGGCATGGAATGACCCATCAGCGCTGTCAAAATCGCCTTGAAAATGGCAGCAGCGGCCATTTTCCTGGTGTTTTGCACATGCGAAGTAGAGAAAACACTGGGAAAATGTCCGCGGCGCCATTTTCCCGGTGACCGGCCCTGAAGCATAGCCGATATAACTAGCAGATATATTGTTTTATCTGGCTGGCTGTACGGCTGACCTGCCGACTACCTGATAGGTTGGTCACAGCAGCCACTGCTGCTGCGACCAATGATGTCACAAGTGGGCGGGCATATTAGCTCTGTTGGCCAAACACATCGGCCTGGTGTGAACCCAGCTTAAGATTGAGAGAGGATTCCTTTCAGCAAAACTATACAATTGTAAAGTTTCTTTGGGTCATAGGGTCTCATTCAGACCCGGTCGCAAGCGCCGATGTGCTCGCAACCGGGTCGATGGTACCCACAGAGCATGTGTACGACGGAGCCGGCTCCGTCGTGCGCATGCGCGAGACCCGGCTAGCGACGGGCGCTCCGTCACTAGGGGTCTCGTAGCAGACGGGGCGAGCTGTCGATGTTGAGTGACAGCTCGCCCCGTTTGCTGGGCTGGCTGGGGGCGTGCCCGGCCAAATGGAGACGTTCCAGTCGGAACGCTTGCCGTTTGGGGGCAGCCCCACTGACATCATTGATGATGTCAGTGGGGAACTTTCTGCTCAAACAGAGCAGGAAGTTCCCTGGGGCTTACGAGTGCCCAGACCCAACCTTAGGGTCTGGTCGTAAGCCCCGATGGTCGCGATGGTGATGACCATCACCCTGATCGCAAGCTAAGCTTATTTTGCGACCTGGAGGCAGCACTTCAAAACAAGAAGTGCCCGCCCTCATTCAGAGTGAGCGATCGCTTCTTGCGATCGACTCTGAATGAGGGCCATAGTGTTCACAGGAACAGACAAAACTTTGAAGTGGCCACTTAAAATCTATGTAAAATTAAAGTGTTTAAGAACCTACAACAAGGCTCATCGAATACAATACAGCATATAGAGCTCGTACTGTAAGAATTAACAAAGAAATCAAACATATGCTTTCATTTGCCTATCAACCTTGGGCAAGGTGATAGTAAAGTGGTTGCTATGACAGTAACATCATTGTTCTTTGTACCATATTAGAAAGGCCCTTTTCCCTAAATATATGAAAATGTTTGTCCAAGGAGACAACAGTTGTTGTTTTTTTGGCATTTAACCCCCGATTTGACAAATTCAAAACTACTCCAGATAGTTTAGTCCTTCCTGAGCATTGGTGCATAAATATGGCACACACTATAACATTTTTAAGCTTTGGTAAATGTATAATTTACAAAACTCTCTGGCAACTGGTGATTTACCCACCCACAGGTTACCAAACTCAGACTTACAGAATATGCAGTTTTACAGAAACAGCTAAAATATAATGGTGCCATATAAAAATATAAAGTGCTTGAACCAGAGATGGATGCAAATGCAGTCACTGCTGCAATCCTATACGCAGCGGCTGTGCGAAAATATGCAAATGTCGCAGCCACTGGAATCTGTATTGAGACGCCCACCAGCGGCATTACAGATCTGCCGCTTGTGTACAAGGATGCAACCATCGGACACACATCAGTCGATCAGACTTCTGAGTTACCCTATGGTAGCACAGAACAGCCGAGGGAACTAAGATGCCAGATGCTTAACTGGGATGATAATGACCGTAAATTGCATGAGAGCAGCTCAGAGGTGGTTAGATACTTATGCAAGCAAAGTTCCCTTTCCCCCTTTGGCGAAACCAAGGGGTGGTCCGGGTGTGCACAGGACCACCCCTTAGCAGTGCATCTGTGATTACCGTCATTCCGGTTCCACACCTCCGCAATCCGCACGCTTGGGCAACGCAGGTCAGGAGTCAAACTCAGGGGCAGATCATTCACCATGACCACAATGGCAGATTTAGGCGGGGGTAGGGCGCCACCAGGTGGGGGAGGGAGCGAGGCACCTCCTCTTCTGTTCCCCTTCTTAGCTGTTTCGAGCGTTCTGTCTGCCATCACTGTCAGCATACAGTGATCCCTGCCGGCGGCTTCCCCTGTTAGCCCGGATCACCTGTAGTTTACATGGAAAGGTGAGAAGTCTGGGGGGTCCTATGGATATTGCCACTGACTGCCTGTCCAGCTGTAATGAGACTTGTAGTGCCATCGCAACTAGAGAGGCCCTAAAAAGCAAAGTGTTATACAGTGCCTTGCAAAAGTATTCACCCCCCTTGGCTTTTTACCTTTTTTGTTACATTACAATTTTTTTTTATCTGAATTTTATGTGATGGATCTGCACAAAATAGTCTAATTTGGTGAAGTGAATTGAGAAAAATATATATAAAAAAGAATCTTTATAAATAAAATTCTGAAAATTGGTATGTGCATATGTAATCACCCCCTTTGCCATGAAGCACCTCAAAAGTTCTGGTGCAACAAATTACCTTCAGAAGTCACATAATTAGTGAAATGAAGTCCACCTGTGTGAAATCTAAGTGTCACATGATCTGTCAGTATAAACACACCTTTTCTGAAAGGCCCCAGAGGCTGCAACACCACTAAGCAAGAGGCATCACACCATGAAGACCAAGGAGCTCTCCAAACAAGTCAGGGACAAAGTTGTTGAGAAGTACAATTCTGGGTTTATGTTATAAAAAAAATATCCAAATCTTTGATGATCCCCCAGAGCACCATCAAATTCATCATTATCAAATGGAAAGAACATGGTACCACAACAAACCTGCCAAGAGAGGGCCACCCACCAAAACTCACAGACTGGGCAAGGAGGGCATTAATCAGAGAGGCAGCACAAAGACCAAAGGAAACCCTGAAGGAGCTGCAGAGTTCCACAGCAGAGACTGGTGTATCTGTGCATGTGACTACAATAAGCCTTACACTCCATAGAGCTGGGCTTTATGGAAGAGTGGCCATAAAAAAGCCATTACTTAGTGATAAAAATAAGAAGACACGATTTGAGTTTGCCAAAAGGCATGTTGGCGACTCCCCAAATGTATGGAGGAAGGTGGTCTGGTCAGATGAGACTAAAATGTAACATTTGGCCACCAAGGAAAACGCTATGTCTGGCGCAAATCCAGCACATCTCATCACCCCAAGAACACCATCCTCACAGTGAAACATGGTGGTGGCAGCATCATGCTGTGGGGATGTTTTTCAGCAGCAGGGACTGGGAAACTGATTTGAGTCTAGGGAAAGATGGATGGTGCTAAATACAGGGCTATTCTTGAGCAAAACCTGTTTCAGTCTGCCTGTGATTTGAGGACTGGGACGGAGGTTCACCTTCCAGCAGGACAATGACCCGAAGCATACTGCTAAAGCAACACTCGAGTGGTTTAATGGGAATGGGCAAAAATCCCAGGGGCAAGATGTGGCAAGCTCATAGAGACTTGTCCAAAGCGACTTGCAGCTGTAATTGTCGCAAAAGGTGGCTCAACAAAGTACTGACTTTAGGGGGGTGAATAGTTACGCACGCTGAAGTTTTCTGTTATATTATGTTGTCCTAAATGTTATTTGATTCACAATTTAAAAAAAAAACACAACTTCACAGTTGTAGTCATGTTCTGTGAATGAAATGCACACCTTCAAACTATCCATTTTAATTCCAGGTTGTGAGGCAACAAAACATGAAAAATGCAAAGGGGGTGAATACTTTTGCAAGGTACTGTATATACATATATATATATATAAAATACATACATAAGTATGCGCCACAGTTCTTAAGTGTCCATATAATAACAGTCTGTTTACCAGCAAATGATGATGTACTGCAGCTCCTCCAATAACCACCTCACCACAGGCTATGCATAAAAAGAGGGCGCACTGGTGAGTATATATTCATAAGATTTTACTAAAAAAACGTGCAGCTCACTTACATCAAAGAAAGTAACAGCAGGTGCGATCTGCAGTTATAGTCCCGGGGTCCGTTCCGATACTTCCGGATAATATCACGGTCCGTCTCCCAGTTCACAAGATAACCATTCAAACACGCAAGATGAAATCACGCCGGATCAAAGTCTCGGGTGCCGGTAAGCAGCGTCTGACGTGTGTTACAACCATAAACCAACCCTCTTTATAGTAACAATGGACTCATTAGCATATCCATCTATAACGAGCCTCATTACTCAGTATCAATACGTTGTAAACTAGAACTCTATTGCACACATTACCATATAAATAATAAATATCTTGCACATCATAATAACATATCAAAACAATAATTACATATAAAAAAATACATAATCATAAATATATTAATACATTACCATAAAAACATTTTTTTTATAAAAATAACTTTAAAATTCATATGTAATAAAAATTACTTTTTAAAAAAACACTATTATTTTGCTCGTATACCTTATACAGCCTTCAGTTGTACATCACATACTTCTAAGGGAGTGAAACCGGGATCCGCAATCCAACTACAGTCTCATCCCTGGTATATGACAATTCCAACGAGGCATATATATATTTAATGTAAAAAGGGTACAATATCATAATTCTCATTTAATCCAGACGAGGCTAATGTATTTAAAGTGTATTTCCAAAAGGTCTCTCTTTTAGCAAGCTGTTTTAATAAATCTCCGCCCCTATCATCCATTGTTACTTGCTCTATTGCCTTAAAGATAATTAAAAATAATTCAGATCAGATCCACATCACTCTAAAAAATGTTGCGGCACGCTATGGTTCTTTATTTTGTTCTGGATGTTTCTAATATATGTCCTTTTTTGCAACTCGGATAAAACGCCCCCTTTACCCATGACAGCAACGAGCGATATGTGTGCAGTCGGCCTATCGCACACCTTATATACCCACTAAGCCATTGCACGGCACGTGACATACATCATGGGCTATGCACTGCCGACGTATAATGTAGGAGGTGGTCATAATAATGTGACTCGACTATGTATATATACAGTGTGTATATATATATATATATAAATTATACATACATACATATACTACCGTTCAAAAGTTTGGGGTCACTTAGAAATGTCCTTATTTTTGAAAGAAAAGCACTGTTTTTTTCAATGAAGATAACATTAAATGAATCATAAATACACTCTATACATTGTTAATGTGGTAAATTACTATATTAGATGCAAACGTCTGGTTTTTAAAGGAATATCTTCATAGGTGTATAGAGGTCCATTTCCAGCAACCATCATTCCAGTGTTCTAATTGTACATTGTGTTTGCTAAGCGCGTTAGAAGACTAATGGATGATTAGAAAACCCTTGTGCAATTATGTTAGCACAGCTGAAAACGGGTTTGCTCGTTAGAGAAGCTATAAAACTGGCCTTCCATTGAGCTAGTTGAGTATCTGGAGCATCACATTTGTGGGTTCGATTATACTCTCCGAATGGCCAGAAAGAGAACTTTTATGTGAAACTTGACAGTCTATTCTTGTTCTTAGAAATGAAGGCTATTCCATGTGAGAAGTTGCCAAGAAACTGAACATTTCCTACAACGGTGTGCACTACTCCCTTCAGAGAACAGCACAAACAGGCTCTAACCAGAGTAGAAAGAGAAGTGGGAGGCCCCCGATGCACAACTGTGCAAGAAGACAAGTACATTAGAGTCTCTAGTTTGAGAAATAGACGTAACGTGATGGTCTGGGGCTGCTTTGGTGCTGGTAAAGTGGGAGATTTGTACAAGGTAAAAGGGATTTTGAATAAGGAATTTGCAACGCCATGCCATACTCAGTGGACAGCGCTTGATTGGAGCCAATTTCCTCCTCCAACAGGACAATGACCCAAAGCACACCTCCAAAGTATGCAAGAACTATTTAGGGAAGAAGCAGGTAGCTGGTATTCTGTCTGTAATGGAGTGGCCAGCGCAGTCACCAGATCTCAACCCCATTGAGCTGTTGAGGAAGCAGCTTGACCGTATGGTACGCAAGAAGTGCCCATCAAGCCAATCCAACTTGTGGGAGGTGCTTCAGGAAGCGTGGGGTGAAATTTCTTCAGATTACCTCAACAAATTAACAGCTAGAATGCCAAAGGTCTGCAATGCTGTAATTGCTGCAAAAGGAGCATTCTTTGACGAAAGCAAAGTTTGAAGGACAGAATTATTATTTATAATAAAAATCATTATTTCTAACCTTGCCAATGTCTTGACTAAGGGCCTGATTCAGACCCACTCGCGAGCGGCTGTCCGCTCGTAAGTGGGTCGATGGTGTGCACTGAGCATGCGCACGACGGAGGGAGCTCCGTCGTGCGCATGCGCGATGAGCGAAGGACTTTCCTTCGCTCGTTGTGTCTGATCAAAGGGGGCGTGCTGTCGATGTTGATTGTCAGCAGGCCCCATTTGGTGGGCGTGCCGGGGGCGTGCCTCCCAGACGGGGGCGTTCCCAAGGGAACGCCTACCGTCAGAAGCCGGCCCACTGTGATGTCAGTGGGAGTGATTTTGGCTCTGATAGAGCCAAAATCACTCCGGGCCTTGCGGTTGAGAAACTCAACCGCAGGCTCTGGCTCGCAGTGGCGAAGGTCGCGATGGTCAAGACCATCGCGACCATCAACCTGCACGCTCGTATAGGCTGTGGGTGGTGACCCACAGCTATACGAGCATCCAGGAGGACGCTCCATAATTATGGAGGTGGGCCCTGATTCAGAGCGAGCGCTCTGGTCAGAGCGTCCTGCTCTGAATCAGGGCCTATATGTTCTATTCATTTTGCAACTCATTTGCTAAATAAAAGTCAGTTTTCATCTAAAACACGAAATTGTCTGGATGACTCCAAACTTTTGAACGGTAGTGTATACATACACACACACGTGCATATATATATATATATATATATATATATATATATATATATTATGTGTATATATCTATATATTATATATAATAAAAACAGACATTCCACAAAGTCCGTCACTCTCATAAATTAAATCTATAGCTTCCCCCGGTGCCCTCCCCTCAATACATCAATTGAACTCACTGAATAGGCTGCACTAAAAGTAACTCCCCCTCAGTGTCCCTGCCCTCACCCTTCCTGTAAGTCCCCCTTCTCCCTGCCCTCAGTGTCCCTGCCCTCACCATCTCTGTTACTCCCCATCAGGGCTATTTCACACACGTCCTGGAAAAACAGACCTTTTTTTCTGTTAATTTCAGTGGATGTGACAAATACATTAGGGCTTTCACACTGCATGAACACGGTACGATCGCCGTGTTACAGCCGTGATAACCACTTACTAGGACAGCTGCCGTCCATGGTTTTCAGTTTTACAAATTGAAAAGAGATTCAAACACACGGCAAAAACATTACACGCGACACAAAAAACGTTGCTTGTGAAAGGAACTGATCCACAGGAAAAAGTACGGGTGTTTTTTTGCCGGACACACAAAACTGTTGTTTGTTTAATAGCCCTCAGTGTCCCTGCCCTCAGTCCTCCTGTAACTCACACAATATTCCTGCACTCATATTGCCTGTCATTAAAGCTGCTACACACTACACAATATTTTGAACGACTTAGCCGATTCCAATGCATTGCATCGACAAATCGTTCAAAATGTGTAATGTGTACCCACTGTCACGATGCCGGTCATCCGTTACATCCTCAGATCTTTTGTACTTGCAGAAAGATCTGAGGATGTCACTAGCTATGCCCCCGCCATCGCTGCCACCATCGCCAAGTTTGTATGCACTTGCCGATGCAGGCACCCCCGCCGGATTCGTTGCTAACGAGGTCGGTACACACTAGACATCGTCTTGTGTGTACCAGCCTTTACTCCGATTTTTATTGCCCTGTCACTCAGTCACATTCATCCTTCGTATAACTCACACTGACCCGCAATGTTCCGGCACTCATCATTTACTGTATTCCTGCCAGGCACACTATCACTCACGCTAAGCACCACACAATTACCCACAATGTTACTGTCACACACTCACCCTGGTCCTAACGCTAAGCATCACACAATTACCCACAACGTTACTGTCACACACTCACCCTTGTCCTAAAGCTAAGCACCACACAATTACCCACAATGTTACTGTCACACACTCACCCTGGCCCTAATGCTAAGCATCACACAATTACCCACAATGTTACTGTCACACATTCACCCTGTCCCTAATGCTAAGCATCACACAATTACCCACAATGTTACTGTCACACACTCACCCTGGCCCTAATGCTAAGCATCACACAATTACTCGCAATGTTACAGTCACACACTCACCCTGGCCCTAATGCTAAGCACCACACAATTACCCACAATGTTACTGTCACACACTCACACTGGCCATAACTCTAAGCACCACAAAATTACCCACAATGTTACTGTCACACACTCACCCTGTCCCTAATGCTAAGCATCACACAATTACCCACAATGTTACTGTCACACACTCACCCTGGCCCTAATGCTAAGCATCACACAATTACTCGCAATGTTACAGTCACACACTCACCCTGGCCCTAATGCTAAGCACCACACAATTACCCACAATGTTACTGTCACACACTCACACTGGCCATAACTCTAAGCACCACAAAATTACCCACAATGTTACTGTCACACACTCACCCTGGCCCTAATACTAAGCATCACACAATTACCCACAATGTTACTGTCACACACTCACCCTGTCCCTAACTCTAAGCACCACACAATTACCCACAATGCTACTGTCACACACTCACCCTGGCCCTAATACTAAGCATCACACAATTACCCACAATGTTACTGTCACACACTCACCCTGGCCCTAACGCTAAGCATCACACAATTACCCACAATGTTACTGTCACACACTCACCCTGGCCCTAATGCTAAGCATCACACAATTACTCGCAGTGTTACTGTCACACACTCACCCTGGCCCTAATGTTAAGCATCACACAATTGCCCACAATGTTACTGTCACACACTCACCCTGGCCCTAATGCTAAGCACCACACAATTACCCACAATGTTACTGTCACACACTCACCCTGGCCCTAATGCTAAGCATCACACAATTACTCGCAGTGTTACTGTCACACACTCACCCTGGCCCTAATGCTAAGCATCACACAATTGCCCACAATGTTACTGTCACACACTCACCCTGGCCCTAACTCTAAGCACCACACAATTACCCACAATGTTACTGTCACACACTCACCCTGGCCCTAATACTAAGCACCACACAATTACCCACAATGTTACTGTCACACACTCACACTGGCCCTAACTCTAAGCACCACACAATTACCCACAATGTTACTGTCACACACTCACCCTGGCCCTAATACTAAGCATCACACAATTACCCACAATGTTACTGTCACACACTCACCCTGTCCCTAACTCTAAGCACCACACAATTACCCACAATGCTACTGTCACACACTCACCCTGGCCCTAATACTAAGCACCACACAATTACCCACAATGTTACTGTCACACACTCACCCTGGCCCTAATGCTAAGCATCACACAATTACCCACAATGTTACTGTCACACACTCACCCTGTCCCTAATGCTAAGCATCACACAATTACCCACAATGTTACTGTCACACACTCACCCTGGCCCTAATGCTAAGCATCACACAATTACTCGCAATGTTACAGTCACACACTCACCCTGGCCCTAATGCTAAGCACCACACAATTACCCACAATGTTACTGTCACACACTCACACTGGCCATAACTCTAAGCACCACAAAATTACCCACAATGTTACTGTCACACACTCACCCTGTCCCTAATGCTAAGCATCACACAATTACCCACAATGTTACTGTCACACACTCACCCTGGCCCTAATGCTAAGCATCACACAATTACTCGCAATGTTACAGTCACACACTCACCCTGGCCCTAATGCTAAGTACCACACAATTACCCACAATGTTACTGTCACACACTCACACTGGCCATAACTCTAAGCACCACAAAATTACCCACAATGTTACTGTCACACACTCACCCTGGCCCTAATACTAAGCATCACACAATTACCCACAATGTTACTGTCACACACTCACCCTGTCCCTAACTCTAAGCACCACACAATTACCCACAATGCTACTGTCACACACTCACCCTGGCCCTAATACTAAGCATCACACAATTACCCACAATGTTACTGTCACACACTCACCCTGGCCCTAACGCTAAGCATCACACAATTACCCACAATGTTACTGTCACACACTCACCCTGGCCCTAATGCTAAGCATCACACAATTACTCGCAGTGTTACTGTCACACACTCACCCTGGCCCTAATGTTAAGCATCACACAATTGCCCACAATGTTACTGTCACACACTCACCCTGGCCCTAATGCTAAGCACCACACAATTACCCACAATGTTACTGTCACACACTCACCCTGGCCCTAATGCTAAGCATCACACAATTACTCGCAGTGTTACTGTCACACACTCACCCTGGCCCTAATGTTAAGCATCACACAATTGCCCACAATGTTACTGTCACACACTCACCCTGGCCCTAACTCTAAGCACCACACAATTACCCACAATGTTACTGTCACACACTCACCCTGGCCCTAATACTAAGCACCACACAATTACCCACAATGTTACTGTCACACACTCACACTGGCCCTAACTCTAAGCACCACACAATTACCCACAATGTTACTGTCACACACTCACCCTGGCCCTAATACTAAGCATCACACAATTACCCACAATGTTACTGTCACACACTCACCCTGTCCCTAACTCTAAGCACCACACAATTACCCACAATGTTACTGTCACACACTCACCCTGGCCCTAATACTAAGCATCACACAATTACTCGCAGTGTTACTGTCACACACTCACCCTGGCCCTAATGTTAAGCATCACACAATTGCCCACAATGTTCATGTCACACACTCACCCTTGCCCTAATGCTAAGCACCACACAATTACCCACAATGTTACTGTCACACACTCACCCTGTCCCTAACTCTAAGCACCACACAATTACCCACAATGTTACTGTCACACACTCACCCTGGCCCTAATGTTAAGCATCACACAATTGCCCACAATGTTACTGTCACACACTCACACTGGCCATAACGCTAAGCATCACAAAATTACCCACACTCAAAAAAGAGAATGTTTATTGCACTGGAAGGTAAACGTTACTTCAAAATATAGAACCCCTAAGTCATTCCTACTTCAGACTTTATTAAATGATTTTAGGAGTAGGGGGTGCTGCCATAGACTGATAATTGCCATATGAAACACAGTCGAAATGGAGTCTATATATGGCGCAATATTCAAATTCAATAAAATATAACCTTTAACCTATTAATTAAAATTATACACAACAAATATGAAGCGAAATATAAAAGATTAAAGTTAAAGAGAATGTGAAAAAAGTTTGAAAATGTGTAAATATAAAATCACTCTGTATGAACCATAAAGAATCTTCCATAATAGTGTCTTTTTCTCCATTCATTTGTATACAAAACCTTAAGACCTACGTATCTTCTCCCCAAATGTGTCTGTGTTAGGCAAAACTATATATGCCTTTGGAGGTATTAATCACGTGATCAGATCCCAAAAATACTGGTTCCTCATTAAACCTTTGATAAGTAACTAAACCCAGTCGTCTCAATTTATAACGCAATCTCACCTGCACTATCCATATTAGGCAGTATAGTATTTGTGCATTATTCTGACAGGGTTATTTGAAGGTAAATGTAGAATAATGTCAAGGGGATCTTTATTCTCATAGTGGAATTGATTATAATTTGGTAACAAAGTTGCCTTTAATACTACACAACTCTCATTGTGGCATTCTGACTCATCGTTTGTTTCACTATGTTAAATCACACCTCATTGAAAACACAGTAATTCGTGATTTGGTAACAAGGTTGCCTTTAATACTACAGAATATACATTGTAGCATTCCGGCTCACCATTTACTTCACTACGCTAAATTACACCTCATTAGAGACATAGGGCCAAATGTAATAGGGTGAGAGTTTGACACTTTTTAAACTTTGCCAATGTAATAGAGTCGAAAAACAAAGTAACAGAGTGAACTTGCATGATTTTTTAGACTTAAAAAACTCACGATTTAAAATTTCATTCAGATGTTTTCCCATTTTGAAGATAAAACTCAACCAATGTGAGAGTTTACTGCTAAACTCTCACATTTTCTAAACTCTCACCCTATTACATTTGGCCCATAGTGGTGTTCCTATCCTTTAAAGCAAGAGTTGGGAACCTTTTTTCTGCCAAGGGCCATTTTGTTATACTGTATATAACATTATTCTCGGGCCTGGTGCATGCCATGCCCTCTCCATGTGATGTCACATGGGGCGGGGCCACAATCGCCGGTGATTACAGCAATGCCTGGAGCATCCTGAGGATGCTCCGGGGAGCTGTAAGGGCAGCGGTGTGACCGTCTAAAGTGTCCTAAGGACGCTCCAGATGGCGCTGCTCCATAGATTCTGGCTGCAGGGTGCCATTCCAGGCAAACTGCTAGCTAGATGAGGCTAGCAGAAAGAAGCTCAGAGGGCCAGACCAAATGATTTCGGGGGTCTTATACGGCCCCCGGGCCTGAGGTTCCCCATCTCTGCTTTAATGGAACACTCCTCTTATTGTCTTGTCTCTGTCGGTACAGTATTCTTATCATGGTAGTCATAAACAGGACTATAAATATATTATTTGTCCTTTAGTGTTGTACCAGGCTGTTCAGTGCACGAGCTATATGAGAGCACCACCATAAGCCTGCTATACAGCGGACATCGGCGTTAGAACCACAAGGATGTCATTTAGCATATATTGCGGATAGACACAATTCATCTATTGGGTCTATGTACTAAGTCTTGGAGAGAGATAAAGTGGACAGAGATAAAGTACCAACCAATCAGCTTCGAACTGTCATTTTACAGGCTGCGTTTGAAAAATGACAGTTAAGAGCTGTTTGGTTGGTACTTTATCTCTCTCCAGGGCTTAGTACATAGGGCCTGATTCAGCAAGGAATGCATGGATGCAGACGCACACAATTAGCCAATGTTCGCGGTCTATGCATGCGGCTGGGTCGCAGCGCGTGTGTGCGAACCACTCACTGCGTCTGCAAATGAGAGTGCAGTGGATACTCAGACCCAGGGAAAAGTGATTGACAGGTGCCGTTTGTGGGTGAGTGGTCGCCCGAACACAAGCATGCCAGTGCGTTTGCACCCCGTTACAGGGGCGTGCATAGTCACTGAGATGCCGGATGCAGCCTGGCGTCTCTCTGCATGCAGGAAGTCTCAACTCCTGCGGCACGGTCAGGTCTACCTTTAGTCTGCATGCGGATACGATGTTACTCGATGTTCCCCATGTATTCTCAGCCTTGCGCATCAGTACGGAGAGCGTCTGCATCTTATACTGCGGTTGGCGTGCGTATGTATTAATTAGCATATATATATATGCAGCGGCCGAATGCGTGCGTGCGCACACTTGCGTTCCTTGCTGAATCAGGCCCATAGACCCCTAAATGTTTTTAGTGGATCTGGCTTTTTTAGTATGTAGTATAGATTCATCTTTTTCGATATACTCTGTACTTTATATGGAACCAGCTTTTCCTATATATTTAGTACAGATCCGTCTTTTCTGGGCTTGTGTATGTGTGAATTTAGGGCCTGATTCAGAGCCGCTCGTAAGCGGCCGCTCGTTTGCTCCGAGCGATGTTTGCCCAACTGCGCATGCGTACGGATCGTTATACGCATGCGCGAACCAGTCAGTGCGGTCGAAATTCATGTGCTCGCAAAATAGCGAATGCCTGATAATTTGAGTGACAGAATGAGGCGTATGTGGGTGGTAACAGGGGAAGGTGCTTGAAAACGGGGAGTGGAGATCCGAACGCAGGCGTGCTTAAAGGTCTAAACGGGCGTTTTATGGGTGTGCATAATTAAAACAGCAGCGTCATTGACCACGTCACTGGGTTATTTTATAGCCAGAACTGCTCGCAAGATTGTGGTAGCAAAAACCAACCACAAGAATAGCGAGCAGTTCATACGCTGGTCGATGTACTCGATTAATCTAATAAATAGCGGACATGACGTAGGATGCGAGCGGCCAGGGGGCGTATTTTTAAAAAAAACGACCGCAAGTTTTGTTCGCACGTTCTGACATAGAGACGTGAACAGACCGCAAAGAGCAAACGGTTCATTTGAATAGCCACCCCCTTTTCCTGAACGACCGTCCGCAAATTGCGTCCGGCTCTGAATCAGGCCCTTAGTGTGGATCCTCTTTTTTCAATATACTTACTGTGAATCAGGCTTTTTCATTAAAACCTACTTTTTATAGATCTGGCTTTTACCCCAAGCCTTTGCTTGTTTCTACTGGTGCTTATTTTCAATTGAACTTATCTGGATATGAATATGCTATTGACATTGGGATATAGGGCCTGATTCATTACCGATCGCAAATGCGATTACGCATGAAGTTAGCCGAATTGTTGCGTACTGCACATGCATCACAGTGCGCGAAGGATCTACTGTGATCGCAGTGACTACGCAGACCCATCGCAGAGTGATTGACAGGAAGTGACCATTTGGGGGTGGTGACGGGCAGTGGTCGGCGAAACGCAGGCGTGTCAGTGAGTTTGAACGCCGTTACAGGGGCGTGCATAAATTAGCCACTGCATTGGCATATGCAGCTTGAGTTTCACTGCATGAGATGAGGTTAGCAAATTCTGAGTAAGGTCAGATCCCTGATGCTCCGATGGTACTCTATGTTACCGATGGTTTTGCAGACTTCCAATGTATTACGGATGTGAGTAGGGGGAAGTGGGCTACCTTATGTTGGGCTGCGACGGCATTGCGACTGCAAACATTAGCATATTTTTGCAGTGGGTCTGTGTGCGTAATCGCAGCTGCGATCGCAGTAGCGATCCGTAATGAATCAAGCCCATAGAACGATTTCATTATTACATTACATCGGGTATATTATCATACATTAATTTTGATTGTGCATTTATAAATCTTCTATGACTTCATAGGACACACAGCTGTACGCTGTCCCGTCTGCGGTGCACTGTGCTCTGTAGCGACTTAGTTACTGAGGCTGCTGCATGTTGGTGCTGTCCGCGGCTGAGGGCAAGGGGGAGACTGTCAGCTCCTCTCTCTCTTCCGCTCTTTAGCGTCTGCAAGTTGAAGAAGTGGCAACTAGTAGTGCTGTTGTGAGAGTCTGACAGGTCTGGTCAGACGTTTGTAGGAAGGCTGGGACAATGAATGTGTTATTTTTTTTCCTGTAAGGACCATTGCTTTTGATTTGTTTTTCCTGTAGGGGACTTCTGTCAAGGCTGTATTAACGGGATGTAGTCAGCATACAGGATGCAGACGGTCGAAATACTGTCGCCGGAATCCTGACAGCGACGGGATCCCGGCACCAGAATACAGACGGCTGGCATCCCGAAGGTAAGTATCAGAGTATCGGGGGTTAGGCTTAGGCACCGGGAAGTTAGGGTAAGTTACTAAGATGGGAGGTTAGGGTTAGGCACTAAGGAGGGAGGGTTAGGCACCGGCAAGGGGGAGGTTAGGGTAAGGCACTAATGGGGGAGGTAAGGGTTAGACACCGGGGAGGGTTAGTGTTAGGCACTAATGGGGGAGGTAAGGATTAGGCACCGGGGAGGGTTAGGGTTAGGCACTTAGGCACCAGGGAGGGAGGGGTAGGGGTAAGGGTTAGTCTTTCCTTACCTACTTAAGGGTGTCGGGATGCCGCTGTCGGTATTCTGACCAGCAGCATCCCGACCGCCGGGATCCCATACCCAACCCTTATTAACCGCAGACTCCAAACTGGTGATTGGGCAGCTGCAACAGTATAAGTGCAGGTGGTAGAACTTATTCAGTAGTGCTGACCAGACTCCGAGAGGATCACTCTATACAGAGAAAAGGGGAAGGGGGGGCGCTATAGCTAAGGAGCTAACAGTGTGCTTAAACATAATTGTTTCTTATTATTGAAAGCCACCATTGTGTTGGGGACTAAGCACAATCATCCGCTACTGTTCCATAGTAATTCTTCTGATGCCCTCAGGAGGCACTCACCACTAACTGTGAGCATCCAGTGCTATCATAATAATAATAATAATTTTATTTATATAGCGCTTTTCTCCTAAAGGACTCAAAGTGCTTTACATTTACAATACAAAATAAGCTTAAACAAGGGACATTAGTGAAATGCTTGGGTGAATAGGTGAGTCTTGAGTCTATTTTTGAATGATTCTGGAGTGGAGGCCTCTTGAACTGTGCGGGGAAGTGAGCTCCAAATGGTTGGAGCCACAAAACTGAAAGCTTGACCCCCAGACGAATTCTGGGAGATTCTAGGTACTGTTAATAGCCCTTCGTCAACAGATCGCAGTAATCGAGAGGGACGGTAAGGAATCAGAAGCTGCTTCAGGTACCCTGGGCCATGGTCATGTAGGGCTTTGTAAGTTAGTAAGCCAATCTTAGAAACAATTCGCCATCTGACAGGTAACCAGTGAAGGGAATAGAGAATGGGTGTTATGTGGCTGGAATGGGGCTGGTTGGTTAATAGCCTGGCAGCTGCGTGTTGTACCATTTACAAGCTGTGAAATTCTTTTGCTGGGAGACCGAGGTAGAGGGCGTTGCAGTGGTCTAGGCATGATGATATAAATGCATGTATGATTTTAGGCAGATCTTCTGAGGGAATTAAGTGCTTGATTCTGGCTATGTTCCTCAGATGAAAGAATGAGGATTTGATTGTAGCTGATACCTGATGTTTAAGTGTCAAGCCACTATCCAGGACAACACCAAGATTCCGCACATGTTTAGTGTTTTGTAATTCTGGACCCCCAAACGTAAGCCCTGTTGTTTGGCTATGCTGTAGCCCTATCATAAAGATCTCTGTTTTATCAGGATTCAGTCGCAGCCAACTGGCACTCATCCACTCCTGAAGCTCAGCTAGGCAGCCATTTAGGGTTGTTATTGGGTCCTTTGTACCTGGAGCAAAGGACAGGTACAGTTATGTATCATCTGCATAGCAGTGGTAAACCAGGCCATGGCGTCTGATTATTTCACCCAATGGTAGCATGTATACTGCAAAAAGCATGGGAGATAGTATAGAACCCTGTGGGACACCGCATGGAAGTGGCACTGGTGATGAAGAGTTTACTCCAGGAGAAACTCTGTGACCTGCCAGTGAGAAATGATTTGAACCAGCTAAAGGACTGTGCCATCCAGTCCACAGAAATTTTTCAGGCACTCAGTTAGAATCCCATGGTCCACAGTATCAAATGCCGCTGAGAGATCCAGAAGGATTAAGATTGAACAATCACCTCTGTCTCTTGCCATCAGAAGATCATTAAGCACACATACCAGGGCTGTTTCAGTGCTATGTCTTCTCCTGAATCCTGACTGGAATGGATCATAAATATCATGGGTAGACAGGTGGGTTTCCAGTTGTATTGCCACCACTTTCTCAATGACCTTTCCTAGAAAAGGAAGGTTTGATACTGGTCTATAGTTGGCCATGCAGTCAGGGTCTAAATTAGGTTTTTTAAGAAGTGGTCTAACAATTGCTTCCTTTAGTGGTTCTGGAAAAATGGCTGTTTGCAAAGAGCATTGAACTATTTTTGAAATTACAGGGCCAATAATGTCTATACACCCTATGAGAAGCTTGGTTGAGGCAGGGTCCAGATCACAGGTGGTGGGTCGCAACATTCTGATAATTTTAGCAATGCCTTTTATAGCCATTATGTCAAAGCTGTTCCAGGAAGACAGGTGGCTTACCTTGGCAGGCTTGGAAGTTTGGAACTCCTTTGATGGCACTGTGGGGATTCCAGCCTGGACGGAGGATATTTTATCTGTAAAGAATTTTGCAAACTCATTGCATCTTGACTGGGAGAGGGATTCATCATGCTGCAGGCATGCTGTTTTGCAAAGCATCTCCACTGTACGGAAAAGCTGAGCTGGCCTATTGTTTGCTACCTTGATCTCATCTGAAAGGAACTCTGTTTTCTTACAGGTGATTGTTGATTGATATTCTCTAATATGTGCGATTAGTGTTAAGTTATCCTCTACAAGGTTCATCTTCCTCCATCGTCTTTCAAATCTACGCCCCCTTTTCTTGAGTTCACTAACACTATTGTCAAACCAAGGGGCTTGACGGTGTGGTATGAGGGGTCGTATACGCACAGGGGCAATAATATCCATTGCAGCTGTCATATCCCTGTTATAGTAATGGACAAGGGAACAAGGATCTTCACAGGCCCCCATTACTGCAGAAAGATCCAGGTTTGCTGCAAGAGACTGGGGAGTCATGCCCGTCCTTGGACAATACCTTGTCAACTCCATGGGTAAAGTTCTATCTTGAGGGGTTGCGACTGAGAAGTGAATTGAGCGGTGGTCTGACCACGTGACTGGATTTATATTTAGGTCAGATGCATCTAATCCAATCTGGAAGACAAGATCAAGAGTGTGACCACTAATATGAGTTGCCGAAGGAATGACTTGTGTGAGGCACAGAGCATTCATTGTGCACAGGAGATCCTGGCCAAGGTGTGAGAGCTAGTTGCAAGACACATCTTTTTTCAGGTGAGCAAAGGATCCGTAAACATCTGCATGAACATTACAGCTCAAATTAGGGTAGTTGAGACAGAAAATACATAGATATGCTGCAGTGGGATGTGGCTGTTTTTCTTATATACTATCCCCAAGTTTGCTTTCTTTAACAGTGCAGCCCCCCCTCAATGTGCCAGACAAGAATCTCACAGCACCTGCAGGAGAGGTCACAACTGGTGGGCGGAATGCTAACAAAGGATCTACAGTGAATTTCACTCTATCAAAATCCCTAAAGCTCCTGTGGTCCTGTTTGGCCCCTATGCACACGGCAATTCACTTCAATCAGGACTCAGAAAGGATGACCTGATAATAGAGATGAGGCTAGAATATTTTGCTGCCTACTGTAACTAATGGTCACGTAACAGCTTCCAATGGTAACACGTTGTGGCAACAGTTTGGAAATGGGACTACACATTATCTAATGAATAGTTTCACCTCCCTTGTCTCCCCATGTTCGTCTAGTAAGTTACAACTGCGGGTGCTTGATTACTGTGTACTATCTACACTTTTTTCTATGAGTTGAGCTGTAATCTAATAAATGTCGCCATTTTAGTAACTCGAGCATGGCAACCATAACATCACATAATCTGCTTAGAAAGAGCCCATTAGCTCTTTATACTTTATGCTACTGTGTTCTCTGCACCGAGCATCCCCCATGTGGGTCTGAGGGGTTATTTCAATTCACCACCTGTTTGATGTGCGATGTTCTTTTATCACTGTATGCTGATTGTAACGACTTAATGTTATGTATGCTTATTCATTGTATTTGTGATAAAACGCACTAAAAAGATTCTTAAAAAAAAAGATGCCAGAGTCTTAACATCTATGTATGGGATCGCAGCTGCAGACTGCGACATGCCCCTGAAACAGGCGTGAAATGCCTGCATTTGAGTCGCCACTATCGATACCACACTAAAACGTTCCCTGACTGTCAATCACTTTGCAAATATTTCCTCTCTGTGACCGCCGTTGCAAGACCACCATGGCACATTCGAAGTGCGAATCCGATGCATTCGCAGCAGAAAAAACATTGCCCATTTGTGAAAACGTTGGCATTGCGTCCATCTCAATGCCGCAATTCTGTCAATACTCCCTCACCGAACTTAGAATATGAGCAAACGCGCTGTTTCCACCCAGTTACGCCCCTTTAACTGCAAGTGGAGATGCAACTGAGTTGCGTATGCTCAGCAACATGTTCTGTCAGAAAAACAGACTTGTGATCAACTCTGAATATTTCTCCTACATAATAATGTTTAAATCTTTGCAAAAATTTTGGTTAACAGACTGAAGCTTCTCTTGTCTGGATGAACGACAGACATACCTGACATGTCTGTCGTTCACAGACATATCAGGTCGGCCCTGATTTAAAAACAAAAGCAGTGATACAGAATGTAATTATGCCTCAATTTAACATTGTGCATTTGCTCTTGGGGCCTTTGCAAAATCTTGGTCCTAAGTGAAGGTTTTCTTCCTCTCTCTGGCAGCCAAAGGCTGACAGCAGGGATGGCTGCCAACCATTAATGGATAGCAACTATCAAAGGTTTGCCACTGACGATTGATGATTTTACCATAGGTGTTGGAGACTAATGATGGCAATGTTTTTTCCCCTGGTGGCATTTAGCCCCGCCTATCGCCCACCCAGTCAGTGAGAGCAGTTGCACTGATGGACATTGATGGTGTAAACCATTAATGGTTTCCTATCATCAATGTAAACTACCGGGCGCACCATCAATGGATACCATTAGTGATAGATCAGTCGATGGCCATCCCTAGCTTCCGGCTAAGGGTTACAGTGATTTGTGCATAGGGACTGAAATTATTATTATTATTAGTTTATTTATTAAATGGAGGTGATCCAGCTAAATCATACCCAATGACGGGTATGGCTAATACCATCCTGAGATTTGGTTATCTAGCAGTGAAATGCTTTTTGCCACTTGTTATATTAACTAAGGCTGATGTACCGATAGAGCACTATGGGGACAGCGTTAAAGGGCATACACTTGGTTACCAATGGAGAAATCTGATATCTTTGGGGCTAAACTCTTTTTGAATTGAGAGGAGCAGAGGTAAGCCAAATTTCCCTTGGAAACACTGGTTTTGGAGGTTTGGAGTTTCATAAATAGACTCCTTGTACAGAGGAAGCACCTGAGCCAGATGGCACCCAACCTTGTATGCTAAAGGAACTACAGTAAGTTCAGTAACTGATAAACCACTGTATCTTATATGAATTCTCTAAGTCTGTGACACAAGATTGGCGAAAAGCAGATGTGGTATTAATCTTTATTATAGGAACAGGAAGCAGGAAATTATAAACAAATAACACTTGCTTCAGTTGTGGCTTTAGTTATTTGACTGGATTTTGAAGTTGTAATTCTGAAATATTATGTAGAAAATAATTAGATAACACAATGTAAGCATGGTACTGTATTATAAAGGACTGGTCATTCCTAAAAAATATGTTTATTTGTATGAGGAGGTTAGAATAATATATGTTATTGGTAGTTCAAATTAATTTATATATTTGGCTTTAGTGCAACCAAAACCAAACTGTAAATGGATGGCAAACCCGCCCCAAACAATAGATCTGTCTGAGGCAGGCGAGTTTGGGAGAAGCAATGCACAGATCACTATGATCTGTGCAGACTTTGTTAGATGTAAAAGCAAAGAAACAGATAAAAATATTGAAATTAATGGGAAAGTGCTGATTGGCTGAAAGCGGGAGAACAATTGCATGGCAGTTTCTTCTCTCAGCCAATCAGCACTTCCCTATTCATTGCTAGGGCAGTGTCCTCGAGTGACTTGGCATTTCGTATCGACATCAGGTAAAAACAGCTGACACTGATGTTGGGTTTCATTTGAAATTGAAACTCAACGGATAGTAAAATAAGAGTTATGGTAAAATTTACCCTTGTTAACTCTTCAAAATCCATAGGGGAGACAATGGGGTGTAGGTGGTATTTGGAGGACCGGACACCAACAGCAACGTTTTTCAATCCCAGGATGCTCCAGTCCTTCCCCATATACCCCGCCCACAGCATGAGGGCTACTCAGTTTTGTTTTCAAGCCCAAGGCAGGAGCAGGATAAGAGAGAAGGAAGACTGGTACACTGAAGAATCAGACAGAGAAAGAAACAAGTGACCAAGAGAATAAACCCATAGAAGCCAGGTACATCAGGGAAGGTGCCTGTGGACCCTATGGACTTCGAAGAAAGAGTTAACAAGGGTAAGTTATGCCATAACTCTACTTTTCTTCTTCAGGGTCCATAGGGCTCCACAGGGGAGACAATGGGGATGTCCCAAAGCAGTTGTTCAAGGGTGGGTACGTTCCTGAGCTGAGAGGAGAACCCGGCGCCAAAAGGAATCATCCTGAGAGGCAAATGTATTAAAGGCATAGAACCTAAGAAAGGTGTGGAAGGGACCCACAGAGCGAGTAGACTGAGCAGATACTGTGGCCGGCACAGGAAGGCCTGTCTGAGTATAAGCCTGTGAGATAGTCATTCAAAGCCATCTGGCTAGAGTGTTTGTTAGCTGGCCATCCCTTCTTATGGAATCCATATAAGATGAAGAGGGAGTCCGATTTCCTGATGGCACTAGTACGGCCCACGTAGATCTTCAGAACATGGACCACATCCAATGAAGCCTCACCGGCCGAGAGGTCTGGTAATTGAAAGGCCGGGACCCACCTAGGGTAGGAAGCCCAGGCGCATTCTAAAAATGGGATTTTGGTACCTACCGGTAAATCCTTTTCTCTGATTCCACAGGGGACACTGGAGATGCTTACGCTGGGGTATAGAGGAGTGGATAGCTGAAGCTGGCACTTCAATAATTTAAAAGTGTGAAGCTCCTCCCCCTCTATGCCCCACCAGCCCTCAGTTTAGAAAATGAAGACCGAGAGGAGATGGAGAACAAATGGAGTAAAAAAAGAGAGAAGAACACACAATAACTGAATCATACAACATACGGAACAAACCGAACAGGCAGGCAAAGAGCGCAGAGGTGGGCGTCCAGTGTCCCCTGTGGAATCAGAGAAAAGGATTTACCGGTAGGTACCAAAATCCCATTTTCTCTTTCATCCACTAGGGGACACTGGAGATGCTTACGCTGGGGACGTCCCAAAGTTATCCCCACGGGCAGGAGTGCTCTGTGGCGCCTGCAGAACAAGGCGGCCAAATCGGGATGCCGAAAAAGCAAACGTATCAAATTTGTAAAACTTGACAAACGTGTGAACTGAAGACCAAGTGGCCGCACGGCACAATTGTGACGTGGAGGCTCCTCTACCGGCCGCCCATGATGCCCTCACAGAACGTGTGGAATGAGCAGAAATGGACGAAGGAGGCCGACGGTTGGCACTCACAGACCTGTCTGAAGGAAAAGCAGAAACCGGGACAAACGAAAGGTCCTAGACGGAAGACCCCGACTGGAACACTATGATATATAAGCACACCAGATGCGATGATAATGCGCAGCAGAAACTGGTTTCCTGGCACGTAGCATGGTGGGAATACGCGTATGGGATGCCTCTACGTCTTAGGATATCGGTTTCAAGAGCCACCCTGTTAAACGCAGGTGTGCTAAGTTGGGGTGTATGAAAGGGCCCTGCTGTAGAAGATGCGGGCGCAGAGGAAGGGGCCACGGATCATCTGACAATAGGGACCGAAGGTCCGAGAACCAACTTCTCCGAGGCCAGTTCGGGGGCCACGAGAATTACAGAAGCTGTCTCCTGTTTTATCCTTTTTAGAAGACGAGGAAGAAGTGGAATCGGAGGAAAAAGGTAAACGAAGTCGTAGATCCACGGACTTGTCAGTGCGTCTACTGCTTCCGCCTGCGGATCTCGAGTTCTTGTGTGGTGCCAGGGGAGTGGGGGGGCTGCTGGCTGCATTTGTGTGAAATAAGTGTGTGTGTCTGTATAGGCTTTCAGTCTGTGTATACGTGTCAGTGTGTGTATATATGTGTCAGTGTGTATATGTATATGTGTCAGTGTCCTTCTGTCAGTGTGTGTGCATATGTCAGTGTGTGTGTATCTGTGTCAGTGTGTGTGTGTGTTGGGAGACAACGCAGGGGGAGATGATGGTGTGACTGAGAGAAGACGCAGGGGGGGAGCTGATCGCGTGATAGAGACAACACAGGGGGGGAGATGACGCGCTGAGAGACAACGTGGAGGGAGGTGATGATGTGTTGAGAGATGACGTAGGGGGGAGGTGATGGTGTGCTCAGAGTTGACGCAGAGGGGAGATGATGGTGTGCTGAGAGTTGATGCAGGGGGGGAGGTGATGGTGTGCTGAGAGACGACGTGGTGGGGAGGCGATGGTGTGGCTAAGAGACCACGCAGGGAGGGAGATGATGGTGTGGCTAAGAGATGACGCAGGGGGGGGAGGTTGAAGGTGTGGCTGAGACGACACAGTGGTGGAGATGATGGTGTGGCTAAGAGACGATGCAGTGAGATGATGGTGTGGCTGAGAGGCGCAGGGGGAAGGAAGTTACACAGGGTGCACGAGTCTGGTTAAACCGCTGTCGTATGATCAGTGTTCGCAAATACGCGCTATAGTGCGTATTTTACCCCATATCGGGGACTGGGGACCCACTTTTTTAAAGTCCCCGGGGACGCGCTGCGCTGTGGCCAATCCCTGACAGCTGGCTGCAGCACAGCGCGTCCCCCTGCAGTAACAGACACAATGCTGTCTGTTAGAGCAGCCAATGAGAGTCAGATAGACTCTCATTGGCTGCTGCTGTAGAAAGCCGTGCTGGGATCAAGTGTCTGATCCCAGCATCGGCACAGCGTCCGTGCTGTTTGAAACCAGCGCCGTGTAACCCGCCGCGGCGGGTACCTGGTGGAAGGGACCGCCTGGTCCCTTCCACCAGTGGCGGCGGGAGAAGCTTTGCTCCGGGCGTGAGCTGAGCGGAGTTCGCTGCCCGGAAGCCAAGTAGCAGCGGCAGTGGTTTGGCACTGGCCGCGAGCCAGCAGCAGCCAATAGGAGGCAGACGCGATGAGCCAATCGCAGCTCGTCGCGTCATAGCCCCGCCCACTCACGGCGTCTTGAATAGACGCTGCTGAGCGAGAACACGATCAGTCCGTCGGCGGAGGGGAGGAGTGAAGACCTCCCAAAGAGAAGAGCGGTGCGATCAAGAAGACGGTGCGATCAAGAAGGAATTGGCGGTGCCGCTGGCCAGGACGGGCCAGCGGCAGAAGACTGAAGCTGAGGACCGAAGAGGACTGCGGGGAAGGAAAGCAAAAGAGCTAACGAAGCTCCCCCCCGCAGCCTCTTCCACCGTACCGGTAGGCGGCCTTGGGCCACCGGTCTTTTTTCACTCCTTCCTAGACCACCAGGGTTGTCGGGCACTAGGCCCGTGGGATAAATTCAGGCAATAGGCCTGTGGGACTCTAGGCGGGCACAAGACCCGGGCAACATAGGGGGCATTAGGCCCAATTGAAGGTATATGTCCCCCAAATAGGTGTGTGACTTGGGCATTAGGCCCAGGTCACTAGAGGGCCCACCTATTTGCCCTTTAGTGGCTTGGGCCTAATGCCCAGGTCACTCACACCTATTAGGGGGGCAGATACCTTCATTGAACTGCGCACTGCACAGGGGGACCTCTCCTGGGGATACTGACTGCACAGGGGGACTTCTCCTGGGGGCACTGCACGGGGGGACTTCTCCTGGGGGCACTGCATGGGGGGACTTCTCCTGGGGGCACTGCACGGGGGGACCGCTCCTGGGCACTGCACAGGTGGAAAGTCATATTACCTGAAAGATCATGGAGGCATTAAAACATGCATTTAAGGGGCTTGTGGGGATATCTGATGCTGTTGGGAGTATCAGATCTGCATTTTAGGGGCATGTGGGGTTGTGTGGTGGCATGTGGGGAGGTCTGAGGCATATGGGGAGCTCTAAAGCATAAATTATGATGGGACCCAGAAATGGTCAGGTAGGACCCCATTTTTTTAAAGTGGTGGGTCCCTCTGACCCACAAATTTTGTCGCTCACCGCGATCACTGATGATGATGACCTTGTTAATATTCCTACACAAACAGGCATCTTCTGGATGATGTGACCTACATGAATATTGAATACCGACCGAAGACGCCGTCTCCCAGGGAGGATGTATTTCCACATTGTGAGAAACAACTGTAGAGGTAAGGTGCATATGGAATGGAAAGGAATGTTCCCAGAGTGACAAGAAATGGGTGGTGTGTCATGTTGGCATACCCCAATTTCAGTAGCCACACCCCTTCCGGTATTTGACAACGCCCATCTTTTTGGCTGTGGTGTGTATTGGTGGGGGGGTGCGCCCCAATCTTAAGCTTGCCCTGGGCTCCGAAGACCCTAGTTATGCCACTGCTGATGGGCCCTGGGCAGTATAACACGATGCACAAAGACCATCCTGAATGAGGTCCTCTGAAGCTAAGCCTGCTGAGCAGGACTTACAAGACACCAGAGTGGGAGCAGCAGGTTGCTTGTTATTCTTGCCTCTGCCAGACATAGCTGCAAGTATAATGTAACACACAATCTGACACACTGCAGTGAGCAACCCAGATGTATATGCAATATGGCACAGTGTAGTGCACAACAAATATATATAGTATGTGATAGCCCTCACAAATATAGGGAGATGTGAGGTACAATGAACCCCCTATACTTTAGTAGAATAAAGGGAAAGGTATAAGCTGACAGTAATAAGAAAAAAAAACAGCAGTGCTAGCACAAGTCACATACAAATATAACTGCAGTGGGCACTAAAATCAACTACACAGACCGCAGTGGCTGGAAGGATATAGCGCTGTATAAACCTGGCCCTTGGGAAAGGTATACAAGGAGACTGAGCCCAGCGTTCCCGGAGATCTGAATGCAGAAAATGGCTGCCGTGAGTCTCAGAGGGGGCGGAGGGTGAGGGAGGAGCAGCAAGACCGCAGTGGAATGGCACCCTGAGCTGGTGGAGGGGCTACAGGAAGACCGCCTTCTCCCCTATGCTGACATTAACCACCGGATCCCTTTGCCTTAAATTGTGCACTGCGCCAGTGTTTGTATTGCCCTGGTGGTCTAGTGGAGTCCCGTACGAACCAGTGTCCACATCAGCCCCTCCGGTCTGTCTCCCAAGACCGCCAGAGGCAAGATTGCGCATTAGAAGGGGGGATCTGCCTTACCTGTCCCCTTGAGTCCCGGGTGCAGTCTTGGTTCCGGGGAGCCTTACTAGCTAGGTCCCCCTCAGAGCCCCGAGGGCTGGTGTCACGGCACCGCGTAGCCAAAGAACTGTCTTGTGCTGCTGCTCAGCAGTAAAATAAATGAAAATAAATTAAAATCATAAAAATAAGCTGGGGCTGCTTAATAGCAGCTCCACTGTAAAAAAGGTGAACCAGCTCCTGCCGGACATCAACGAAACTGAGTTGCCCTCAGTCTGTGGGCGGGGTATAGGGGGAAGGACTGGAGCATCCTGGGATTGAAAAAGCTTTGCTGTTGGTGTCCGGTCCTCTAAGTCCCACCTACACCCCATTGTCTCCTCTGTGAAGCCCTTTTAGACAACAGTTATTAACCAAAACAGACGGTTAGTAAATGTACCCCTAGGTCTAGGATAAAAAATATGTACATGGTTGGATAGGTGGTGGAATTATATTATACAAAGAGAATTTTAACTTTAAGTCTTGGTAAAAACGATGTGAATTTTACAATATGAGCCTTGTCAAAGTGGACGCATACACAAAATGCGCCCAGAGACTAAAGTCACATTTTGCGACCTATTCTGAGTTATACAGAGTTGGTTGCATTTCACATCTGGCTAAGTAGCAGGTACGGCTCCCTCTCCATGGGCCAGATGTACTAAGCTCTGAAAAGTGATAAACTGGAGAGTGATAAACCACCAGCCAATCAGCTCCCAACTACCATTTTTCAAACACAGCCTGTAAGATGACAGTTGGGAGCTGAGTGGCTGCTCGTTTATCACTCTCCAGTTTTTCACTTTCCAGAGCTTAGTACATCTCCCCTCATGCAAGTAACAGAAGCAGGAATTTTACAGGAGGTGTGGTTTCACTGTGAGTGCAAATAATGCAAAAAATCTCAGTACACAGGGCCCGATTCAGACCCGCTCGCATGCAGTCAAAGTATGCAAATCCCACGATCACATGGCAAGACATTAGCACGCCCACTATGTCTTGGCGTGCGATCGCGGTATGTATATAGACGCCCACCAGCCTGTCGCAAGACACCCACTTTCCCTTAGTAACATACATAATCTTCAGGAAGTGTATGAATCAAATCGGTAACATCGAGTAACAACGGACCCATACGCAGCACTTGTGCCTGACCATACCCTACCGCAGCACTGCGAGTACTGCTGTGTGTAATTTAGCCATGTGACGTGTATGCTGACGCTGTCTTAATTATGTACGCCCCTGAAATGGCGTTCAGATGTAGACACGCCTGCGTTCGCACCACCACACCCCCGTTTCCATCGACCATCTCCTGTCACCACCCACAAACGGCACGGCCTGTCACTCATTCTAGCGAGGAGTCTGTGCACAAGGGGCGATCTCTTCACGATCGCAGTAACTGGTTCGCGCACGCGCACTGCGTCTTATACGCATGCGCATATTGCAAATATCAGCAGGCTATGTACGAACGCATCCTAGCGAGCAGGTCTGAATCAAGCCCACAATTCAACCCGTCTTTTCCCCCATGTGCAAGTTGCCTGAAAAAAAAAAGACTTGTATAGTGAAAAGACATGCATGTGCACTAAAGAAAAGAGCAAGTTTCATTCACGTCCAACTCTAAAAGAGGTCCAATATGGCATATAATTTAGGAAAACTGAAATGGATCGGAAGTTGAGAATAATAGTTGACTGAATGACAGCTAAGTAGCTACACACAGTGCCATTCAGCAGTTGTAATGGAGAATAAAATGGTATCTGTAGCTAGAATTATTAGAGGACATTATGGGGGTGATTAATTCACTAAATTTATCCGATCATCACACTGGGAGGTTTGGTTACTTTGTGTCACGTTCCGGCTATGGTGGTCCTCTGTAGAAGTATTGGAAGATGTGGATCCAGGTTGAAAAGAGAATTGGAGGCGAGGGGTCTGGATATATGCCTTCCTCATCCACAATTACCAGATGTTGGATAGACCTGATCAAAGGCGTGGAGTCTAACTTACTGGGAGGTGTTCAAGAGTGACCCCTCCAAGCGGGATTTGAGTTTAAGCTGCACCCAGCAAGCAGGTCGCGGCCCTTTGGTCAGGTATCTGGCACAAGTGGGAAATGGAAGAACACTATCACAGGGAAAGCACAGGAGAACAATACTGGGAGTTTTACACTTGGGTGATGTACTGGGTACACACCTAGTTGATCCAGACGCAGGGCTGGCACAGGAGAATGGCACTAGGAGATTGTACTTGGATGATGTACTAAGTACACACACTGTAGCTTCAGACGCAGAACTGGCACAGGAGAATGGTACTAGGAGATTGTACTTGGATGACGTACTAAGTACACACACTGTGAATTCAGACGCAGATCTGGCACAGGAGGACGACACTAGGAGATAGTACTCGATGACGTTCTGAGTACATACACTGTGGTTCCAGATCCTGGCACAGGAGGATGACACTTCAGAGATAGTACTCGGGTAACGTACTGAGTACGCACCCACACCGTGGGTAAACACCTAGGAGAGTATTGCTGGAAGAAAGGAGCTTGGAACCTGGAACGCTGCAACAGCTAGTATACACTGGAAGTAACGATGTTGTACATGCAACTTCCTGTTGTCTGGAGCCCGGCTAAATACCCTAAGGTAGCAGTCCATTAGAGGATAGTTTCAATTGACAGCAACCAACGCTACAGTTGGGTAAAGGGCTAATCAGGTGATGTAGGCTGTCATGGCTGCGTCCATGATGGTAACCACAGGAACCAAATAACGGAGCGAGCACATGGATGTCCTAGCAGACCCCAGGTATAATCCTCAGCGCGTCACTCGCCGCCGCACCTGACTTCTGATCGCTCGAGAGGTCAGGGGAAGCCGGCGCTGAGGTAACAGCTGATCCTAGGTCGCAAACTGACACTTTGTTTAGGATCACCACAAATAGAGTTTACGAAGCCTTGAACTTGATGGGACTTGTGGTTTTATTGTCCCCATTATTATTATTTATTTATTAAGTTTCTTATATAGCGCAGCATATTCCGTTGCACTTTACAATTGTATATTATGTAACCTTTAGACTGCCACAAAACTAGCTGTTACATCTTGTCACTAGCGATGACTGATATAGGCGTATTTACCATGGCAAAGAATGGCCAACCCAATCCTAGAGGGCCCCTAGCATTACACATTTACACATTACACATTTTGCAGATCACCTAATAGGTGTAGTCATTACTAACTGTCACATTTTAAAACATGTGGTCCATTCATATATAACTGACACATATCCACAGGTGGTTTGGAAAACATGAACTATTAGGGGTTCTTGAGAACCGGTTTGGCCACTCCTGATCTATGGAATTCATTGATGTCCTCTCAGCCAGGAACATACCTGTGTGCTTATAGTGAAGGGAAAGCATCACATTGCAGGAGCAATCCAATGATCTCACAAAAGCTGATCATTTCATACTATGCGAAAATAAAAAGTATGCACCGAGAGGTCATGATCAATGCTTATGTGACCATGGAGTGACCTCTGTGTGACCCTATAGGAGTCAATGGATGATCCTTTTGTCATTTGGCCACTCCCATTCCACCATATGGAAAGACAGGGCAGCGCAAACCCACCCTCTTGTAACCTTACACCCCTATCATATGGGAGGCATGCAGAATACACTTTTATTTTACTATGGCCAACAAAAGAGGCTCAAATCCTTCACTGCACTTTTGAAGCCTGTATATTGTGTTCATGAGAATATCAACTAGCCCTGAATATGGATGGTCCTGGATTACGTTTGCCCTACTGATTAAGTAGTTACATAATAGTATTTAAAAACAAATATAAGGTTCTGAAAATGAAAATAACCTGGTTTTGCCTTTTAAATGATTGCTGCTTTAAAACAACAGCCAAACTCACCAGGAACCCACCCATGCCTGCAGTCTACATTTACCACCTGGGGTCCTACCATAAATTTACAATGAATAAAGACGTTTGCATAATAAAAAGTGTTAAACTGATAGATAATCAGGCCTGGCAGGGTGAAAGCACAATGGTAGATTACTGGTGTATCAGAGTCTAGAGTGATAAGCAGGACCTTGACAGGATAAAATAATCCAGTTAAAAGTTAAAACAGTCCTTTAACAAAGTATTCAAAAAGTCTACATTGACTAACTGTAGATACTTTAAAAAACCCACAATAAAAGCATGCAACAACCAAATGAGTAAACAATAGGATAAGTTATACATTAAAATCCAAAGCTTGACATTTAGGGGCACAACATCCTGCTTTTTCAGGAGTACTTGCTTTTTTTTTGTCTACAAATACTATTTCCCTTACTCGTCAAGAAAGAAAATAATTCTAACTAATTTGCTTTGTTAAAGTATTTTATTATAACTAATCTTTGACAAAGTGACACCACGTACGAAACGCGTTGAAACAAGCTGACGGGGAACGGAAGTTCAGGAGCAGGAAGTGACATCAGCACGCAACGGCAGCGCAAGCCAGGAGGACAAGGTAGGACAGTTAGGAACAGCTAGTTTCAGCCCTCTGAACACATGTGTCCTTCGTGAATAGGCGCCGGCAAACTCACGCCTGCACCGCAAAGGAAACCCCAACCCGGAACCCACATGATCTCAAAAGACTATAAACATTAATCATTTTTTCAGCACAATTTCCATTTGTTGTTCACATTGTTTTTATTGTTTTTACATTTCACATTTATTTTATTTTTATAATTTTTACAACCGCTGCTTTTATTATCTTCATAAAGTATTGTATATCAAGAAATTAACAACACATACTTATAAAACAA
This sequence comes from Taudactylus pleione, assembly GCA_031769625.1. Lineage (NCBI taxonomy): Eukaryota > Metazoa > Chordata > Amphibia > Anura > Myobatrachidae > Taudactylus > Taudactylus pleione. The sequence goes on along the minus strand of JAUIMM010000017.1, from coordinate 9,450,398 downwards.
TTTAAAAAGGACTAACAACATACACACCACAATTACAAGCGCTCATATTTGCTCATTTTAATTTGCTTGTCAATCAAGTTTTTTTTCTTCATTCATATCCCCCAACTAATCCCAGAAGATTACTTGAAAGCTACTATAAGATACAAAGTAGCAATTAACTGACCTAGGGCGGGATGTACTAAGCATTGCATCAGTGATGCGGTATATCCCGTCTGTCTTCGAGTACAAACCGCGGTTCATAGGGCAACGCCACTATCGGGATGAAGCACCGGAATGCATCGTATTTTCACCTTTAGTACATCCAGCCCCTACTGTCTTGTGCTAGAAAAACACACAAAATTTTTATTGTTTATAAATATGTGCCAGTTCACTGTAATGCACCGTTAATGTGCTTTTCAGCAACTAATACTTGAACCTGGATTAAAAATATTATTTTTATATTTTTTCTTATGGACTGAATCACCAGTGAACTGCAATATCTTAATTTGGAGCATAACATATCAGAATGCAGCATGCGTTACGCCCGCTACCATTACAGTGAGTTGCATTGACAATTTCTGGAGGTATCATATGACATACATGGACCCATTTACAGTATGTGACACAAGGAAGCTGCATTCAGCAAAACGGTTAACACTTAATTCTAAAGAGAAAATGATCATCTTAAATTATTATTTTGGAATAAAAGGCAGCAGAAATTAATAATTGTTTGCACATCTATTCAATAGGAAGATATTAATTATTTTAGATTTTATTAATATTTAAATGTGAAAATCTCTAAAGTCTTGCCACTACTAGTGCATGCATAATGCAAAATTAATTTCTGAACACATTTGGCTTAATTCAGAGATGGGCGCAGTGGTTAACGTCTTTTGCTGCCGCCGCTACTGTGTCTTTATGCTAATGACGCTGTAAAGCATCTTTTTTTTTTGGACAGGAACTGCTGTGCTGGTCTGGCTGACGGCGTAGTGTATGCAGTTAGGTGGTCTGATAATGCTCCTATAGGAAACTCGGCAATAGGGTGCGCTGATGTTCAGTAGTAGCTGGCGAAAGGTACTTCAGGTTGGTACAGTAACTGATAGTAGTAGCAGGAGTAATACACTGCAGAAGGAATGCTGACATCTGCTGGAGCAGCTGAGGAGTGCACACAGTAGAGGTGGTATTCACACATTAGAGATGGTGAAATTAATGAAAGTGCACAGCTGGTGGATTGCTGGATGATACACAGAAGCACTGGTGTTCTTTGGATACAGCGCACAATAGAAGAGATACTGGTGCTTGTCTTAGTGCTGCACAGAAGCACAGGTGTTCTCTGAAGAGAGCGCACACAGGTGAAATGCTGGTGCATGATGAATGCTGCACTGGCACTGGAATCACACAGGGAGCACAGGAAGCTTTAGATGCTGGAACCAGAAGACCGGTCACAAGAAAAGTTGTTCTGGCAATGTACTACTGCCCCAAAATAGCTTAAGTAGGGTGCCCAGGATCCCTATTGGCTGCTCAAGTCAGCTGTTGGAAAAGCAGTCTCTGGTTGGAGAATCCGACTTCAGCTAAATGAAACCAGCATGGTGGCACCCATGCAGCACTGGGACCAGTAAAGTTATGGAAAGATGTTAACCTCAGAGATAGTTAGCAAACTCAAGTGTCACTGCAGAACCCATGGGGCACCCGAGGAGGTGAAGCTGCAGCGCCGAGTCAGGTAACAGGTCTCAGGGTCCAATGTGTGACAGCTGTGGCCGATGGTCTTCCTACTGAGATGCCCACTGGCTGAGGTGCTAATTTGTCGCTGTGAGTATTAAGATGCATCATCGGTCGCACCACAGAAATTTAACCAGCCCTATGTAGGCGGAGAATATCTGTCTGAACATGGCCGTGTCAGTGCAACTGCGTCTTTAGGCGACCACTGAAATCCTCAGCTGTTGCGTCCAAATTTGTTCTGAGGCTTAGAGCGGTAACCATCGAGACGCATACGAAGTGCGACTCTGACACATGGGCAGACTAAAAAAGCATCGTCCGATTGTGTACGGCAATAACACTAGATGCATCTCTGAATCAGGCCCAATGTTACAGAATATCATTGCAGTAGATATAGTTATTAAAAGGTTAATATACTTGCAGTGGATGGCTGAGGTAACATATCCATTTGAAAGCACAACACATCCCTGAGGAAGTCACTGCAGAATAAATATGTTGGATAAGTGCAGGATTGACTTACGCTTGGTGCAACCATTTTCACAAGATGGGACCCTGGATTCCAGTGAGACAGGAGGTTGATAGTAGTGGGGCCATACTGCATATTTAAAAAGTATGTTAAGTAAGAGTTTCTTTATACAAAAAGTTTTGTATTAAACTATTTTATTGAATTACATTCTTTTGGGTGCTTCTGGAGCAAGTGTTTATTTTTAGGATCCAAACAAGCAAAGATGCCTTCCATCCATCCGGTACTATTCAAAAGAAGGAAACCAATTTGGAAGAGATTTGAAACTTCAAAGAACTCACATAAAGCATACATTACGAGATTTCATAATGTACGCATAATTATTGACTTTCTAAATGAATTCTAATTGAATTTTAAATATTACACTATAGGTACCCTCTTGGTGTTCTCTCGTATGTGTTTTATTGCAGATCCTGTGCTGACAGAGGATCTACCTTGAGGAGATGCCAATCCTGGACATTTTATTTTAGTCTATTAGCGCTGTATAAAGGGATTTTTGGAGTATAATTATTAAAAGATTAGTTTACCTTATTTTAATTCAAATAAATGAGACCTAGAAAATGGAACAGGTACTTTCAAATGTATAGGCCATCATTTATTGGTTAACAAGCTATACGTATATAACAGATGAATAACTTGTATGTACTTTGCCCATTGTTCGTCCCCTTGCTTTGTTTTACTTTTAGATGAAATATTCTAAACCATATGAGGAGGGGGTATTGGAAGTGGTGTTGCACTTCTACTGTTATAAGTGGACATTTCATCTGCTGACGATATTTCAATATAAAATAAACATATATATATATCTGCCAGCTAGAGCGTTCTGGATGACTGATGAACCACTTGGTATGTAAGCACACCCATCTGTGTTTTAGAGGTGTCTTTGGACTTAGCTGCTGTAAGTATTTGGTCTGTAATGCTGTTGTTTTTAAACTACACTCCATGTTTAGACTGTTAAAATCACTTATCTGTAGAGGACACAGACCACAATCAGGAGCAAGCCAAGAAACAATTATTTATATAACACTTTTAGGAAAGCAATCTGCAGCCTTGAAGCTGGCACCTCCACACACACTAAATGAGGTTATACATGTGGCCAAATAGTTCAAAGTTAAAACCAATTAAAGATTAAAAAATTATGCTTAGTATTTCAGTGTGATAGATAGATATAGATATATATCAATGAAAGCAGGATTAAACATAGAATGCATTTGACAAACCAATGACTAGCTGAATAAAATTACTCTGATCATTTACCTCACCCCCCATTATGCTGGTGTCGAAGCTGGAATTTTGCGAATGGCCACCTAAGCGCCATTTTAGATAAATTCACACTTTAGTACATGTGGCGATATTACTATTAGCATCATGCGATTGCATCTGTGACCATCGCCATAAGTTACGGCGATTCATCAAAAGCCCATTTCATGACTTTACGTAGTTTGGGTGCTCTGGATAAAGTGTGTATATTATTATAATTCCCCTAAAGGATATATTTCAGAAATGGCTGTACAGTATGTAAAAATTGGATTGCATTAGCTAATCCGAGCAAATGGCCACGTGACAACTAGCCTATGTAGACAAGCTTCATGGACATAACGTCTGCTCTCACTCCAGGTGGCCCTGCTCGAATACAGCAAGAGGGTCGTTTGTAGCACCTTACATTAGCAGGCTTCCTACAATAAAATACCTTCAAAGCCAAGAGTGTTATCTGAGGTTTGGGTCTTGTAGCTGTGCTAATTTGCATCCACACAGGCCCTGGGAGAACAAAGACCAGTATTATTGAGCCTGAAAAGGGTGGGGGCTGCTGGGGCAAGAGCAAGGCATGGAACTATAAGGCTCAGCATTCCACACTGCTAGGTGTTCACTTAGTTTAAGTGAGATTTAAATGCACCATTTCTCATACACACATTAATACGCACAATGGCGCTGTTAACTAGTCACATATTAGCGAATGCATAAGATCCTGTATGAAAATGCTGTTTATTAGCTTCATGCGCACGCATCTGCCCCAAGTTAACTAGCGTCTTTACATCACACCCCGCATACTTACACATTACATATTCACATAAAAGGTTTAATAAGCTTTAAAGTATAAGATTTAAGTTTGTTCATTTAGCATAAATGCTGTGAAATAAAGATTATTTGGTAACTAAAGTTTTATACATGATAAGTAAGCCGTGATTGGTATTGTTCTGATGCGTACTCTTTCAACAGTATTCCGGTACCATCGGTGTGGAGATCGCATCATGCATTCTCAACTTATGGACCGCAGAGACGTCAAGCAACAAAATGTACATTATATGAAGAACTGTTAGAATGTTGCATGAGGCAGGAAACCAGAGACCCCCAGTTGTTAGAGGCTGGGCTGTGTCTATTTGAATCAACCTGTTAAATGCCTTGTAACATATGCCCTCTCCTTTAGGACCAATGGTATTAGCAACAAACTTCTCTATTGTGTTGTTTATTCTGGGGGGTATAAATATGTGTGCTGACCCTGGGTTCCTAGTCTTTGTGCTGAATGCTGATTGACGAGGGGTTTCTTGCTGATGCCTAACATCTGGACCAGAGAGCGCTGCGTATGTATAATTGTACTTGGGTCTGTATAATCTCTTAGCGCTAAGATTATATGAGGATCACAGCGTGTAACTGCTGTACTTTTACTTGAATAATACTTTGTGCTTTGGAACCACAGATTCTAGGTCTGGAGTCTTTATTTACTATATGGCCAGCACCCGTACCTCCACAGTAAAATAAATAGTTTTTAAAAAAAAGACAGTACACACACCGTCTAAAGTAAAAACTTTATTACACACCTACCTACCTCACTCACACATACTTACCTGTGCCAGCTGGTCGGTCCACTTCTCCCATATAGAATCCGTTTGGAGTACCTGGAATAAAGATCCTATACTCACCTTCATCCTCGCGCTGATCTCCGTAGCATCCAGGGGTCTTGGCAACATAACAAACCGAGTAACCAAACCCATACGGACAAGTATTGGTATGCTACTTCGCGAATGGCAGCTGAAGGGTCTCCTCAGGAAATTCCACGGCCCGCCAGCCAATCAGAGGCTGCTTTACATGTAGCGGCCGCTCATTGGCTGGCACCCACGTGTAACCAACCAATGAGCGGCTGCTATATGTAAAGCGGCTTCTGATTGGCTGGCGGGCCGTGGGAATTCCCGAGGAGGCCAGTCAGCTGCCATTTGCGAGGTATTGGTATGTGTGCCAAAATATACTAATACTTGTCTGTATGGGTTCGGTTACTCGGTTTGTTATGTTGCCAAGACCCCTGGATGCTACAGAGAGCAGCACGAGGATGGAGGCCGAATATGAGATCTTTATTCCAGGTACTCCAAACGGATTCTACATGGGAGAAGTGGACCGACCAGCTGGCACAGGTAAGTATGTGTGAGTGAGATAGGTAGATGTGTAACAAAGTTTAACTTTAGACGGTGTGTGTGTACTGTCTTTTTTTAACTATTTAATTTACTGTGGTGTTACGGGTGCTGGCTGCCTGCTGGCACTTATAGTTACACAAGTGCAAAAGGGCAGGCATGCTGGCACCTGCAGTTCCACTGTAAAATACAATAGTTAAAACCATTTTCCACATTATTACCCCTGTAACCACAACCCAGGGGTGCGGGGAAGAGCCCTGGGCTTCAGCCCAAGTATGGGGTTTCGGGAGAGGGGGGACCCCTTCTTGGGGGCTTCCCACCTCCCCTGAGATCCCCGCCTTGGGCTGACCGGCTTGGGGTGTGAATGCTTTGGCCATGAAGCCCCGGTGATAGGGTCTCCTGGCTGTGGCATTACACCCCAGTCGGTTTGGGTCCGGTGCTAGTTTTAAAAATAGGGGGACCCACATGCATTCTTCTTACCCCTATATTTAAAACCAGCACTGGCCCTGCTGGTTCCTAAATTACGAGGGAACCCTACCTCGTTTTGTACCCCGTAATTTTATGAACCAGGACTGTCTGAGCAGTCCAGGGCTGGTTCTGCTTTTGGGGGGGGGGGGCTTACGCCATTTTTCTTTTACATTTAACCGTTTTTTTTACAGGTACAACACTCAAGCAGCCTTCACATATCTCACTGATATGTGCAGGCTGCTTGCTCGGGAGAGTTTTTCAGAGAGAAAACACTGCCATCTCGGGTGAGTGATCTCATCTAAAGTTGCTACTCGGGGGAGAAATCTCGATCTGCTTCACCATCGGAAGACTCACTCTCAGATAAACTCACTTCTTAGTAACCTTGCGAGTTTAAAAACAGGAAAATCACTGAGTTTTGATGATGCAAATCGAGTTTAAAAAAATCAAACTCGATCAGACTCGATTCTTATTAAATTTACCACTGATACTTATTGGCGGTAACACATTTAGGGGTCTATTTACTAAGCTGTGTTAGGAAATAAAGTGAATGGTGATAATCTACCAGCCAATCAGCTCCTAACTGCCATGTCACAGGCTGTGTTTGAAAAATGGCAGATAGGAGCTGATTGGCTGATACCTTATCACTGTTCACTTTATCTCCTAACACAGCTTAGTAAATAGATCCCTTAATTTGGTATCACAATGATACTAATGACTATGCCAGTTATTTAGCATAACTTACCTGTCCAGTGCAGTCCAGCGTTATCTCCCACCTCGCCAGCGTCCTACACTGAATGCCGGCAGCCTGCCACTGGCAGGAACAGGCTAATGCACATGAGGGGTATCCATTTGCGCATGTGCTTTCTTCCACCAGACAGGGACTCAGTAAAGACTGGAAGGCTTCATGAAAGCCGGAAAAAGCTTTTCAAGTGTTCCCACTGCCTTCAAAGGGGACCACATCACTAAAACACCATCTATACATGGCATAAGTGGTACAGTCACAAACAGAGGTAAGATGTTTGCTAAATACTAAAAAGGAGGCCATAATCCCTTTAGTATGTGCTAAAAAATTTAAAAATCAGTCCTAAGATGAGCACAGAGTGTCCTATGTCTGTATAGAGTGTAATAGCTTTGTACTATGATCATGTCCAGTGGTCAGGTCAGGTTGGGATGCATAGTGCACTACTGGCCTGATTCAAAGTTGTACATAAACCAAATAGTTTGTGTACAATGCTGATGGTAGGGGGTGTGTACAATGCCGATGGTGGGGGGACTGCGCATGTGCAGAACGGGTGCTGTGTCATCACACGCAGTGCCACCTACTCCGCAGCCTGATTGACTGGCTGTGGCAGTTTGGGAGTGGGTGATGCTGGGCAACGTTCCTGAAAATGGGGGAGCGTTGCCCCCGTTTTCTGGGAGTGTTGAGGCCAGTGCCTGCATTAGTTACGGATGTGAGACAGCCCCTTCTGAGTAACCTGAGGGTCACTCATATGGCCGATGTTCTCGCAAGTGATCTGATGCTGCATTGTAAAAAATTTAATAGAACTGTATTATGATCATGTCCAGTGGTCAGAACATGTTGGGAGGTGTAATGTTCTATGACTGTACATTGTATAATATAATTGTACTATGATTACGTCCAGTGGTCAAGTCATTTTGAGTGAGTTGTAGTATTTTATGCCTGTGTACAAGTAATAGACTTGTACTGTATTATGATCATGGTAAAGGCATCTTATAAAGTCACAGACTGCTTTGCCAGACAAACAAATAGTTAGGTATTTATGAACAATGTGATTGCACTTTTCTCCACATCACAAGTCTGGGCAGGTCCCTGCTGTCTAATGTTCAATATGTATTCACTGCGACATTGCAGGTTGGTCCTGGCTGCTCACTAATAAAACACAGGTAACATCCGGGGAAGCCAATTTCTATATATAGAATCTTCTATTAAATACCAAAACCACTCCCGCAATAACTGACCTACTTAAACAGACAGTGCTTCATTACAAACTAGTGTTGTTATGGCTAGGTATAAATAATAAACTGACATTTGTATGGGGCTTAACAACAAAAAATAGGTGTTGCATGGTCATGGTGGCATCACAAAAAATTGGCTTTTCCAAGTCAATGACACCACTCTCCAAAATCTGGTAAAGGGTATTTGTTTTAGAACAAGCAAACCATCAAATTTTAGTAGAAATACACAAAGGAGGTTATAAAGAGAATATGCAGCACATCAACCATGCGTAACGTGTGCCAGCACCTGGAACCGCTTGTTCCACAAAGGCACCTACCACAGGCACCTGGAACTACCGACATCTGGGTATGTGTGGACACACTGTAACAACACTTCCTGGGTAGTGTTGGCTAATTCCCACTGGTTTCTTACTATGGACCAGTCTGCATTGAGTAGTTGGCAGAGGGTTTCAGCTTGGAGACAATTGGCTCAATCCAGAACAGCCGGATAACAGAATAGCATTTTGCACTATTCTGGTGATCACAGGATGCAAACAGACGCAGGCATCTTAAATCAAGTAGATGTTTATTGCTCAAATGATATATCTTTACAAAGACAGGTAATCCACAGCATGCAAGTTGTTTTCTCCTTTCAAGATGGTCAGAAGATATAATCATTCAGTGCTCAAAATGCCCCTTTCTATCCAGTTCTAACACACAATACCACAGGGAGTAAGCCTTAACCAAGTAAGCTAAGTGTATGTGCTGTTGATAAACACATTTAACATGGGGCCTGATTCAGAATTGTGTGCCATGCCAGTGCCGTAACTAGGGTCTTTGGAGCCCAGGGCAAGTTGAAGAATGGCACGTGCCCTGCTCGACCCTCCCAGTTACACCACAAGCTATGCTGATATGCTCGCAGTTGAGTGATTATCGCACTGCGCATATGTCAAAGTATATTACTGTAGTCACTCACAGCTATTATTTACTCGCAATGTGATTGACAGTCAGGGAGCATTTGGGGGAGGTAACAAGGAGTGACGGCAAAGAACGCAGGTGTATCGCAACAGTTTGCAAGGTGTGTCGCAGCCTACATCTGCCATCCCATATGCAATGGAAGTAGCTCTGGCGTCTTAGTACATGCGACCATTCTTCGCAACCATAGGCTTACTCGGGACTGCGATAATCAAAAGATCTGTTACAGATTCTGCATCTTTGTACGCAGATACTTAGATTTGCAAGGCCACAGGTGGGCATCTCAATATATATCCCGTCAGCTGCGACATGTGCATATTTTCGCACATCCACTGCATATACAGATGCAGCAGCAGCGGCGGCATTAGACTACAACTCTGAATCAGGCTCACTGTCCCTATGGATAATGGGGAGTGGTTACTCCTCTGTGCCTGAGACAGCCTTGATAGGTAATCACACCCCAGGTATTGGCAAATCTCGAGTGGGGGATGGTTTCCTCCAAGTCTTTACTTCCAGGATTCTGCTGGAGGACCTTATCACCTTCCCTGGCCGACTTTGAGCTTCAGAGGCAGGGAGACCAGATCGCAACACAGCAGACTCCAGGCCACAGAGTGGGAGTTCTTTGGAGCTTCAGTGAAACAATTAGCTGGCCAGCCCTCCCTGCACTTCCTGATAAGACTGATGCAGGATGCTGCAAGGGAGGACATTCCAGGGAGGAGGAACTCGGAGAACCAGCAGAAATAAGTGCAATTTTACTTAATATATATTCAACATATTTATACATAGACCTTAAAAATATACTCTGTGCCTAGTACCCTGCACCAGACTTTACCAAGGCAGGGGTGCCTCAGGTTGGCGGTCCAGCACCTAATCAAATTATTTATGGTCAATGTAATGTAAATACATTACAAACAGAAGCTAAATACAAACAGAAGCTCAAACCTGTCCACCACCACATAACTGAACCTAAGGAGGACAGGTCAGCACAATTTACTTCACTTTACTAAATTTTTTCTGAATTTCTCAATAACAAACTTTTGGCTTAGGGGTGCCATGAAAACAATGCTGATACTCTAGGGCGCCGTGGTTCAAAAAAGTTTGTGAACCACTGCTATACTCAAAAATCATTCAACTGCATCCAGCAAAGACACTGTGGACCTGATTCAGACCAGGACGCTAAGAAGCGTTCGCTCGCAGCTGGCCGATGTTCGCATTCTGCGCATGCATCGCAGTGCGTGTACCAGTGCGAAAGCTCAGGAAGCGTTCGCTCGCTGCGTATAGACTGCCCAGCAGAGTGAGTGACAGGAGAAGCCATTTGTGGGTGGTGACAAGGGCAGGCCACTAGAAATGGGGGTGTGGAGGTGCGAATGTAGGCGTGTCTGAGCGTCTTAAGGCAGTTTCTGAGGCGTGCATAATAAACAGGCAGCATCACAGTACACGTCACCTGGTTGTATTTCACACTGCAGTGCTTGCGGTAGGGTATAGTCAACCTCAAGTGCTGCGTTCGCTTCCGATGGTACCCGATGTACCGATGGTTGCATACAATTCCTGGAGAGGACGTGCGCAAGTGGGCATCTTAAGACAGGCTGGTGGGCGTCTACATACACAAACCAATCGCACGCCAGGACATTGAGGGCGTGCTTATGCCTTGCCGTGCGTTCGCCTGCCATGTCGTCACTTAATAGAATTTGCATACGCTGGGTGCGAGCGTACGCATCTAACGAGCGGCTCTGAATCGAGCCCTGTGTCCACCACTGAATCATGTCCTATGTCCTGCCTACAGGTGTTCTTCATTTACACTCCCCCAGTGGTGAATTACATTTATATGCCGGCTTAACATACAATGTAAAATATGTGTGTGCATTAGGACACATTTAAAGTGCATGATACACTAGAGTACAGGTGCCCCAACTCGGTCCTCAGGACCCCAAAAAATATGAGATATGGTAAGAACTTACCCTTGTTATCTCTATTTCTACGAAGTCCATAGGGTTCCACAGGATACCTTGGGGTATAGGTGTGACGTCAGTCGCAGGGCACCAAAGAGTTAAGCTTTCAGCCTCCCAGGATGCACTAGGTCCCCCTCCTATACCCCGCCCCCGGGCCAAGGCACCTCAGTTAGTTACCAAGCCATAGGCCGGAGGAGGAGAAGGAAGAGAGAGAACAAAGATCTGGACACATACAAGAATCACATTCTCACCAGAGGGAGACGGAAAACCGGTGACCAGAGCAAAGCCCATCTGCAGCACAGGTGCGACAGGGCGGGAGTCCTGTGGAACCCTATGGACTTCGTAGAAATAGAGATAACAAGGGTAAGTTCTTACCATATCTCATATTTTCTACTTCAGGGTCCATAGGGTATCCACAGGATACCTTGGGGATGTCCCAAAGCAGTATCCTTTAAGGGTGGGGACGCTCCTGTGCAGAAAGGAGAATCCGCCGCCCGAAGGAAGCATCCTGAGAGGCGAAGGTGTCAAACCTGTAATACCTCACGAAGGTATGGACAGAAGACCACGTAGCAGCCTTGCAGATCTGAACTGCCGAGGCACCACGTCGAGCTGCCCACGAAGGACCCACAGACCTAGTGGAATGAGCCTTCAGAGAAGGAGGGACCGGTAGGCCTTCATGAAGATAAGCTTCAGAAATAGCCATACGGATCCAGGCTGCCAAAGTTTGCTTTGAAGCAGGCCAACCCTTTTTACAGAAGCCATAGAGGACAACAAAGCGTCCGACTTCCTAAACAAAGAAGTGCGGTCAACATAAGTCCTTAAGGCCCGCACAACATCCAAAGAGGCCTCACCCACGGAAAGACCCGGTGAGTTAAAGGCCGGAACAACTATTTCCTCGTTAACATGAAACTGGGAAACAACTTTGGGAAGAAACTCGGGCCGAGTGCGGAGCACTGCCCTGTTCCCATGAAAAACCAAGAAAGGGGGTCTACAAGAAAGAGCCCCTAACTCAGAAACACGTCTGGCTGAAGCAACGGCCAGAAGGAAAACAGTCTTAGCTGTTAGCCATTTAATATCCACTGAGCCCAGTGGTTCAAACGGCGGTCCTTGGAGAGCCCTCAGGACCACAGCCAAATCCCAAGGCGCCACAGGTGGAACAAAGGGCGGCTGAATACGGAGAACACCTTGCATAAAGGTGCGCACATCCGGGATTGTAGCAATCCTACGGTGAAACCAGACAGATAGGGCCGAAACCTGTACCTTCAAAGAAGCAAGGCGAAGCCCATGATCTAGTCCCGCTTGCAGGAAGGCGAGAATCCGAGACAGACGAAACTCCCGCGGTGCATAACCTCTCGGTCGACACCACTGGAAGAACGTATGCCACACGCGATGGTATATCCTCGCGGAAGACGGTTTCCGAGCTCGTAACATGGTACGCACCACAGAGCTGGCCAACCCCCAGGACCTCAGCATGGCCGTCTCAACAGCCACGCCGCCAAAGACAGCCGAGTCAGGTCCGGGTGAAGACAAGGACCCTGAGACAGAAGGTCCGGTCGTAGCGGCAACCGCAGAGGACTGTCCACGGACAGACCCTGAAGGTCTGAGAACCAGTGCCGTCTGGGCCACGCGGGAGCTATCAACAGGAGCGTCCCTCCTTCCTGTTTGAATTTCCGGATTACCCGTGGAAGAAGGGAGACCGGAGGGAACAGGTATGCGAACCTGAACGTCCACCGGACGGACAGAGCATCCACCAGAGACGCCCCTTCGTCTCTTGTGCGAGACCCGTACACCGGCAACTTGTTGTTGTGCCGGGACGCCATGAGGTCGATTTCTGGAAGACCCCACCTGTCCACCAGTAGTTGAAAAACGTCCGGGTGCAGGGACCATTCCCCTGGATGAACGTCCTGGCGACTTAGAAAGTCCGCCTCCCAATTTAGCACTCCCGGGATGAAGACCGCTGATATGGCCGGAAGATTGCGCTCCGCCCAAACCAGGATCCGAGAGACCTCTACGAGAGCCGCCCGACTGCGAGTTCCTCCTTGCCTGTTTATGTAGGCCACGGTGGTAGCATTGTCCGACTGGACCTGCACCGGGTGACCCTGGAGAAACCGCTGTGTCTGCAGGAGAGCATTGAAGACCGCACGGAGTTCCAAGATATTTATTGGAAGCTCCGCTTCTGTCGGTGTCCACCTGCCCTGGAACAAGTGTGGACCTGAAACTGCTCCCCAGCCCCGAAGACTGGCGTCCGTTGTCAACAGGACCCAATTTGGAACCCAGAACGGACGTCCCTTGTTGAGGTGGGTCGTCTGTAACCACCACGCAAGGGACAGGCGAACCTCCGGGGTGAGCACAATCGTCTGGAACTTCAGAGACTGAGGCAGCCCGTTCCACTTGGACAGGATCAGGTGCTGCAGAGGTCTGGAGTGAAACTGGGCGTATTCCACCATGTCGAACACCGACACCATGGAGCCCAGTAACCTCATCGCCGAGTGTAAGGACACCCGGCGGCTGTGCAGACAACTGCGCACCCTTGACTGTAAAGCAGAGATCTTGTCCTCCGTCACGAAGATCCTTTGCTGTCCCGAGTCCAATAAGGCTCCAAGATGCAGAATCCTCCGAGACGGGATTAGAGTGGACTTCTGCCAGTTGATTAGCCAGCCGTGCCGTTGCAGCAGTGCAATGGTCAGGTCCAAGTGGTGTAACAGGAGCTCTGGAGATCCTGCCACCAATAACAGGTCGTCCAAGTACGGCAACATGCGGACTCCTTGCAGCCGCAGAGAAGCCGCCATGACCGCCATAGCGTCCTGTATGTCCAATGACACCATGTAGTCCCCAGGTTCCAGCGCCAGAATGATGGACCGTAGGGTCTCCATCCGAAACTTCGGGACCCGCAAAGACTTGTTGAGTGCTTTGAGGTTGAGAATCGGACGATATGACCCATTGGGTTTCTGTACCAAAAATAGATTTGAATAGAAACCCTGGCCCCTCTGGGAGAATGGAACAGGCACTATAACTCCAGCCTGGAGCATAGTGTGCAATACCTTCCGCAGCTCCGTAGCCTTGTTCCGGTCTGATGGTAGACCCGTGGTGAAGAATCGAGCCGGGGGTCTGTGCCGGAAGGAGAGGGCGTACCCGTGAGAGACCACCTCCAGAACCCAAGTGTCTGTCGTAGTGAACGACCAACACCGGGAGAACTGCAGCAGGCGGCCTCCCACCCTGGGATCCCCCAAGGGGAGACCCGGACCGTCAGGCCGCAGGCTTGTCATCTGGCTTGGGGGCCGGACGTCTGGTACTCCATGCCTGTTTCCGGGGCTTGACCGATTTCTTAGGGCCAGCCTGTCGAGGAAACGACTGTGGTTTGGGCCTGCCCTGGGCCCTAGATGACCGAAAGGACGATGGTCCAGAACCAGAAGGAGCAGCGGCCGACGGGAGACAAGCAGATTTGGCTGCCGCCAGAAAGAACAGGGACAGTAATAAAGCTGACAGTTTAGAGAAGAATAGTTACAGGCAGCGCTAGCACAGTCACATACAATGCAGAGAAATAACAATTCCTGCACTAACAGCGCTGATCACTCAACTACACAGACACAGGGCCTGGTAGGACACAGCGCTGCATACACAGACCTGAGCCACAGCGGAGGAGAGGTATGCGGGGGGACCCAGACCACGATGCTTCCTTCCAGACTTCCAGCAGCGTTCACCATGCGTTGCAGAGAAGATGGCCGCCGAGGAGCAGAGAGAAGCTGGCCTGGGGGAGGAGCGCTGACACAGGACCAGTCAGCACAGTGCAGAGAGGGCTGTGTGCAGCGGGGGAGGCGCCGGCTGTGAGACAGGGAAGGCGCGCTCCCCTGGCATGCATTTAACCCCTGGGACGCCGCAGCGCTACCGCTCTGCTGCGGTCCGCTGTCCCAGGGGGTAGTGGAAGCGCAGGTTGGTCGCCTGGCTCCACGCTGCAGCCAGTCCCCAGGGAGCCCCCTGCCTGGGGACTTAGGACCATGTGATCAGCGGGGACCCACCGCGGTACCCCGCTGCTTACCTCTGTCCCCCTTGAATCCGGCCATGGTCCGGAGCATCTGGGGTCACCGCTAGCTGTGACCCCAGACGCCCACCAGCATCCCCGGATCAGTACCGGCGTTCTGGTACCGGCGGGGTGTAGGGAAGACAGCATGGACGTCAGGACTGACTGTCCATGCTGTTCATCCAGATGTGCAGCCACAGCTGCATGAAGAAAAATCTTCAGGGGCTCTTCTAGCCCCCACTCCAACAGGTGCACCCGACTCCGGCCGGGCACCAAACTAAACTGAGGTGCCTTGGCCCGGGGGCGGGGTATAGGAGGGGGACCTAGTGCATCCTGGGAGGCTGAAAGCTTAACTCTTTGGTGCCCTGCGACTGACGTCACACCTATACCCCAAGGTATCCTGTGGATACCCTATGGACCCTGAAGTAGAAAGTACATGTTTTCTAGGTCTCTTCACAGAATCACAAGTGAAATAATTGGCTTTACCTGTGGATCTTTCAAAATGTTTTAGTGAGTAATGAATACATCTGTGCTTTTGCTAGGTGACCTGGAAAACGTGAACTGTTTGGGGTCCTGAAGTCAGAGTTTGAGCAGCACTGCACTAGAGACATCAGCATGAACTGGTTGAAGATAGTGACAACTGGCATTTTAATGTAAATTATACATCCCACCCCCAAAAAAGTGATCTATGCACTAGTGCTTACAACCTGCAGCAAAGCCTAGCAGCGTAATAAACAGTGAATCTGGGGCCTGATGCATTACGGATCGCTATTGCGATTGCAGCTGCAGTCCCACTGCAAAAATATGCTAATCAATGAATGCTATTGCAATGACGTCGCAGCCTAACATAAGGACGCCCACTTCACCTTACACACATCTTTAATACTACGAAACCATCGGCAACATCGAGTACCATCGGAGCCTCACGCACACTTGCACAAGGTCTGATCTTACTCAGGGATTGCTAACCTCATCGTATGCAGTGAAAGCCCAAGCTGCGTATGGCATCGCAGTGGCTAATTTATGCACGCCCCTGTAACAGATTTCAAACGCACTGGCACGCCTGCGCTTCGCCAACCCCCCCCTTCACCACCCCCAAATGCTCACTTCCTGTCAATCACCCTACGATCGGTCTGCGTAGTCACTGCGATCGCAGTCAGATCGCAGTGAAGTCTTTGCGCACTGCGATGCTTATGCATGCGCAGTACGCAACAAATCGGCCGTCACAGTTGTGATTGGTAATGAATCAGGCCCTCAGCCCCAACAGTGACTATGCTGTCCCAGCAGCCTGAATCGGGCCCACCAAGCTAAAGAAAATAAAAACAGCACTGTGCTGAAAGCATTGAGGCTCCACCCAACACCCGTGTTGGGTAGGTGTTGAGATAATAAATAAACAAATGTTGGACTCTTAACATTTAAGTATGTGGCGTTTCTGGATCTAGCAAACCCTGGCAGTCAAGAGCTGCTTTGGTATGTTGGCGCTTGTAGAACTAATAAAAAAGCTAACTTATCTGAGCCACAACGTCAGTTACTAATATATACAGATTGGATTCTAATTGGTCAGTAATGGTTACACCCCATGTGGGATGTGGAGTATCTATTATTTGAGTATATTAAACATTATATAATTAATTATTTTGTTTTATGCTGTTTATTTTGTTTTGCATTGCATTTTCCTTTATTGTTTAGGTTACTGGCAGCCAGGGAGATGTTAATTAGCTTTTTCTGCATAAATGTGTTATTTATTTGAAAAACTATAGTGACTTAGCTGGACTGTATTCCAGGCCTTGCTCCATCTCCCCTCACTCGTTCTTGAACTCCATAAAGGTCATCCTCCTTCTGCTTAGTCACCAGTATCATGTACTGTAGCTCTATTCAGAACACCATTCTTTAATATTTGTCTGTCCCCCCATGTTTCTACCATTTCATGCTGTAAGATGTATGACCTTGTAAATGTGAGTTCTTTCTTGCAAAGGATTGTACCAAGTTGCATGTGTCAGGTCAAAACAAATTACAAAAAAAAAAATATACTGACTGCTGCATTAATTTTTTTTTTTTTTTAAGGTAAAAGTCCAGCAGTACCCTTCCAATAGCAGATATGCCAGTCCACAGTTGGCCAAAGAACTAGAGCTCCTATGCCAGAAAAGAATAGTCAAATAACTGGCACACTCCAGTTATATAAGTTAAAAAGGAAAATTCAAAATCCATCTGGAAAATGCTGTAAAGCAGGGGTGGGGAACCTTTTTTCTGCCAAGGGCCATTTAGATATTTCTAACATCAGTCGGGGGCCATAACGGCCGCTGTGCCGGTGAATCGACTGTGTTAACACAGTGTGTTCCCAACAGCCCATTACACCTATATAGTTACTGAGCTGCCTTACCTGCATCCTCTCTGTCATGCACACACATAGATACACACTATAGTTTATATATATATATATATATATATATAAAACACTGTAGTGTTCTATATATATATATATATATATATATAAAACACTGTAGTGTTCACTCCAGCTCCGGCTGCAGACAGGGCGCCGGAGCTACAGACGGCACTTTTGTGCGCGCCCCCGAAAATGGGGCGTGGCCATTGAAAAGGGGGCGCCAATCTTGGCGGCGTGCCCGTCACTTACGGACACGTCGGGCAGCCCCCAAGCGCTGCAGACAGGGAGAATAGATGCCGGACACTGCGACCCACGGGTGAAGACGGCACCCGCAGGCTGTGAGGGCACGGCATTATTTATATATATATATATATATATATATATATATATACATATATATATATATATATAATATGAGATATGGTAAGAACTTACCCTTGTTATCTCTATTTCTACGAAGTCCATAGGGTTCCACAGGATACCTTGGGGTATAGGCGATGGCGGCAGACATCCAGGCACCACAGAGTTAAATCTTCAGCCTCCCAGGATGCACTGGGGTCCCTCTCCTATACCCCGCCCCCGAGCCTCAGGCCACTCAGTTTCGTAACAAGCCATAGGCCGGCACAGGAGCAAAAAAGAGAGAGAAGACAGTCTGGAACACACAAGAATCACATTCTCACCAGAAGGAGACGGAGAAACCGGTGACCAGATCAGAGCCCATCTGCAGTACAGGTGCGACAGGGCGGGAGTCCTGTGGAACCCTATGGACTTCGTAGAAATAGAGATAACAAGGGTAAGTTCTTACCATATCTCATATTTTCTACCTCAGGGTCCATAGGGTATCCACAGGATACCTTGGGGATATCCCAAAGCAGTATCCTTTAAGGGTGGGGACGCTCCTGTACTGTAAGGAGAATCCGCCACCGAAAGGAAGCATCCTGAGAGGCGAAGGTATCAAGAGCATAATACCTTACAAAAATATGGACAGATGACCACGTGGCTGCCAATCACCGCTGAGGCGCCACGTCGAGCTGCCCACGAAGGACCCACAGACCTAGTGGAAGAGCTTTAATAGAGGATGGAACAGGAAGACCTGTGAATCCATCCTGCCAAAGTTAGCGTAGTGGCAGGCCAACCCTTTTTATGGAAACCAGAAAGGACAAAACCGAGAGTCTGATTTCCTAAATGGACTGGTACGGTCAACTTAAATTCTTAGCGCCCGTACCACAGCCAAATAGGCCTCACCAGCAGACAGGACTGGGGAAGTAAAGGCAAGCACTGCCCTGTTCCTAGGAAAGATGAGAAAAAGGGAGGTCTACATGACAAAGCCTCCCATTCTGAGATCCTACTGGCCAAATTAAGAGCCAGAAGGAATACAGTCCTAGCCGTAAGCCATTTGAAATCCACTGAGCCCAGTGGACCAAATGGCGGTCCTCAGAGAGCCCTAACGACCACAGCCAAATCCCAAGGAGCCACAGGTGGAACAAAGGGATGCTGAATATAACGTACACCCTGCACAAAGGTGCAGACATCAGGAAGAGTAGCAATCCTACACTGAAACCATACTAACAGGGCAGAGACCTGCACCTTGAGGTAAGCAAGGCGAAGACCGTTATCTAAGCCCACCTGTAGGAAAGCCAACCTCTGGATATCCGGAATACCCGAGGAGCCTAGCCTCTAGGGCGACACCTAAAAGAAAGTATACCATACCTAATGGTAAATTCTTGCAGATAAAAACTTCCGAGCTCTTAGCATGGACAGAGCCCCTGTTAACTATAGAGCTGGAAAAACTCCTAGACCTTAAGAGGGCAGTCTCCACCGCCACACCGTCAAGGACAGACAACCCAGATCTGGGTATCAGCCAGGATCCTGAGACAACAGGTCCGGGCGTAGAGGCAACAGCTTCGGAGTGTTAACTGAGAGGCTCCGAAGATCTGAGTAATAGTGCCATCTGGCCTACGCTGGAGCTATCAGCAGGAGCGTGCCTCCTTCTTGCTATTACTGGAGGAAGAAGGGATAACGGAGGGACGAGGTACACAACTTGGAAGGTCCACTGGATCTACCTACGTCTATCAGAAGAGTCTCATCTCTGAAAGGCTCCACTTGTTCACCAGAAGATTGAACACCTCCTGATAAAGAGGACATTTCCCTGAATGCACGTCTTGACGGCTGAGAAAGCCTGCTTTCCATCTGAGGATTCCTGAATGAACACTGCCGATGACGGCAGGGATATAGCCTTTCACCCAAGCCAGAATTCGGGACACCACTGTTAGTGTCGCCTGACTTCGGGAACCTCCTAGGTGGTTTACATAAGCCATCATGATGGCGTTGTCAGACTGTACCTGCACGGTATTTCCTTGGAGGACCTGTCCTGCATGCTGGAGAACCCTGAATACTGCTCAGAGTTCTCAGATGTTTATGGGAAGCGCAAAAACTACTGGTGTCCACCTGTCCTGGAACAAGTGTGGACCCGCCACTGCTTCCCAGCCACGGATACTGGCGTCCGTCGTCAGAAGGACCCTGTCCGCAATCCCAAAGGGGGTGCCCCTTGTTTAGGTGAGCTTTCTGCAGCCACCAGGCCAGAGAGAGACAAACCTCTGGGGAAAGCCTATTGACTTTATCCTATGGGGCAACCCATCCCATCCGGAGAGGATCAAGTTCTTTAGAGTGAAGCTGGGTACTCTCCACCATGTTGAGCAGCGACATCCTGGAACCCAGGAACCACAAAGCCAAGTGAATAGACACTCGGCGACTCTGCAGGCAACTGCGTACGTTTGCCTGTAATGCAGAGATCTTTTCCTCAATCACAAAGATCCTCAGATGTTGGGATATGGAGCATCCTCTGTGAAGAATCAGAGAGGACCATTTCCAGTTTATCAGTCAGCCCTAACGTAGCAACACGGATATTGTCCGTTGCATATGGCACTGAAGTATCTCTGGAGACCGTGGTAACAACAGGAGGTCACTCGGATAGGGTAACAAGCGGACCCCCTGCATCCGCAGGTGGGCTGCCATAACTACCATGACCCTGGTAAACCGTGAGGCGCGGAGGCCAGACCAAGGGGCAATGCCAGAAACTGGAAATGCTTATCGACCACTGCAAACCTGAGGAAAACACTGGTGTGCTAAGAAAAGAGGGATATTCAGGTAGTCACCCTGAATATATCCAACGACACCACAAAATTCCCAGGCTCCATTGAATGATGGAATGCAGGGTCCCCCTCCCGAACCGAGGAACCCTTAAGAATTTGTTGAAGGATTCGAGGTTGAGAATGTCCTGGTAAGACCCATTGGGTGTCTGTACCAGAAAGAGGATGGAGTAATACCTCGTTCCCCTTTGGGGCAACGGAATAGGTACTATAACTCCTGCCTAGAGCATAGAGTGTAACACCCTCAAAAATTACAGGGCCTTGTCCTGAATTGACAGAAGACCTGTAACGAAAAACCGACTGGGAGGCTTTTACCGGGAGGAAAGGACATACCTTCAAGAAAATACTTCTCTTACCCCAGTGTCCGTGGTGGTCAGACACCAGCACTGGGCGAACTGGAGAAGCCGGCCTCCAACTCTGGGGGCTCCCGAGAGGAGGCCCGTCCCGTGAGGCTGAAGGCTTATAGTCCAACTTGGGAGTAGGACGTCTTGTACTCCAAGCCTGTTCTTATGGCTGAGCAGATTTCCTGGCTACTGACTGTCTTGGAAAGCTGTATTTTAGACTTACCCTGGCCTCACAGGGCCGAAAAGACAAAGTCCCAGACCCTGATGGGACTGTAGCCGATGTCAGACACGCAGACGTAGCTGCTGCCTGCAGGGCCACAATTGCGTCCAGACGAGGGCCAAACAGGACTTGTCCCGTAAAAGGCAAAGCATTCCAAATGGAATCTGCGTCCGCTTTCCAAGAGCGCAACCACAGGGAGCGGCAAGCCGCTACTGCTGCCAAGGAGATTCTGGAAAGGAGTAGGCTATATGTAAGACCGTCTCATTATGAACGTGGCAAAGTCTCTGAGAATCTGCCACTATCCACCTCCTCTGCTAGAGAGTCAGTGTGCAGAGATCCAGTTACCTACTCAGTGTTCCATGGCTCTGGCCCCCCAGCACACGGCCATAGCCGGCCTGGAAGCCCCTCCAGCAAGGGAATATTGGATTTTAGATATATTTGCACCTTGCAATCTGGAACCTCCTTCAAAGAGGACGTGGAGGGCATGGGCAACGTAGCACTCCTCACTAGGCGTGTAACATGAGAATCTACCCGTAAAGGTAACTCCCATTCGGAAATTTAATTATCCGCAAAAGGGGTATGCAAAAGGTCAACCGTTTTTGAGGCTGGAACCGCTTACCCGGATTTTCCACGCCTCCTCTAAATGATCCACCTGACCAGATAGAGGAATTACAGTGGCAACACCCTTATTCTTAAAGAAGGCATATTTGGATTTAGCCACAGGGGATATTAATAACCAAAGCCGCACGGACTGCCCGTAGAAGGCCAGGTATATAGACTTTAGACCCAGACTACGCCTCCTTTGCACTAAGGGGCTCGTGTCTGAAAAAGTCAATAATGTCACTGTCATCAGACGTCATGTCTTTACCCGTCTGAGACCCGAAAGGCCGTTTAGAAGGCCGAAATGGTGACTCCCCCTGTAAAACGTCCATCAGGTGCTATACCATTTGGACAATAAATTCACCCACACAGGCTCCTGCAAGACCTGGGGGGGCGAAAAACAGGATACACTGGGGTACCATCAACTGTCCAGGGACCCCTGCATGTGATGAGACCACCACAGGCTGCGATAACTCCTATGGGGAAACGCAGGGGGTGTTGCCCACAAAGGCTGTAAGCATCTTAGCCAGCCGAGGGCGGTCCCCTTTTTTGTGCAGGCACAGTGACAGAAATGGGGCGTGATATATAATACAACATGCCCTCCATAAACCCTCAGCGTCTACATATCCCTCCGCTAACTGCACATGATATCAGTACATTATAGCTGGAAGAGGATATCCTCGTTCACTTTCCGACATGAGGAGTGTGAACGGAGCGTATGTGACCTCCCACACAGAAAAACCACGTTTACTGTGAGGTAATAAACACCCTGCGACACCGCACCGCAAGGGCTGTAGCAGAAGAACAGGGATAGGAAAAGTCTGACAGTCAGAAATGAAAGTACAGGCAAACAGCGCTAGCATTTAAGTCACATACAATGCACAGATAACATCCTGCATTACAAGCACTGCGATCAACTACACAGACCAGAGCCTGGTAGGAAACAGTACTGCATACACTGACCTTAATTGAAGGAGAGGTATGCGGGGGACCCGGACCGCAATGGCATCTGTATCAGCTTCCAGCAGCGTTTGCCATCCCCAGCACATGTAGTGAGAAAATGGCCACCGAGGAGCAGAGAGAAGGCAGGGCCCGGGGGAGGAGCGCTGACACAGCCCGCTCAGACCGCTGTGGAATGGCACTGTGCAGCGGGGGAGACGCCGGCTGTGAGACAGGGAAGGCGTTCTCCCCTGGCGTGCTATCAACCCCTGGGACGCCGCGCTGTACCGCACATGCTGCGGCCCGCTGTCCCTGGTGGTCTAGTGGAAGGCGCAGGATCAGTACCTGGCCCCACGCGCAGCCGGTCCCCAGGGAGCCCCCTGCCTGGGGACCAAACAGGACTGTGTTACCGGCGGGTGCCCACCGCAGGACCCCGCCGCTTACCTTGTTCCCCGTGCATCTCGCCACAGTCCAGGTAGCCGGGGATCACCGCTAGCTGTGACCCCAGCTACCTACCGGCATCCCCGGATCGGTACCGGCGTTCTGGTACCGGCGGGGTGTAGGAGTGACAGCATGGACGTCAATACTGACTGTCCTATGCTGGAGCACTCTAGTTGTGCAGCCACAGCTGCGAAGAAATATTCAGGGGCCTTAAAAAGACCCCCCTCTGTACGGTGCGACTGGTCCGGCCAGGCACCTACGAAAACTGAGTGGCCTGAGGCTCGGGGGCGGGGTATAGGAGAGGGACCCCGGTGCATCCTGGGAGGCTGAAGATTTAACTCTGTGGTGCCTGGATGTCTGCTGCCATCGCCTATACCCCAAGGTATCCTGTGGATACCCTATGGACCCTGAAGTAGAAATATATATATATGCATAAACACAATTACACACATACATACACATCTATACTTATTTCAATAAATATATATCACAAAACAATTATTAAAATCTTTGGTCGGTGGCAGTGGACTTACAGACGGAGCGTTCCTGCTTCAGAGACGCTGGCATGACACCGCTTCCTCGATCACCAGCTGCAATCCATCCCCAATCAGCTCAGTCACTCGGGTCTCCTTCACGAAGCTGAGCTTAGCTCAACTTTTGCACGATGGTGCGGCCGGCAGCGCTTGTCTGACATCACGCAGTGTGATGTCACATGGCAAGGGGAAGGCATCGGGTGACTAAATGCATTGTAGGGAAGGCTTATTGAGCCTCCCACTGAGCCACCAGTACTATGCATGACAGCACTTGAACCGCCAGTGGGTTGGCAGGCGGGAAGCCTTGAGTGGCCACTGACAGCCTGGCTGTAACAGGAAAATCTGTTTTTCCTGTGACTGTCTCCAGTCCAGCAGCCCTGCAGATCTTGTGGGGGAGAGAGCCACAGCTGGCAAGGCCTGATGAAATGGTCTAGCGGGCCGTATCCGGCCCGTGGGCCGGAGGTTCCCCATCCCTGCTGTAAAGGACAAGGAAAGCTCAGATAGATCAAAGTGGTTTATTAAAAACGTTTACACAATTAAGATTGCACTTATATATAGCATTCAATATACACATTTCAAAGGCCTGTGTGTTTTCATCAGGCTCTGGAATGTGTTTCAGCTTGATGAAAAAAGGATGAACTATTAAAATAACTATTAAAATGGGATGTAGTCAGGTCACTGCGGTCAGAATACCGGCTCCGGAATCCCGACGTTCATCAGAATGACTGTTTCAGAATACAGATGGTCACAATCCCGACGGTGAGTATTAGGGACAGGAGTTAGGTTTAGGCACTAGTGGGAAGTTGCGGGAGCAGATGGTTAGAGCAAGGCTGCGGGAGGGGATGGTTAGGGTAAGGCTGCAGGAGGGTACGATTAGGGCAAGGTGACCAAAGGGGATGGTTATGGTTAGGCTGCCAAAGGGGACGGTTAGGGTTGGGCTGCAGGAGGGTGTGAGGGTTCAGCCTAGGATTGGCCGTCTTTTACAACCGCGCCTGCTTCCCCTGACTTTTCGTGCGGTCAGACGTCTGGTGCGGTGGCGGGGAATGTGATGAGAATTCTGCCTTAGGTGCTATAGGACTCCATGGGAGGCCCTGTGGTTCGGAGATGGGAGTTTCCGTCATGGGCGCTGCCATGAACGTCCTTTCTCATGTGACAGTATCTCTACCAATGGTAGCATGTTTTCGGTCAGCTGACGCTGTCCTCCTATTAGCTGCTACCTATGGTTATATATCAGACTCCAGGAAGTTGCCTGAACAACGTTTGTCATTCCTAGTGTATACTAGTGGTGTCCTCGTTCCAGGTTCCCTTGTGACTACCTCGAGTGTGTGCAACTCCATGCCACCTCTCGGTGCAACAGTGCGGCATTCTACCTCTGCCTGTGTACAACTCCGTGCCACTTCTCGGTGCAACAGTGCATCATTCCACCTCTGCCTGTGTGCAACTCCGTGCCGCCCCTCGGTGCAACAGTGCGACATTCCACCTCTGCCTGTGTACTACTCCATGCCACGTCTCAGTGCAACAGTGCGGCATTCCACCTCTGCCTGTGTACAACTCCGTGCAACATTCCACCACTGCCTGTGTGCTACTCTGTGCCACCTCTCGGTGCAACAGTGTGGCGTTCCACCTCTGCCTGTGTAACACTCCGTACCACTTCTCTGTGCAATAAAGTGTGCTATTTATCACAACCTGTTGGTACCTCAAGTACCATCTCCTGACACTATAGTGTTTCTCCAGAGACACATTCCACGTGCCGCCGTCTGTGTGAGTCTCTATTCCCACGGAGGTTGGATACCTGATAAAAGGACCACGACCTGCTAGCTGGATGCAGCAAAACCCATATCCCGATTGGTAGGGGTCACTGGTGAACACCTCCCGGCAGGTTAGACTCTGCACCATTGATCAGGTCTCGTCAACGTCCAATCTCTGTGGATGAGGCGATCATACATTCAGGACCCTCACCTCCGATTCCTCCCACAACCTCGGACCTCTGCTTTCAGTAAGCCAAGCATAACAGAAGGTTAGGGTAAGGGTTACAATACCTACCAACATGTGTTGAGATTTTGACAGTCAAGATTCCTGAGCCGGCATTGTGACCGTCGGGATTCTGACTACCGGGATCCTGTAACCAACCCGTAAAAATGCATAGCTTGATCGGGTGTCTATTCAGGTAATCTGAACTCTATGCTGGTGGGGAATAGTTTGCAAATCTGATGTCCTTTCAATGAAATTGCACTTACCAATGATAATTATGTCTGTTGAACCTCTATGTCTGCTGTGTTCTCCCTCCTTAATCTGTGTGAGAGAACTGTGCATTTAGTCAATAGAGAAATAATGGATCACTGGTACTCTCAGTGATGGGGCAGTGGGGGATTTAAGGAGTTATTTGTTTGGAGTCAAAGGGGCATGAGGAATTTGATGGGTGACTAAGTTACTTTAGGGTAAGAGATAGGTAAGAATGGTATTTTTGGGGGTACTAAAAGGCGTAGAAAGAAGTTTCGGGTGACGCAGCATTGACTGGAGTCTGAGAGGTGTTTTGGGGCAAATGGGTGGTTTGATGGTCATGTAAGGATGCATCTCTCCTAAGGGTATGTAGTGACTCAGTCGTTGACTAAAAGTTCTGTTTAAGCTTATTACTAAGGCTACAAGTAATGTGTAGCCCTTTTAAACATTAGGTTGCCCATCATTTGTTTAAATAGAGTAATAGCAAAATGATTCAAACAGAAGTTACCAGCTTTTTAATTTAAACAATTGTATTCTATTCCTGCACTTATCTGATCTAAGGATTCTCCTTTTGTCATAGATTTTATTGAGAATATGACACGATGTGGGCGGTCAGCTACGCACTTTACTTGGAAATATGATATCCAACACAGAGGAAAGATCTGCGCTATTGATGATTGCAAGGTGTCAGCAAAACAGTTTGAAAGCCGGCACCTTCAGGCCATCTTGCAGAAATTAACTGTCCTCGATAAGTGTCAATCCAAACAAATAAATAAGTTATACAGTGTTATGGCACGATAGCTAGTGCTTCAGCAAGTGTGTTATGGTTAAATTCCCTAATGCATTTAATTACGCTACAACTATTCCTTGATTCTTCACTACAAATAGTTCGAGTATATTTTAGGGAACAAGGTTACCAGAAGGCCTGTGAATTGCTCTGTCCGCAGGTAATAGACAGTTTTCCCGTTAGTGATTCACAGGCTTTGCGAGCTTACGGCTTCTTAATAAAGACACAGTGCAGTGAGTCATGCTGTGATAGTGAACTGCACTGTGCAACAGCAACACAGGGGAAGGTATGGAATACATAGCCACTTTCAAGAAGGAAGCTAACATGGTATATTCTCTCCCAACATCACAATATTTCTTAATCACAGAATGAAACTAATATATTATCACCCACTTTTCACTTTTTTTGTACATTTAAGAACATTGCTTTAAAATATTTCCATACAACACTGAAACTATAATGTATGGTATAAACTGGAATGATAGCAATTAATTTTTGTTCAATGCTATAACACTTTTTTGTCCATATAAAACATTCACAATAAGTTCTAGCACATCCAGTAGTTTTAGCTATAAAAAAAAGTGTGTAAACAAATGCAGGGTCGTAGTAATTAATCTGATTTAGACTGATCTTCAAGAGACTTTTGTAAAACGATGGGCCCCATTTATTAACAAACCTAAATACCAGCAGCATATTTTATTATCGCAGTGACAAACAAATATGCCACTGGTATTCATCATTATTTACCCCTCCGGCGAGGTCCAGCGACCTCCTCCTCGTCGACGTCCTCCACTCAGCTGCTGGCAACCTATAGCTGCCAATGACAGACTTCTATGTTATGTGCACCGGTCAGTGTGCGCCAGGGCCGTAGCTAGGGGTGTGTGAGCGGTGCAGCCACACAGAGCGCAGAGCCCTGTGGTCGGCACCACTGCCGACCCACGTTCCCTGCATCTGGCTAGCAGGGTGCACACCCTGCAGCCAGAATCTCTGCAACAGTGCCACCTGGAGCGTCCTTAGGACACTTTAGGCATGCACACCACTGCCTTTACAGCTCCCTGGAGCATTCAGAGAATGCCCCTGGCATTGTTGTGATTACTGGCGATTGTGGCCCCACCCCCTCTGCATGACGTTATAGGGACCGCAACTCTCTCACCATCTAAAGTTGGAGAGAGCAATGTAGTGACAAACAGCTTTAATCTTAGATTACTGCTGTTTGTTAAATATTGAAAGGATGACATAACCCCTTCAGTGAGTGCCTAACCCCTTCTCATAACCCCTTTAGCGAGTACTAAAGGTATAAGGTAGCATAAAAATAAACTTACTAGAATGTTGCACTTTAATACATTACATTATTATTAAAGCAAAATATCTACCATGCTTATTATACATTTACGAGTTTGGCTATTGCCACCAAGTAAAAAAGTGAATTTGCCACCTATGTTTAGTGGATATTTTGTGACTTCAGCTTATTTATCTGTGATAAAATAAATAGAATAAGGCAGCAGAAAGGTGCTAATCCTAATAAGGTATGAAGTGTTCAATCCACATACAGTAAACAAAATTAGAGTCTTATGGTGCATACACACGGTCAGATTTTACCTTCAGATATGAACGATAACGATTTAAAAATCGTCCAGTCGTTCATATCTGAAGGAAAATCTGACATATCTGACATACCTGAACGATGGACGATCAACGATGCGCGTTCCCGTTTGTCAGATAACGATATCTGACATCTGATGTGTTTGCAGTCAGACTTGGACGATTCCATTCATTTTAATGCAGTCAAAAATCGTTCAATCGTTCAAATCATTCAAATCATTCAAAACTTTGGTAAAATCGTTCAAATCGTTCAATCGTTCATCTGACAAATCTGACAAGTCTGACAAATCTGACCGTGTGTATGCTCCATTACTCTGTAAATAGAGTCACAGAAAGTCATGTTATACGTCCATGCAAAATGAACAATTCTTTCCCCTTCCTTTAGATATCCCATATCGATATTAGGGATAGATAGATTCAAATGTGGTCATTCAATTGGTCCCATTCTTATTCAATAATACTCTCAAAAAAAGAAAACAAATCATAGTGCAACACTGTATGATGAAAATGAAAATCAATTTACATATTGCACTCACAGCATATCACCACAATAGTGGTATCCCCAAACGTGGCTACTCGCCCAATATTCACTACTCCTACCACTCTGGATGGCATATGGTTTAGGATTCTCACTGGTCCTGGGAAATACCAGAGGTCCTAAATTGGGGAGTGAAGCTTCAGTCCAGCAGCAATGCAAAGGAACCATAAATAATTCTCATCACTGCCTTGCTTAACATGTTTCGGACTCCTCGGTTCTTCCTCAGAAGCATAGTGATGAGCTCTCCTAACTGTTTAAATACCTAAAGAAACTCCCCCTTCCTGAAGGCATGTCTGCCCGTTTTCCCGCGCTCCCGCTGACCAGAAGCACGTCATAAAGAATAGTCGCGGCACATAGCCGCGGTCCGGAAGTGCGTCATCCAGTAAGATTCGTGAATTCACTGTTAAAGGATGTAAATACCCTATTTTTATTACATGTAATTCGCAGAATGTGATATATGCTCTAGAATGCCAGTGTGGTCTTATCTACATTGCAGTTTTATGCCTTTATAAACGTTTGTGCAATATGTAAATAAATTAAATAAATAAATCAGGTCCTAATGTATTGTAGCTATCACAGTACAGTTATGTGTTTAACCCCTCACTGTCAAGGGTTTTAGGCTAATTCGGATTTGTTGAAAACTTCAGTTTCAAAGGATAATCCAAACATGTCAGGGAAAGTAGATTAAAACATTTTGGGATATACTTCCAGTGATGTTTTAGACAATTTACCCATTTTGAATTTGAGAATTAGGTTTTTCTATGGGCATTGCTGAGTAGCATTTGAAAATAAATTGATAATTTTTTTTTTTTTTAACATATGTCTTATTTCCTCTTCAGACTTAAACTAAATTATATTCAGTATACTATGACCAAAAGAAATCCCATATTTACTGAAGAAAAAACAGAGTTAAAACTCACTAATTACATATGCTGGGGAAAATAATCTGTTTAATGGATCTATCACAAAAATATGAAAAGTGATCTGGTGATCATATGTAAAACACCCTTTGCTATGGAGTGGTTAACGATAAAATAGCCACAATAAAATTTCACTTTTACTTTTGCAGAAATAGTTCCTGTTATGATGAATGTGCAGCTGGAAATGAGTCATCCATTTAAATAACCTACCACCTTCTATATTTGGAAAAACTGTCTGTAATCCGAGTTTTTCATCCTGCGTTAAAATATGTTTTAATAAATAGGTAAACAAAGCATTACTGCCTGCACAATGAAGAATTCATTACTGGACACACTTGTAAATGACATCACTTCATTTTCAAGCTTAACCACCGAACTGATTTTTTATTTTTTATTTTTTTTAATTAAGTTTAGAAAGCCTTTTTTTAAAATATGTTGAAATATTTATTTTTATATATAAATGTATTTCAAGCCATAATACAGAGGAACTCTTTGCAGGTGCACTGTTAAAAACATGCGCATTTACAAAATCCTGTATGGGGCACTAATGGAGCGGTCTGTAGCCTAATACAGGTTGAGTCTCCCATATCCAAATATTCCGAAATACGGAATAATTTTGGCATGACAGATAATAAAACCTTTGATTTTTGATGGTTCAATGTACACAAACCTTGTCTAAGGCACAAATTATTACAAAATATGGTATGAAAATACCTTCAAGCTGTGTGTATAGGGTGTAAATGAAACATAAATTTATTTCATGTATGTACAGAAACTTTGCTTGAGCAACAAAAGTATTGAAAATATTGTATAAAATGAGCTGCAGGCTGTGTGTATAAGCTGTATATAACACATAAATGTATTCTGTGTGTATATTGGGGTCCCATTCCCAAGATATTTCATTATGATATGCAATTATTCCAAAATACGGAATATTCCGTTATCCAAAATACCTCTGGTCCCAAGCATTTTGGATATGGGAGACTCAACCTGTAGTTACATACACATAATAAATAGTGAACACTGCACATAGCTTTTTAGATAGATAGTTGTCAACTATCTCTAATTTCCAGGAACAGTTTTGGATGTTTGAATGTTTGTCACTGGAATTTTCCTCTATTTTTTAATATTGACCAAATGCACAAAATAATTGTGTATTAGATGCAAATTTCTCCAACTATTCCTTTTTGTATATGGGGATTACAAGTTGACATTTATTGAAGAGGAGTATTTAAAGAATACTTTCCATGTATCACGATTTTAGCGTGACAGTCCACATCCAAGGGCTCTGTTTTGCCATCCCGTGAGCTGACAGTTTAGGTGGCATGCCACATTCCCTGTAGCTCTGAATAGTAGAGCCACAGCAAATGGGTGCCAAGCCACCTGCCACTGGCTAGTGAAGGGGTGGTTGCATAGGAGTAGAGCTGGGGAGGTCAAAGATCAGCATGTTTAAAGTTTCAAATAATTATAATCAATTTGAGGAGACTAGACATTCTGGTTATTGTGGTCCACCGGGACTTATACGACGTGCATAGAAGCATAGAAGGACCAGGTAAACAGCAAATTGTCCTTGGAAACAAACTATTTTAAGATTTTGACAAGTGTGTGTGTCTGTGTGTATATATATATATATATATATATATATATGTACATACACACACACACACAGTACCATAAGGACCAACAGTCAACATATAAGGAACAAATACCAGGGTGCACTCCAAGAGTTCGACATTGAGAGGGGAATTCAATTAGAGGTGAAAAGCCATATTCGCCTGTTTTTTTGTGAAAAATTTGCCTAAAAAAAATTTGCAAAATTCAATTCCAGGACAATTTCGCTTAAGTGGAAACAATTCTCCAAAAATGATTCTCCAATCAAAAGCTGGTGAAAAGAAATGCAAAATCTTTATTTTGGGGTGCAAACGTGGGGAAACAACTCAGACCCCTTGGGACAGCCCCCGAAAGGACAAATACGCAAAAAAAACAAAAACTAAAACCTAAGAACACCCCAAAAAAGACATGTCATTTTTGGGGTGTAAATTTAAAAAGTGGGGGATAAACCTTAAAAGTAGCGAAAAAGACTTCTTGGGGGTCCACAAGTATGGGTCAAGTGTTTTGGGGATTGCAGGTGCATGCAGCAGGTGGATTTTTCACGGTTTTTAAAAGTTCACTTTAGAGATATAAAAACATGCTAGCACCTATTTTCAAGCACCCCAAATTTGACAGGACTACTTATTTTCACCAAAAAATACAGCTTTATGCCATTCTTCACCACTTTTACAAAAATGCTAATAGCAAGCAATTTACACAACTTAAGTACGCAAAATAGTCTTATTAGGGCTATTAGTACACATCTATATTGATTCCCTATGTTAGAGCATCTTTTTCTGGGGTACAGACTGATTTCCCCAATTCTTTCAGTACTTTTCACCTGTTCCGTATTCGCCTATTTCCGTGTTCGCCTGTTTTGCAATTGAAATAGGCGAAAAGCGGGGACGAGCACGGAATAAATTCGCCTCTGAAACAGGCGAATGAAGCGAACAGTCGGACAGGTGAAAACTTCGCCTCTAATTGAATATGGCTCATAAACTCATAACAATCAAGCAGCAGTAGAGGCATCCATGGATTATTATATGTAATGTTTTAATCTTTTCCAGTCAACATCCCAACAGCCAACTGAGAGGAGACATGCAGGTTGCAGGTACAGAGAAGCAGCAGCGGGATCAGCAGGGTTATGCAGGTGCACCAGGATCTTTGCTGCAGTCAGAGATGTTTCCGGAGCACCTGCTCTCAGCAGACTTCGGTGCTCTCTGCCAAGCCCCTGTGCAATGTATTGGTGTTGATTTGTGGTCCGGGCCTGCATGGAAGAGGGGGGTAATGGCTGCGCACAGCATCAGGAAAGTGTCCAGATCAGAGTGGTGCTCCTTAAAAGGGCAGGGCGCATTTTTCCATCTACTAAATGGACAGGGTGCGGTGCCCTAGTTTGGTATAGGTAGTGCTGTGATATTGCGCAAGTCAGGGTATATTTGCACCTACCCTCAACTACCTGCATATAATATATCTTGGACAGGGTTATTCATGTCTGCAGCGCCATAAGAGGGATTTTCTGAACTGTGCCAGCCCCATCCCTAAGCAGAATGAACAAACAAGAAGTACTAACAGTTATCTCTCTCAGGACACAGGCAACTTGTTAGTGGGGTTACACAAAATATATAAAACTAGGCTGTCAAATAAAACCTTTGGTAAATTCAAACAATGTTGTTCCAGGAGGAAACAAAACAAAAGTGTTATCAGTGTAATGCTGGGAACACACTATACAGATATACAGTATCTGCAGATTGAGTGATCTGCAGATGATGGTCGTTCATACACACTGAACGGCCATCATCTGCTTCTGGCTTCGTGTCCGTCCCCCTACCCGCGGCCTCTGCTGCATGTGTACGGGGGGTCAGCAGACCGCCCGTACAAACTGGCCGATGGCCAGATATATCTGCCATCGGCTCTGCAGCACAGTAGACGTGATATGTCTGTGAACAATGTCGTTCATCCCTTAGAATGTAAGCTCCTATGAGCAGAGTCCTCTACCCTCTTGTGTTTCTCCTTACTCTACCTTCATCTACTTCTTAGTCTCTACCAGGGCACCTAACACTTGGTTGCTTTGCATTGTTGCTTATCTGGGTGTTATGGTCGCGAATGTAGCAATGTATATTATCCATGTCCTGTAATGTATTGTATTGTATTGTACTGTACTGAAAGTCACTGTAAATCAATCTATTTGCTTATGTACTTTGTAAGGCGCTGCGGAACACTTGTGGCACCATATAAATAAACAATAATAATAATAATAATACATCTAGCCTCAATACGCCATACAGAGTGACTTGCCTGGCGTGAGTGAACCGTCAGGTTCCGTGCAACTCTGCTAGTTGGACGTCTTTTTTGCGGGGGTTTTTTGCCTAAAATGCGATGTGATCACGTAGCACCAGCAGACTGTGCTGATTCATTTGATATGTGACACTTGTATATCTGTGTGCACCTGAGTCTGTATACGAACCACAACAAAACTGGCAATGAAAAAAGCTGCAGCCACTACATTATAACACTTCTTATAGAGATTCAGAGACTCAGGTGCACACAGATATAAGGTGTCACATATCAATGAATCACAGTCTGTTGGAGCTTCCTAGTTGCACCACCTTGCAACTTAGATGCATTTTAGGCAATAAAATATGCAAAAAAGACGCCCGGCGCTATGAGGGGCTGTTTGACACAACTGCAGCAAAGACGAATGAGGACACATCTGTAAGTAGGGGTAGGAGAAGTGCATGAGAGAAGAGGGCCCTACTTGTAAGAGCTTACATTCTAAAGATATACAAGAGCAAAGTAAAGGGAGGAACACATGTGGTCCAGGAGATGCTGTCGCATCTATGTACAGAGACTAGTGTGGTTGTGGTAACATGAGACCGTATCATCCAAGGTTTTACTGAATGACTTAGTGCAGTTTTTAAATAATTTCATGAATTCATGCAGTAGCTGTAGCATAGTCTGTAAACTTGCGCCTCTTAGACCTAAACACCTCAAACTTTGATTAGTCTGTGAAAAAACCTTCTTCCACTAACTAGTAGTCCAGCTCCTGTGCTTGTTTGCCCACAGATCTGACAAGTTGTTTGGAACACACTCTGATAAATGTGTCCTCCTTTTTTGTGATCACTCGATGTTGTCCAGGTCGTGGGTGATCATGTTTTTTTTTTGGTGAGGGTACACTGCATGCCACCAAGAAAAACCTTTTCCAGGCGAGCAATTTCAGGCAAACTATGCCCTGCATTTCTCAAAGTAACTAATGGCAGATCACTTTTCGAATGATATCTCCTTCCTGGGAGCCATTTACGAGACCACTTTACACATTTTCACAAGTGTTCCCCGTATCACAATACAAGGCAAACACGGAAATTCTTCCTCTGTGTATGTGTTGACGAATCACTTTTAAAACAGCATTGGGCATGTATCTGATATCACTACAAGCACCTTGTGACTTTCCGGGCGTTATTTGTTTATTTTCAGGGATCAGACATTATTTGGCTGTTAGCATACCTCCCAACTTCTTTACCCCAGGAAGAGGGACCATTGCGCAACTGTGCACACGAAATTAGCGAACATGAACTCGAGGTTGGGGGCATGAGCTCGCATTTAGGGGGTGTGGCTTCACAGGGAATGCTGCACCCGCAGCTCACAGAAGGTGACCTCATTTCTGTGCGAAAACACATGCATCAAGTTCACTCTTTATGGAGAAATTGATGAATCTGAGGGTGTATTGAAATGAATGAGCTGTAGTGAATAATGATTTAATTAAAAATGTATTCGTTAAAATGTGATATAGAGAAGTTTAACGGTTAAAGAATATAGGGCCTATTCATCAAACTTTACTAACGTAATAAAATGTTTATTGTAGTGATGGGGCTTTTTTTTCTTTGCTTTATTTGTTCATCCTATTATTAAAAATGATTGGGTCCGTATGACATTACCAGCTTTGCCAGAAACCCTGCTAAACTATAAAGCCTATGGTAGCATGCCACCCATACACAAACCCTCTCTGGTGACATGCTGTGTATATTACTAATCGCCAGGGCCGTAACTAGGGGTGTGCGACAGGTGCGGCAATACAGAGTGCAGGGCTCTGTGGGCGGCACAGTCGCTGCCCCACGGCCCTTGTGTCTGACTAGCAGGGTGCCTGGAACAGCACCCTGCAGCCAGTAACGCTGCCGCAGTGTCGCACCGATGTTTCTTTTACAATCTCCTTGAAGTGATTTTTTCAACCTAGGCAAGTATCACTTAACGTCACTTATAACGTAATTAATTTCCTGTTGATGGTTATTCATGAAAAACGAATGTATAAGCATGCAGTCCTGGTGACTATACTGATAAAGTAGTAGGGGTGGTACTTCTTGCGCTGTAGATCAGGTGAATTAGCTTTACTCAGGGATGAGCACAGGATGTTGGTGGAGCGTGTACTGAACCCTGCTGCACTCACTTCTCATGCTCAGTATCATATAATCAAGGTTAAATGCAAAGTGAGTGGTTAGTTATCCTTCAACTAAATCACCTTCCAAGATCTGACTGCTGTAGTCACATGGTACATACTTTAGAAGGTATCCTGCAAATGTTACTGTTTCTGAAAACAATGGAGAATGAGGTACAGTATGAATAAAGGGGTAACGTGGGGCATACACGTAGGCAATAATCTGATTAGGAGGTGGTACAAACATTGCAGACAGGGGCATGTGGTAGAATATGAGGTGGGCAGGGGTGGCATATTTGAGAAAAGTTAATGGGTATGTGATTGAAATGTTGGTAGGCAGGTGCTGCATATGTGTGAAAAGTTGGTGGGCAGGTGGTAGCATATATGAGAATAGCTGGTGAGCTGTATGTGATAAAAGCATGTGGGCAGGGGTGGCACATATGAGAAAAGCTGGTAGGCATGGGGCCCGTGAACAAAACCCTGTTGAGCAGGGACCCATGTCATGTGAGATAAATACTAATAGGAAGAAAGCATTTTATAGAAGAAGCTAAAGAGCCATACCTTCAACGTGGAAACAAGGCCAAGCGACTCAACTTTGCACGAGAACAAAGTAACGGAGATGCAGAAAAATGGCAGGTGGTGTTCTGGACTGATGAGTCTAAAGTTGAAATATATGGCTGTAACAGAAGGCAGTCTGCTCATCAAAGGGCTGGATAGCGGCACAATAATGAGTATCTACAGGCAACAGTGAAGCATGGTGGAGGTTCCTTGCAAGTTTGCGGCTGCATGTCAGCAAATGGAGTTGTGGATTTGGGGCCTGATTCACTACCAATCGCAACTGCGATTGCAATAGCGATTACGCATGCAGTTTAACTGCGATAGTATGCTAATACATTGCGATCGCTATGCCGCCGCAGCACTACATAAGGACGCCCACTTTACCTTACACACATACGGAATGTTTAGCAAGACTGCAAAACTATCGGTACAAATGAGTACCATTGTAGCCTCACGCACACTTGCACAAGGTCTGACCTTACTCAGAAATTGCTAACATCATCGCACACTATTAGGCCTCAGGCTGCGTAGGGCATTGCAGTGGCTAATTTATGCACGTCCATGCAACAGAGTGTAAAGGCCTTCTGATATGTCGGCACGTCAGCAAGGGGGCCGGGTCGCATCTCTGGGTACACACATCATTTAGTGTGTACCCAGCTTAAGAGACCTCATCTGTATGCAGCCTTTATAAATCCGTCACACCTCCATATCTTTTCATGAGCACAGATAGAATTTTATTTCTCTGCTGGTGCTTTCAAGAGTACTTATTGTTTTGTTTCCATATGCACTCCAGCTTCATCCCTACCAATTCTACATGCTCCAATCCATCAATTTCGGCTTGTCCTTCACCCAGTAGTACACATTATTGGGGGAGCTCCCATTATCCTCTCCATATAACTGAAAAATGCCATAGATTTGGTGGGTGCTCAAAAAAAACACAGCACCCACAGAATTAGCTGATTTGATACCTATTTCAAACCATCATGTTTGTACCAACATTTATTGGCAACGCATACGTTTGCATGTTTAGATGGGAGAAGCTGAACAGATAAGGGGAAGGTGAATTTAAAGTTGGGGTCTGGGTGTTGCTTTTTTAGTGGTAGGTAACATAGCATTTCTCTCTCTATAAAGGGACATCCTCATAACTGGTAAAAATTAGACCTCAGAGCACTGCATTTAAAGCCAATGTCAAAATAGCATTCAACCATGCAAAAGTGACAAGCAAAATAAAGACGTCCTGATCTCTCTCTCTCTACGTTAATGATCTATTTAAGATATAAATAAGATTCAAACAAGTAATATTTCAGATAAAATGCTACAGGTAATACAGCGATAGTTATCTGTCACATCGGGGCGGAAACTAGTGGGATAGAATGAGCTTCGTAAAAATTAGACAAGACTGGACAACATAATAGCATATGATAACAAACAATAGTGCATTGGCATTCAATCACTGTGTACTGACAGACATTGCAACATGGGAGTGAAGAAACAATAATTTAGAGACAGTGTTGAAATAAACTCTGTCTGAAAATAGAAAATCATACTTTAAAATAACTAAACTGAAGCACAGCTATAAACAGTTTATTTTCTGCTTATAAACAAGTTATTAAAATTGTCTGTGTTCTGGAGTTTTATACATAATAACTCTTTTCTATTTAAAATCTCAGCTAATAATAGCACAGCCTGATACATTTATAACTACAGGGTCTGAATGCCTTATACCTGAAATCATTGGCCCTCATTCAGAGCCGCTCGTTAGCGGCAGTACGCTCGTTCCGAGCGATGTTTGCACATCTGCGCATGCGTACGCTTTTTAGTACGCATGCGCGAACCAGTCAGTGCGGCCGAAAATCGTTTGTACGCTATATAGCGAGTGCCTGCTATTTTGAGTGACAGAATGAGGCGTATGTGGGTGGTAACAGGGGAAGGTGCTTGAAAATGGGGAGTGGAGATCCGAACGCAGGCGTGCTTAAAGGTCAAAACGGGCGTTTTATGGGTGTGTATATTTAAAACAGCAGCGTCATTGACCACGTCACTGGGTTATTTTATAGCCAGAACTGCTCGCAAATTTGTGGTAGCAAACACCAACCACAAGAATAGCGAGCAGTTCATACGCTGGTCGATGTACTCGATTAATCTAATAAATAGCGGACATGACGTATGGTGCGAGCGGCCAGGGGGCGTTTTTAACAAATAAACGAGCGTATGTTTTGCTCGTTCGTTCAGACTTAGAGGTGTGAACAGACTGCAATGTGCGTACGGATCATTTGAATAGCCACCCCTTGTTTTTAAACGAACGACCGCAAATAGCGAACGGCTCTGAATGAGGGCCATTGTTTCCCTCAACAATCTTCATTGCTTAAAGGGACATACTGAAAGGGACGCTGGGGGACGTTTACTTAATGTATCAAAGTAATTTGTGCAATTGTGTACAGACTCATATAGACATAGGTGTGTGTGCATTCCTATTCTGTTTTCCAGTGTTTTTTATCTTTTCAAATCCAGTCCTCAAGTACTCCCAACAGGTCATGATTTCTGTATCTATTTATTCATGCACAGGTGAGTTAATCTATTTTATTGAGTCAGTAATGAAACTGTTTCCACAGATGGTAATATTGAAAACATGACCGGTTAGGGGTACTTGAGGAGTGGAGTTGAAAACCTCTGCTATGTATGTGGCCTGGAGAAGTAACATCACCACCACACAGTCAGATATCACTACTAGCTTTCACTTAAGTCCCTTCCAAATCAATTTCACTTTTCCATGTTTTCCCCACTTTATTTATTACAATTACATTAGTGACACCAGTGTAAATAGACAACACTAAACATCACAAAGGTCTGGATTTGATAAAAGTACTTTCGTACACGACAGGCTTGGACGTGTATATGAGAAAGGAGAGTGCACATAAATTGTGTAGACACCTGAAGGTGCTTGCACATTCAATCAGTGGCGTAACTAGGGCAGGGCGAGCGGGGTGCGTGCCCTGGGCGCCGTGGGACCGGCGGCACGGGGGGGGGGGGGGCGCCGGCCACGGTACCGGCCCGCCCTAGTTAGTCAGTGTAGCACCGACCGCAGTGAGTGCGGTCAGCGCTACACATTTACACAAGACCGGCGCTAGGCTTCCAGCGCCGGTCCTGCGCTGCACAGCTGAGCCCCTTCCCTCCCCCTGAGCGCTTGCCCAATAGCGCCAGGAGGAGGGTGGCAGGCGGGCTCAGACTGTACATAACACACACATCGCTGCCAGCACTGGCGGTGATGTGTGTGTTAATCAGCAGCCAATGAGAGTCAGACAGACTCTCATTGGCTGCTACTGCTGCACACACATCACTGCCGAGCGGCAGCGATGTGTGTGTGAATCAGCAGCCAATGAGAGTCAGATAGACTCTCATTGACTGCTGCGCGCCCACTGCAAGAGCCGGGCTTCCGTCCGGCTCCTGCAGTGGTGATGGGAGAAACGTAATGATGTCATGGCATCTCTCCCATAATGCAGAGCGGCCCGGCCCGGGAGGATGGACGTGCGGACGGCGGTGGGAGCAGGAGCGTGGATACAGGTAAGTATTTTTCTTTTGTTTCATTTTAGTGTGTATTTCGGGGGGGGGGGGGGGCGCGCTCTATTACAAAGAAGGGGACTACTACTGGGGGCACTAATGGGGGGGATACTGCTGTGGGTACTGCTTCAGGTGGTGGGGGAACCAGTACTGGGGACTACTACTGGGTGGGGGATACTACTGGGGGCACTGCTTCGGGGGGGGACCACTACTGGGGACAACTACTGGGGGGGGTGGATACTACTGGGGCACTGCCTCGGGGGGGGACCACTACTGGGGGGATACTACTGGGGGAGGATACTACTGAGGGCACTGCTTCAGGGGGGTGACCACTAGTGAGGGGGGATACTACTGTAGGCACTACATCGTGGGGGACCACTACTGGGGACTACCACTGAGGGGGGATACTACTGTGGGCACTGCATCATGGGGGACCACTACTGGGGACTACCACTGGGGGGGATACTACTGTGGGCACTGCATTGTGGGGGACCACTACTGGGGACTACTACAGGGGGCACTGCATCAAGGGGGACTCCTACTGGGGGAACTATATAAAGGGCACTGTATACTGGGGGCACTATATAAGGGGCTCACTACTGGGGGCACTGCACAGGGGGGTCCACTACAGGGGGCACTGAAAAAGGAGAACCACTACAGGGGGCACTGCATAAGGGGGACAACTACTGGGGGCACTGTATAAGGGGCACTGTATATGGGGGATCACTACTGGGGGCCTGCATATGAGGGATCACTACTGGGGGCACTGTATAAGGGGAACTAATGGGGGGCTGCATAAGGGGGACCACTACAGGGGGCACTGTGTAAGGGGCACTGCATATGGGGGACCACTACTGGGGGCCTGTATAAGGGGAACTAATCGGGGCCTGCATAAGGGGGACCACTGCTAGGGGCACTGCATAGGGGGGGACTGTATAAGGGGCACTGCATTAAGGTGCAAATGGAAAGAAATGTTCCCAGTGACAAGAAAGGGGTGTGTGTCATGTTGACACGCCCCATTTTTCAGTGGCCACGCCCATTTTTCATCATCTTCGCACATAGGGGGGGCGCTCCATTTTCAAATTTGCCCTGGGCTCCAAATACCCTAGTTACACCACTGCATTCAGTACTATGTCTAGTTTACAAGATATAGAAATAATTGGCCGAGGTGAGATGGGAAGGGAGGTTGTAGCTGAATCCACCCTCCCCTAAACCAGGGGTGGGCAAACCAGTCCTCAAGGAGTCCTAACAAATCATGTGTTCAAGACCACCTGCGGATCTGTAGAATGTGTCAGTTAGAAATGAAGGGACCAAGGGCGGGATGCAGCAAAGTCAGAAATGCAGTCAAACCTCCGAAAATGCAGTTTGACTGCATTTCTCCTATGCACCAAGCGCCGGAACGCGATACATGTCGGGGTTTGGACGCGGTGGGCAAATCCATATTTAGATGGCGTTGCCCAATAGAAGCCTAAGGGGCTTCTATTTCCGGCTTCCCCCCTGGGAGGTT
This sequence comes from Taudactylus pleione, assembly GCA_031769625.1. NCBI lineage: Eukaryota > Metazoa > Chordata > Amphibia > Anura > Myobatrachidae > Taudactylus > Taudactylus pleione. Next base: position 9,409,101 of record JAUIMM010000017.1, on the reverse strand, counting down.
TCCAATCGTATCCCTCCCAGCACCCCACGCAGAGCACATCTCGGGTGACTTGTAGGTCATAGACCCAGAAGTCCCTCACTCGCAAAGGTAAGCACTTACCGAGAGAGCTGTCCTTTGCGTTTTTCGGACGCGTACCGGCTTATTTTACGCCGGAATGCATGCAAAGTGTGGCAGAATGTATTACATCCCGTCCCAAATGGTTTAAAATGTGACAATTAGCAATGACTACAAGTGTGCACTAGTTAAGTGGTCTGCAAAACGTATCATGTTAGGAGCCCTTGAGGACTAGGTTGGCCACTCTTGCCCTACACAAAAATGTGGTGATGTAACTTTTTGTATAAAAGTAATTCTATTACTGGCATAGCACACTTGCTGTATATAAAGTTCATTTTTGCGCCATGATTAAACAGGTTTATTATTTGGTCTGAGCACTAAAGGGTGGTAGGTGTCACCTTTCTCAATCACATTCCCTTGAATGAATGCCCGCCACTAAGAACTTTCTGTGGAAACTGTCCTAATAGTAATCCAGTTACTGGAGAATCATATCTCAGTTTTAGATTTTACTCCATTGTTCCCAGTGCCCAGAGCTATTTGTCTGGTGTTGAATTATCTTCTGTTTGCAAGAGGCGTGGTCTGTTCTCCTAACTGCCCAGGATAGTGTTCACTCTAGGGCACCCAAAAAGGTGGTGTGGCCACTCTTGGGGGCGTGCCTGGCACTTACAGACATGCCTGGCTGCCCCCAAGCTCTCCCTTGTCTGTGAATATATGCCAGGCACATGTGTTCGGCATCTATTCACCGGCGGTGATTGCTACACCGCAGGTTTTCCCACCCGCGGAACACTGCGGCACCCGGCAGGCTGTTTTAGCGGGGCACCGCCAAAAGGGGCAGGGCGCATTCTGCCCTTTTGAAATTGGGCAGGGAGCGGCGCACCACTAAAACAGCCTAGCAGGAACGCTAGCCCAGGAAAGATCTTCACTTAGTACAGTCTACCCCCTATTCCAGATTAGCCACACTGCTCAAATCATCCACTAGGTTTGGTTCAGTATTTCTAGTTCTCATTAGAATTTATATATAGCATGGTGTTGTTTGCCTTGAAGAGATTTAAATCCTCTCCCAACCCCTTAATACATTTGGAACGAAATGTTCATCTTGATGGGCTTTTGACTGAAATGGGCAACCAATTAATTTTCCATAAGGAATACCAACAGGCCGTCTTCTATCCAATCTTTTACGAGGCCCTAGAACTACTACCCTTATCAAACTTCTTTGTAAACCTGATCGCAGTTACACCTCCTCTAGTGCTCAAATCACAAATGTTTTCCAAGATTTTTATACTGCAATATACACTCATTCACTAACTGATCTTCAAAATCAACACTCTTTCTGGTCCAATCTTTCCCTGGACCAACTACCTTCCGACTTGGCTACCTCTCTTACTGCTTCTATTACTACCGCCGAGGTACAAAAAAACAATCAAAGGCTTAAAACCAGGAAAAGCTCCTGGCCTGGATGGTCTCAATGGAGACTATTACAAACCTCAGTCCGCCAGGATGGTGGAGATCCTTACTACCATTTATAACTACCTACGAGAAAATAAATTACTTCCTGCATATTTTAATTTAGCGATTATTAAAGTCCTCCCAAAATCAGGAAAAGCTCCTGGCCTGGATGGTCTCAATGGAGACTATTACAAACCTCAGTCCGCCAGGATGGTGGAGATCCTTACTACCATTTATAACTACCTACGAGAAAATAAATTACTTCCTGCATATTTTAATTGAGCGATTAGTAAAGTTCTCCCAAAATCAGGATAAGACCCGGAATGCTTGAGATCTTTTTCGGCCTATCTCCCTCCTCAATACTGACTATAAGATATTGACAAAGCAGTCTGTAGTCAATATTCCTAGGATTCTTGCTGCAGCGCATTGGCTCAAATCCTCAGGGGATCGGGTTCTTAAAGAAATTTTGCCCTTTCATGCAGAAAAGGCTTTTGATCTGCTACTTTGAAAATTTCCTTTAATGGTTACATTTCAAAACCTTTTTACAATTCAACAGGGTACCAGACAGGGTTGCCCCCTTTCCCCATTATTATTTGCGATTGCTCTGGAGCCGTTTGCAGTGGTCCTCTGCCAATCTTCTGAGTTCCATGGGATCCGAGTAGACTGGATCTTAGTCGTCCTTTTCACTGATTAAATGCTTTTATCTGTTTCTGACCCAGCCCCCTCAGTTCCTAAAGGATTTAGAATGATGACAATTTGGCTCATTTGCAGGGTACCATGTTAACGTACCAATTCGGAATACTTACTTCTTACTGGCTCCTCTTGAGTTTTCCATTCCTTACCTGTTCTTTCTCCAGTCCATTTCTTGCAGACTAAACAAATATTTAGGGATCAACATTCCTTCTGCTTTAGAAGCACTTTCATTTCTTTTTTACTCCTCTGCTAAACTCCATTCTGATGCTACTGACCAATTGGGGATGTAGTCAGGTCTAATTACCGGCGCCAAAATCCCGTCTCCTGTATCCCGACCGCCGGCATCCCGGAGGTAAGTATCGGGAGTTAGGGAAGGGTTAGGGTTATGTTTAGGGTGCGGGAGGGGGAGGTTAGGATTAGGCACTAGGGGGGAAGTTAGGTTTAGGCACCGGGGAGAGAGGGTTAGAGTAGGGGTTAGGGTTAGTGCTACTATACTTATGTATGGGTGTCGTAATTCTGACCAGCGGCATCCTGACCACCGAGAATCCATACCCAATCCGACCAATTAGACCTCCCTGCCATTATTAGGCAGAGTTACTGTATTGAAAAGTTTGGCTTTCCTAAAAATGTCTATGTTATGCAAACGTTATCTGTTGCTATTTGTAAATCTGATATTTCTGCATTACATACGATATTTTCTAAATGTTTATGGAATAACGGGAAACCTAGAATTGCCACATCTAAACTACGCCACCACTGTAAAGATGGTGGTTTAGGTGTTACACACTTATCAGCTTTTTCTTTTAGACTGCTCTATGTATACACCTCTTGATCTAGACAATGCTATGATGACTCCATGCTGGTGCTCTGTTACATACTCCTATGACCCTTCTCCAACACCTTACTTTTGCAAACCCCCTCTTCAGAGGCACTTTTTTGACTTGGGTTTCAATTAATCACAAAATTAATCACAATTATCTATTTTCCTCATAAATCCCTATCTGTGGTAACCCTTTCTTTTTTTATCACCTTTAAATAAAAGGTATTCTTTATGGGGCGAATAGGGTCTCTTGCAAATCAAAAATGTATTTGACCCTGGTGACCATATTAAATCCTTTCAAGCTAACAAATGATTTTATATGTACTTACTACTAGGCAACTTTATTCAGTCATTACCTACTGCAGGAGAATTCACAGAATGACTGCTATGAGTCACAGTCTAATGGCCGTGAGGGTAGGCAGTGTCTACCTGCTCTGGCTTGGGGGGGAAATTACAATGAAATAGAGAACAGTACACACGAGAGGTCTTGTTACCTTATTTATTGAACCACCTTTGTACATAGGTCCCTAAGTATCTTTATAAAGACCTTATTTCTGTATATAATTCTAAATGGTGGAATGCAACATATACCAGTTGATCTAATGAAATCCTCTCTCTACCTCCATTTGAAGAATTCTTTGCACACAATGGGGGGAATTTAATTGTTTGTTTTGGACATCTTAACTAATGGGCATCTATCAGAGAACTACAATTGTTTCTCCGATAGATGCCCATTAGTGTTTAACGCGCCCAGAAGCATCAGGTTTAGCGGTACAAAGCAGCTAAACCCGAGAAAACTCCTGATTTGGGTGCTCAAACTACAGACTTTGCAAACAAAGAAAAATATGTGTCTGCCACAGCTAATGGGCACCTATCGGACAAACAGTTGAATTGCTCTATTAGACAACCATTACTTAAGACTCCCCCCAAAAAACTATTGAATTTCCCCCTTTGACTCCACTAGGAAACACTTGCAATCAACGATGTTGCAGGAAATTCATTTGAGAGTCTTCACTATAAGACTTACAATACAAACGTAGATGTGTTCAGTGAGCAATCAGGAAGCTGTCCTAAGTTCCACTATGGCGTGGCCTCCTTTTCCCATAACTTCTGGGAATATACTAAAATCAGAAATTTTAGAAAAAGCTAACAGATTTTGTTTTTAAACAATTTTTTCATTACAGCTTCGGCCTGACCCTTTTGCAATATTGTGTGCTTAGTTTTCCAACTAGAACTTAGAGAAGTAGATCCCAGCCATTTCTTTCCACTATCAAACATTTACTCCTAATACTGTTATATTTTGATAGACAAGCAACACTTCCAGATGTGGAAAAGGTCATCTGGTTTTATAAGAAGTAAGGTCTCTATATTGACTGCCAAAACCCACAATGTCAGGCTCACATCCTACGCCCTTTTTGAGCCTACCAATTGGTTCTTATTACAAAGGCTCTGACCGTCTTCTTGACCACATGTTGCTTTGTTTAACTCTGATTGATAAGTTCCCTAACTTTCTTCTGTATGCTCAGTAATGAGTGGATATCAGTTACTAATATTTTTCCCTCTGCCTCTCTTCTCTCCTTGTATTCTTCCCCTCATTCCTGTTTTCATCTCTGTTCAAGGTTTTTGAATTTGTTGTTAGTTACATTTTTCTTATATCTTGAGTACTACAATTTAATTATAACCCTCTGGATCTACTTGTTGCAAGAATCTCTCTTTATTATATTCTTCTGATGTACTTAGATGCTGCGCTGTAACACAACATTGTATGTCTGTTTTTTATTCTTGTATATTTGTTGATTCTATTACCTTGTTCTAACCACATCATTGTTACCTTGATTGTATGCTTACCATGTTAGACTTGCTAGGTTTTTGCTTTATTTTCTTTTTTTACTGATGTCTGGCCTTATGAGAAATCTGTAATAAACAGATTTAGGAAAACTCCACTCTAATGTCCTCTTGTTCTAACTTTTCTAACCAATAACAGAGGAAAGTGAATGCGCTAAAACTGGCACGAACACAACAGCAGAAACCATCACAATGTGAAAAGGAAAAAAAAAAAAAAGAGAGATAGCAGCAGGCGCAGACCAGAGACAAGCCCATAGGTTACTCACAGACGAAAACATACATGCAAAGAGAGAACATAGGACGCTCTACATTTAGAGCAGCAGAGCGACATGAACAATAATCAGGTGTATAACCCAGAAGAGTGAGCATTAGGTATACAAAGAGTATAAACATACGCCCTAGCTTTTTGCAGATCATCAAACAAGATGGTGTCCATCAATCAGATTGAGGAAACCCTATAAACCTCAAATTATTACGACAACTCCTGTTTTTTTATGTCATCGATTTTATCAAGAAGGGTTTGAAGAGAAACTGTATGTGCTGCTGAGAACTAAAGGGCTATTATAGCATCAAGATTCTTGTTGGACATCCACCGATGTGAGAGTCAACTGAAAATGTCCCATTCTCATTCATCCCACTCTTATCCATACTCATTATCTCCTACTGCAATCTCTTCTTTGACCTATCCTTTCTACCCCTGCTATAATATGTTCTAATAAGACTACACTTATACTTTCACTATTCCAAATATCTATAATCCAATTAAACTACTCACCCTTAACTTCAAAGCCCTCACCAGTACCTCCATAACATCTATGACAATGAGTAAGCCACCCTCTTCTCTAAAATCTCCACCTGACATGTGTCCGATTCAACCTTTCACAGCCATCTAAAAAAAAACTGATTTCCACTTATGCAACTCCCTATCCATCCTGCCCCAACCTTCACTCTGTCAAGCAGTGGCGCAAAAATGGCGGGGCAAGTAGCGCACATGCCCTGAACATTGTGGCAGGATGTGGGGGGCATCCAGAGCTAGCTAATTAGTTGGGCAAACTAGGGGGCCCCACCAACTGAACCAACACCCAGGGGGCACTCTACTTCCACTTCCTAATTCTCCCCATTGTTTCCTCCTATTCTAAAACCTACCCCCTCTGAATGGTGCTGTGACTGCAACCTATTCCGAGTGCGCTGCAGCTTCTCATCTTACATCACAGTGACAAGAGAAGACAGTCTACAGCTTCTGCAGATAACGGAATTGTGATGATTCTCCTGCTTCCGGAAGTAGCCAGGAGCCCCCATCCCCTGCCTGATGACATATACTACACAACCTGCTCCAGAGTTCTGCTTCCGTACCTGTATGGCAGCGGACAGCAGCTGGTTTGTGTGCACAGGATGCATGTACCTGGAGGGCGCCACTGAATACCCACTGCTCAGCTCTCTCCCTGTTGATTTTGTTTGCATCAAGGGATAAGGGGTGTATTTTTGGTAGATCAAGAGTGTAGTCTGCTTTGTTCCAAATATCCAATTGGGAATGTTGTCAATGTTTGTACATATGGGGCTGCGTTTGCGAAAGCCTGTGAACAAGCACATATAACTGTAGCTTATTGGATAAGAACCTTTACATAAATATAAACAAAAAAGAGCTGTTATCTGGAGTCTGTAAAAACTTTCTACATTTTGTGATGTCAGAGAAACCTGCAGCATTATACAGCGGCCATCTATAAACATATGCAATAATTAAGTTAATGGTTTTTATTGGATTATTATTATGTATGAAAGTTGTGTGTTAGGCTCACACATGTTAACTATAACATTAGCATATAGCATTTGGAAGTACTGGGCTTTGAGAATGAAAGATAAGAGAAGTTTCTATATTCATGTGACTAATTTAGCTCCATTTTGGATTTTGCCAAAAAGTTAATTTCACAACAGTGAAATCTTTCATATTCATGGTACTAATGTCTTTCATGTTCATGTTTTACCTTGCTCTCACACTTAGGGGCAGACTCACGCTGTTGATAGCGCCAGGAGTGAGCTCCCAGGCTGTTTAATTCAGTGCGATGTTAGGTCAATTGTATTATTTCTTCTCGCACCCTCCTGAGGGTGCAAGGAGAAATCCAACCATCTTAGCGCGGCGCTAACAGCCTCGCAGCCGGTACTTTAGTCGGAGACTGCCAGTTTTCGCGACTAAATACCCTGCTTTAGTCACGAGAACCTGCATTCTTAAGTCAAACTAGTCGGACTGAACAGCGAGGTGAACTGAATAGCTCCGGGACCAAGTTCCCGGCGCTATTCAACTTGCTTGTAATTGAATCCACCCCTTAATTTGGGTTTCTTTAGTTTAGTGCCAACACCAATTTTTTTCATTTGCTCTGGGCTCCATCAACCCAAGTTACCCATTTGCTTTTAAGCACTTTTTCCAAACCCACTTATTCACTTATAACCTCACCCTCAACAGATGCTATTCTCTATGGTAATTATGAGCTATTGTGAGTCGCACGCAATACAGACGCAATGCTGATGAAAGTTCTGAAAGCCCCTACAATGCGTGTGTTACACAGAGTGTGTGCACAAAGGTGCTGTTCAATCGAGATAGACAGTATCAGAACGGTGGCGGAATAGTGATGGGAGTTCCTGGGTAGTGACTGAGAGGTGGCTAGTAGTGCATGAAAAATGGCCAGTTCTGTGGGAATGCTGTGGGAGTTTCGTGGGCAGTGCTATTTGACAGGCAGGAACTCAGGGCCTGATTCAGAGCGGACGCCATTTGCGCTCGCTCGTTCAGAAAAAGGGGCCGACTATTTAAATTGAGCGCTCGCTCTTTGTGGTCTGTTGATGCCTCCATGTCTGAGCGAGCGAACGAAACATGCGCTCGCTATTTTGTAAAGACGCCCCCTGGCCGCTCGCATCATACGTCATCTCCGCTATTAGATTAATCGAGTACATCGAAAGGTGTCTGAACTGCTCGCAGTGCTTGTGGTTGGATTTTCCTACCGCAATCATGCAAACAGTTCAGGCTAAGAAACAACCAAGTGACGGGGTAGATGACGCAGCTTTGTTAATTATGCACACCCTTAAAACGCCCGTTTTGACCGTTTGGCACGCCTGCGTTCGGATCTCCACTCCCCGTTTTCAAGCACCTTCCCCTGTTACCACCCACAAACGCCTCATCCTGTCACTCAAATTAGCAGGCATTCGCTATTTAGCAAACAAACGTTTTCCGACCGCACCGACTGGTTGGCGCATGCGCATTACGACCCATACGCATGCGCAGATGTGCGAACATCGCTCAGAGCGAACGAGCGGCCGCTTACGAGCGGCTCTGAATCAGGCCCTCAGTTCCTGAACCTCTCATTACTCTCATTAATTATGACGTAATGTCCTGGGCCAAAATGTATTTTCCATAAGATAAGTTTTAGTGCCTTTGTTTCTAAATACTATATATACATTATATGGACAAAAGTATTTGGATGCCTGACCATTACACCAACAGGACAATAATGACATTGTATTCAAATACATATACTTAATATGGAGTTGGACCCCTTTTGCAGCTATAACAGCTTCCACTCTTCTCGGAAGGCTTTCCACAAGCTTTTGGAGTGTTTCTGTGGGAACTTGAGCCCATTCATTCTGTATAGCATTTATGAGGTCAGGCACTGATGTTGGGAGAGAAAGCCTGGCTCGCAATCGCTGTTCTAGTTCTTCCCAAAGGTGCTCGATGTGAGGGCTCTGTGGGGGCCAGTCAAGTTCTTCCACACCAAACTCATCAAACCATGTCTTTATAGTCCTTGCTTTGTGCACTGGGGCACAGTCATGTTGAAAAGAAAAGGGCCTTCCCCAAACTGTTGCCACAAAGTTGTAAGCATAACATTGTCCAAAATATCTTGGTATGCTGAAGCATTAAGATTGCCCTACATTGCTTACATTGCCAGTGGAAGTTTGGAACTCTTCAGCTATGGAATCAGCAGAGCGCTGGTGACTTCTATGCACCATGCGCCTTAGCAGACGTTGACCACGCTCTGTGATTTTACATGGTCTTCCGCTTCGAGGCTCGAGTTGCTGTTGTTCCTAAGCGCTTCCACTTTCTAATAATATCACTTACAGTTGATCGTGGAATATCCAGCAGGGGTGAAATTTACGAACCGACTTATTGTAAAGATAGCAACCTATCACAGTACCATGCTTGAAGTCATGAGCTCTTCAGAACTACCCATTGTGTATCACAAATGTTTGCAAATGGAGATTGCATGGCTAGGTGCTTGGTTTTATACACCTGTGGCAATGGGTCCGATTGAAACAACTCAATTCAAATACTTTTGTCCATATAGTGTGTGTAATATTATATATATATATATATTAGGGGTGTGCACCGGCCACTTTTCGTGTTTTGTGTTTTGGTTTTGGATCTGGATCTTTCTTCGTGTTTTGGATCTGGATTGGTTTTGCCAAAACCACCCTTCCGTGTTTTGGGTTCTGGGTTTTGTGTTTTGGATCTGTATTTTTTTGAAAAAAAGCATAAAAACAGCTAAAATCACAGAATTTGTAGGTTTTTCTGCTCCTATGCTATTATTAACCTCAATAACCTTAATTTCCACTCATTTCCAGTCTATTCTGAACACCTCACACCTCACAATAGTGTTTTTATGTCCAAAAGGTTGCACCGAGGTAGCTGGATGACTATGCTAAGCGACACGAGTGGGCGGCACAAACACGTGACCCATCTAGGAGTGACACTGCAGTGGCAGGCAGGATGGCAGTTAGAAAAACTAGGCCCCAAACTGTACATAATGCAAAGAAAAAAAGAGGTGCAAGATGGAATTGTCCTTGGGCCCTCCCACCCACCCTTATGTTGTATAAACAGGACATGCACACTTTAACAAATCAATCATTTCAGCGCCAGGGTCTGCCACACAACTGTGGCTGAAATGATTGGTTCGTTTGGGCCCCCACAAAACAAGCTGGCAATTAATGTGTCCCTGCACAAACTGGCTCTACGGAGGCAAGATGTCATCCTCATCCTCCTCATCCACCGATTCCTCACCCTCTTCAGTGTGTACATCCTCATCCTCACAAAGTATTAACTCGTCCCCACTTGAATCCACCACCACAGGTCCCTCTGTACCTTCTGGAGGCTGGTCTCCCTGGAAGAGCTGATAATTCATTTTGATGAACATCATCTTCTCCACATTCTGTGGAAGCAACCTCCTACGCCTTTCGCTGACAAGGTTCCCGGCTGCACTAAACACTCTTTCGGAGTACACACTGGAGGGGGGGCAACTCAGGTAAAATAGAGCCAGTTTGTACAGGGGCCTCCAAATTGCCTCTTTTTCCTGCCAGTACAGGTATGGACTGTCTGACATGCCTACTTGGATGCTGTCACCGATGTAATCCTCCACCATTCTGTCAATGGTGACAGTATCATATGCAGTGACAGTAGACATGTCAGAAATTGTTGCCAGGTCCTTCAGTCCGGACCAGATGTCCAAACTTGGTCCTGCCTGCCCTGCATCACCGCCAGCGGGTTGCTTAGGATACCTAAGTTTTTTCCTGGCAGCCCCAGTTGCGGGAGAAAATGAAGAAGGAGCCGTTGACGTGTCACGTTCCGCTTCAGCTGACAGTGTGTTCACCAGCAGGTCTTTGCACCTCTGCAGGCTTGTGTCGGCCGGAAAGAGAGACACCACATAGGCTTTAAACCTAGGATCGAGCACGGTGGCCAAAATGTAGTGGTCTGATTTCAACAGATTGACCACCCTGGAATCCTGGCAAAGCGAATGAAGGGCTTCATCCACAAGTCCCACATGCCGAGCGGAATCGCTCCGTCTTAGCTCCTCCTTCACTTTCTCCAGCTGCTTCTGCAAAAGCCTGATGAGGGGAATGACCTGACTCAAGCTGGCAGTGTCTGAACTGACTTCACGTGTGGCAAGTTCGAAGGGCTGAAGAACCTTGCACAACACGGAAATCATTCTCCACTGCGCTTGAGTCAGGTGCATACCCCCTCCTTTGCCTATGTCATAGGTGGATGTATAGGCTTGTATGGCCTTTTGCTGCTCCTCCATCCTCTGAAGCATATAGAGGGTTGAGTTCCACCGCGTCACAACCTCTTGCTTCAGGTGATGGCGGGGCAGGTTCAAGAGTGTTTGCTGGCGCTCCAGTCTTCGGCACGCAGTCGCTGAATGGCGAAAGTGGCCAGAAATTTTTCGGGCCACCCAAAGCGTCTCCTGCACGCCCCTGTCGCTTTTCAGAAAATTCTGCACCACCAAGTTTATTGTGTGAGCAAAACATGGGACGTGCTGGAATTTGCCCAGATGTAATGCCCGCACAATATTGGTGGCGTTGTCAGATATCACAAATCCCCAGGAGAGTCTAAGTGGGGTAAGCCACTGGGCGATGATTTCCCTCAGTTTCTCTAAGAGGTTGTCGGCGGTGTGCCTCTTACTGAAACCGGTGATACACAGCGTAGCCTGCCTTGTAACGAGCTGGCGTTTCTGAGATGCTGCTACTGGTGACGCTGCTGCTGTTGCTGCGTAAGGTGATACATCTACCCAGTGGGCTGTCACAGTCATATAGTCCTTAGTCTGCCCTGTTCCACTTGTCCACATGTCCGTGGTTAAGTGGACATTGTGTACAACGGCATTTTTCAGGACACTGAGGACACTTTTTCTGACGTTTCTGTACAGTCTCGGTATCGCCTGCCTAGTGAAGTGGAATCTAGACGGGATTTGGAACCGGGGACACACTACCTCCATCAATTGTCTAAATCCCACTGCACTAATGGCGGATACCGGACGCACGTCTAACACCAACATAGCAGTCAAGGCCTCAGTTATACGTTTTGCTTCAGGATGACTGCTGTCGTACTTCATCCTCCTCGCTAAGGACTGTTGGAGGGTCAATTGTTTAGTAAAAGTAGTGGTGTTCCTACTTCCTCTCTGGGATGATGAACGACTCCCAGCAGCAGCAGCAACAGCAGCAGCGGCAGCAGTAGGCGTAGCAATGCAGGATCCTCCGGAGGAATCCCGGATAGGAGAGTCAGTCATGCCAGTGATATGGCCTGCAGGACTACTTCCGATCCTGACTAAGGAGGAAATTGACGAGGAGGGAGTTGACGGTGTGGTTTGCAGGCGCTTGGATACAACAGGACAACGGGATTTAGGTGTCCCTGGACTGCTTACGGTCTGAGCCAAAGTTTCTGAACTTGACAGTAACTTTTTATGAACGCGCTGCAGGTGCCGTATAAGGGAGGATGTTCCTAGGTGGTTGACGTCCCTACCCCTACTTATTTCACCTTTACATATGGTACATATGGCAAGACAGTTGTTGTCCGGATTTGGATAGAAATATTGCCAGACCAAAGAGGTGGAATGTTTGGTCTTCTGCCCAGGCATGACCGTGATGGGCTTTTTCATCCCACGGACAACAACTGTCTCCCCCGGAGCCTGATTTAAACAAACCACATCACCATCAGAATCCTCCTCGCCAACTTCCTCCTCAGCGCCAGCTACACCAGTATCCTCATCCTGTTGTACTTCAACAGTGACATCTTCAATTTGCATATCAGCAAGTGGACTGTGGGTGCTCCTTTCAGCACTTGCAGGGGGCGTGCAAATGGTGGAAAGAGCCACCTCTTCCCGTCCAGTGCTGGGAAGGTCAGGCATCGCAACCACCACCACACTTGGACTCTCTTTGGGGATTTGTGATATCTTCTTAGAAAGCACAGTTCTTCGCTGTGCTTTTGCCAGCTTAACTCTTTTGATTTTTTTAGTGGGAGGAGTGCTTCCATCGTCATGTGAAGCTGAACCACTAGTCATGAACATACTAGGGATCGACCTTAGCCGTTCCTTGCCACTCCGTGTCGTAAATGGCATATTGGCAAGTTTACGTTTCTCTTCAGCTGATTTAAATGTCTTTTTCAAGGTCATTTTCCTGAACTTTGCCATTTGGGATTGTATGTGCCCTCTACTATGACATTGGGCATCGGCCTTGGCAGACGACGTTGATGGCATGTTATCGTCTATGTCATGACTAGTGGCAGCAGCTTCAGCACTAGGAGGAAGTGGTTCTTGATCTTTCTCTATTTTATTTTTATCGGAGAAAGTTTGGTCCTCCATTTATGTTATATCGATTTGATATATACGTGCGGCTAAACACAGAAAATAAATTTTTTTTTGGTTCGGACTGGAGTGTACTTTGTGGGTTACAGCACCCTTTAACGGTCAAGCCAGCCGGCCCTTTACTTATGACACAGGCGCACTCTTGGCACTACTTTGTTGATGCACGTGCGGCTACTGCGCACACAATTCACAAACACAGAAAATAATTTTTTTTTGGTTTGGACTGGAGTGTACTTTCGGGGGTTACAGCACCCTTAACGGTCAAGCCAGCCGGCCCTTTACTTATGACACAGGCGAACGCTTGACACTACTTTGTTGATGCACGTGCGGCTACTGCGCACACAATTCACAAACACAGAAAATAATTTTTTTTTGGTTTGGACTGGAGTGTACTTTCAGGGGTTACAGCACCCTTTAACGGTCAAGCCAGCCGGCCCTTTACTTATGACACAGGCGCACGCTTGGCACTACTTTGTTGATGCACGTGCGGCTACTGCGCACACAATTCACAAACACAGAAAATAATTTTTTTTTGGTTTGGACTGGAGTGTACTTTCGGGGGTTACAGCACCCTTTAACGGTCAAGCCAGCCGGCCCTTTACTTATGACACAGGGGCACTCTTGGCACTACTTTGTTGATGCACGTGCGGCTACTGCGCACACAATTCACAAACACAGAAAATAATTTTTTTTTAGGTTTGGACTGGAGTGTACTTTCGGGGGTTACAGCACCCTTAACGGTCAAGCCAGCCGGCCCTTTACTTATGACACAGGCGCACGCTTGGCACTACTTTGTTGATGCACGTGCGGCTACTGCGCACACAATTAACAAACACAGAAAATAATTTTTTTTTGGTTTGGACTGGAGTGTACTTTCGGGGGTTACAGCACCCTTTAACGGTCAAGCCAGCCGGCCCTTTACTTATGACACAGGCGCACGCTTGGCACTACTTTGTTGATGCACGTGCGGCTACTGCGCACACAATTCACAAACACAGAAAATAATTTTTTTTTAGGTTTGGACTGGAGTGTACTTTCGGGGGTTACAGCACCCTTAACGGTCAAGCCAGCCGGCCCTTTACTTATGACACAGGCGCACGCTTGGCACTACTTTGTTGATGCACGTGCGGCTACTGCGCACACAATTCACAAACACAGAAAATAATTTTTTTTTTGGTTTGGACTGGAGTGTACTTTCGGGGGTTACAGCACCCTTAACGGTCAAGCCAGCCGGCCCTTTACTTATGACACAGGCGCACGCTTGGCACTACTTTGTTGATGCACGTGCGGCTACTGCGCACACAATTCACAAACACAGAAAATATATTATTTTTTTAGCACTTGGGGGGAGCACCCCTGATGGACAGAGCACCCCCTGGACAACACTACAGCACCCCTTTAGGACTGGGACACTGCACAGGACTTTGGAACTGACTGCACAACACAGTCCAGCCAGCCCCTATGGACTTTGAAGTAGTGGACACAGCCCCTATTAACAACAGCAGCACAGCACAACACAGCCAGCCCCTATGGACTTTGAAGTAGTGGACAACAGCAGCACTACACTACACTACACTACACAGCACTAACTCCCACCCTCCCTCTTCACTGTCCACAGCCGAGTGAGAAAATGGCGCCGACGCGGGTACCTTATATAGGATCCAAAACCCGCGAGACTCGGAAGGCGGGATGATGACGTTTTGCCTCGATGTCAGATCCGAGTCAGGCGGGAAAAGTCGAGCCTGACTCGGATCGGACTCGGATCGGGGGGGCTCGGGGGGGTTCGGATTTCAGAAATCCGAACCCGCTCACCCCTAATATATATATATATATATATATACACACACACATATATGTACACTTTACTACTTCGGGATGACGACACGAAGGTTTAGAGACAAGATGGCGAACCACCGGTCATCCATATGCCTGGCAGTGCAAACCCAATCCTCAGACAAGCCTGTAGCAAAACAATTTGCGTTATCATTGAGGTGTGTGTTGATTATGTCCCTAAGCCTGCATGGGGCGGCAATAGGGAACTATTGCTAAAGAAATGTGAGGCACGTTGGATTTTTAATCTAGGGACTGTGGCCCCACGTGGGCTGAATGAATATCATCCTTATAATATTTTTTTGCACTAGTTTCATTCTATATGGGGCAACAGTGTTGGCTAAGTGTCTGAATCATGTTTTCTATTTTCTTTTGTGTGTGTATTTCTTTTGGAATTTTGACCCAGAGTCTTTTTCTTTTGTATATTGTTTGGTTGTATTTCTTTATTTTTTTACTATATTTTTTTGTTAACCATTTTTGTTTAGTATTTTCCTTTTATTGTTTAGTGAATGATTAGATTTTTTCATAATAATATTTTTTTTATGTGCTATTCATTCAGTTACTATTGATTTTGTTTATAGACACATTGTCCCTCAGGAGTGTTGGTTGATTCTTATTGGCGCTATGCGTACCTTGGCTATTGGTATTTACGTTGACTTTGTGCCACAGAGTTACGTTGTCATCTCAATCATTTGATCGTGATGTTTGGTTTGAGACAGTCCTTGACTATTGCTTCAGTTCCCGCCCTCTGTTTGCATTCCACGAGTTGGAACGCAACTCTATGGTTGCTTATTTGGCCCGGACGGCGATACGTCATACCCGGAAGCCTCACGGAATACCGTGATACTTCCGGCTATAGTACGTTCCAATATGTGGATTGCATGACGTTTACAGCGCGGGTCTCATTCTGCCGATCAGCACTGTCAATGTTGTCTTGAAGGTCCTGGAGATGAATGAACCGGTACTGATGGATGTAATATACCTTCTAGAGTTAGTCTGTGTATATATAGTGTTTTGTCAATAGGCTGAATTTGTAGCGCTTTGCCAACTTCCAGCCATGGATCTAGGTGATTTCTTGTTGCCGACAGGGTGGAGCCTGGGATTGATTAATGTTGCTATATAAGCTGGCTCTGGGTGAGTGTGGGATATGGTTCCTTAGTGGTTGCCATGATGTCTCTTGTTGCTTGGTCTTGACAAAAGGTCCATTCGGACTGAAACGTCGACACATACTATGTACATGAGTGAATAAATCCTTTGTTCGTTTCTACAGTATTATGCGGTGAGTACCCATTTCTTCTATACACATATATATGTATATATACCGGTTGGGTATGGCATGCCGGCAGTCGGGATCCCTGTTGTCAGAATCCCAACACCGGTATCCGGAAAGAGCAAGCATATCGACACTTAGGGTTAGGATAGGGAAAGGGGGGTGTTAGCCTAACTTCCCTCTCTTCGCACACCCTAAACCTAGCCCTCCCCCCTTAATGCCTAACCGTAACCAGTGCTGGCATCGCGGCCACCGGGATATTGACTTTATCCTGTATATACATATATATGTATATATAATATATATTTGTATATACAATTGTTTTTCTATAGCTCCACCCACAGTTCCTGAACCTATTTTTCCAGGAAATTGCACTGGTCATGGCCATTTTAATGCAAGCGACTGAGTTTACAGATGAACAGACACTAGCATAGGAAGCCGTGGCCAGACGGAGAAACTGCACCTGCTATATGACTGGTGCAATTGTTGATGTTGCAACCGATGGTGGCGTATAAGGACACATCAACCGGTATTACAGCGTGCACGGGTGCTAAAAGTGAGCGTCTCAGTCTTTGCACATTCAGCCGCACAAATATACACAAGGGAAATCCCACTTCTTCCCACTGACACCGCATTGCCCTCTACCTGCAGATTTTAAGCCCTCCTCACATTGAGGGACCTCACTACCCTATGCAGGGGTGTTTTAAAAGAACTGGGGTCCTCCATGCCAGAGGCTAGTTGTGCCATCTTTCTGGTGAGGTCTTCAGAAAGATGGCAGAAGATAGCAAAGACTGTGCTGGAGCGATCTTTCCAGAGAAATTGCCGGGAGGATGGCACCGCTAGCAGCAAGCACACAGCAGTGCTGCACGGCATACTGGAGAGTTGTTCTGGTTGCAGGGTGTGTGTTGAGGGGTTGTTTTAGCCCCGCACCACTCCCTGCCCAATTTTAGAAGGGCAAAACGTGCCCTGACATTTTTGTGATGTCCCGATAAAATGGCCTGCATCACCTGCGGGCCACAATGTCCCGTGGGTCGGAAAAGTTGTATGACAGATCACTAGCCAGTGAATAGACGCTGTGCGCATGCAGTGAAGGAAGAAATTGGGGGAAGCCCAGCACCTTCGTAACTGATGGGCACGCCCCCAAGTGTGACAAATTGGGGGGGGGGCACAAGGACACGGCCCCTTCCTGATCGGCCACGCCCCCTTTTCTGGAGCGGACAGAGGCTACATGCCGGCAATCCCATCGCCCTGTCCACTTTCTAGCGGGAACACTAAAATAAATGACTGCAAACTCAGTTGTCAATTGCCAACGTTTCAGAAGGCAACCACTTTTAGCAAGACATCTTGATAAAAGTGGTTGCCCACTGAAATGTTGGCAATTGACAACTGAGTTTGCAGTCATTTATTTTGGTACAAGTCCTTTGAGTGCCATCCGTGCTATGCTATAATATACAATTCTGTGCAAAAGTTTTAGGCAGGTGTGGAAAAAATGCTGTAAAGTAAGAATGCTTTCAAAAAATAGAAGTGTTAATAGTTTATTTTGATCTATTAACAAAATGTAAAGTGAATGAACAGAAGAGAAATCTACATCAAATCAATATTTGGTGTAACCACCCTTTGCCTTCAAAACAGCATCAATTCTTCTAGGTACACTTGCAAAGTCAGGAATTTTGTAGGATTATAGTCAGGTGAATGAATAACCAATCATGCCAAACAGGTGATAATGATTGTCATTTTCATATGAGGGTTGAAACACAGTCATTAAGTGAATCAGAAACAGCTGTGTAGGAGGATTAAAACTGGGTGAGGAACAGCCAAACTCTGCTACAAAGATGAGGTTGTGGAAGACAGATTCATGTCACAGGTCATACACCATGGCAAGACTGAGCACAGCAACAAGACACAGGGTAGTTAGTTATACTACATCAGCAAGGTCTCTCCCAGGCAAAGATTTCAAAGCAGACTGGAGCTCTTTTGAAGAAGCACAAAGAAACAGCAACGTTGAGGACCAAAGACGCAGTGGTCAGCCAAGGAAACCTAGTGCATCAGATGAAAGACACATCATGCTTACTTCCCTTCGAAATCGGAAGATGTCCAGCAGTGCCATCAGCTCAGAACTGGCAGAAACCAGTCAGACACAGGTACATCCATCTACTGTTCGAAGAAGTTTGACCAGAAGTGGTCTTAATGGAAGAATTGCAGCCAAAAAACCATACCATCGACATGGAAACAAGGCCAAGCGACTCAACTCTGCATGAAATCATAGGAACTGGGGTGCAGAAAAATGGCAGCAGGTGCTCTGGACTGATAAGTCACAATTTGAAATATTTGGCTGTAACAGAAGGCAGTTTGTTCGCCGTGGGGCTGGAGAGCGGTACAATAATGAGTGTCTGCAGGCAACAGTCAAACATGGTGGAGGTTAATTGCAGGCTTGGGGCTGCATTTCAGCAAAAGGAGTTGGGGATTTGGTCAGGATTAATGGTGTCCTCAATGCTGAGAAATACAGGCAAGTACTTATCCATCATGCAATACCATCAGGGATGCATCTGTATGGCTCCAAATTTATTCTGCAGCGACCCAAAACATAAAGCCAATGTCATTAAAAATTACCTTAACGTGAAGAAGAACAAGGAGTCCTGGAAGTGATGATATGGCCCCCACAGAGTTCTGATCTCAACATCAACAAGTCTGTCTGGGATTATATGAAGAGACAGAAGGATTTGGGCAAGCTTACATTCACAGGAGATCTGGATGGTCTGGAGGTCAAGATGTTTGGAACAACCTCCCTGCCGTTCCTTCAAAAACTGTGTGCAAGTGTACCTAGAAGAATTGATGCCATTTTCTCTTCTGTTCACTCACTTTGCATTTTGTTAATTGATAAAAAAACTATTAACACTTCTATTTTTGAAATCATTCTTATGGCACACATCCACTAGAAGACAGGCAAACGTCTGCACGATTACGACATTGTAATCGTGCAGTCGTTTGTCAGTCTGTGATGTGCCTATACTGAACGAGCAGTCGTTCAGTGTAGGCACATCAATCATCTGAAAACATGCTGAACCTGACGTTATCGTCCGGTTGTACAACATATTTGTCCAATGATAGATGTCTAAACAACCAACGGGAGCGCGCATCTTTGGTCGTTTTGGACATTTTTCTTAATGATCTTCAAACGATTTACGAATGATTATTGACCAATTGAACGATAACGATATTGTTCAATCGCTCAATTTAATCGTCTAGTGGATGTGTGCCTTTACTTTGCAGCATATTTTCCACACCTGCCTAAAACCTTTGCACAGTAGCAACAACCAGTCTCGGTGCCTGAAGAAATAAATCCAATAAATATAGCAATAAGCAAAAAAGAACGGCACTCAGTATGCAATATATCGTTACAACTGGTAATCGAATAAGATAAGGGTTTTATTTATTATTTTAGTTATTTTGCACCAGTCAATGCACTATAAAAAATACACCTCCAGTAAAATAAAAACATCAAGCAGATGGACATGCTTTAATTTTTTGCAGTACAGTAAAAATACTCAAAGAGGAGTACATCATTATCATATTATACTTATATTGGTAATTTGCAGTATGATGTTGAAAATTAAGCAAAGGAGCACTGTTTACATCAGTTAGACAAGGTCATGGGCAGGAATGGTCAAGAACAATTTAACTATTTTAATTTAGCTTAACTAGATTAACAGAATTTTGAATGTTAAATCAAACATGAATGTGTACCCAGGCAGACATCCGCAGCAACGGGATCCGGCAGTGGAGCCAGCGCCGGCAAGTACATAAACACTTGCCGATGCAGGCAGCGACGGAGCGATGGCGGGGGCCACGCTGCATTCGGGAGTAGCATGGCCCTTGCTAACGACTTCCTCCGTCAGCACTGTATTTAGGGAGGATGTAGCTGTAATTTAGCCGAAGGGTTGCATTGAGATACCAACATCTTTGGTTGTTCCTATTTTGGTTTGGAGTTTATATTGAAGGTTTCCTGTTGATCTTTTTATTAGAATAAAAAATCTTTACTACATGTGAGAATTGGTGAAATAATATCTTCGTCAGAACCACCAAAAAGACACCTTTATAAGAGAGATCAGATACAGTATATAAGCACATTTGTGCAAAAATAAAGCTCTGCATGCTTAAATGACCTTTATAGCCTGCATAAAGATACAATATTCAATTTCCAGTATGGTTCCAGTGTTTCAGTAGAAGCACAGCTCCACCTAGTGGTACAAGTCTTGAACTGTAATTGAAGCCCATACAAACATCTTAAATAAGCTATGCATTCAGCAATTTAGACTATAACACAATCATTTTAAAAAGTTATGCACTCTAGATTTAGGACAGTTTCATATAAACTACCTTTTACTCTTTCATAGAAAAAAAAATAGTAACTACCTGTAATCAAGTAACACAACTCGTTGTGACATTTGCCATTTTTCAGAGTCAGAAGTATGCAGATCGCAAATACATTTGCATTTTAGGGGTGATTCAGAATCAATCGCATACACAAATCTTGAGCTGCGACTCCCTCCCCTTGTTGTAACTGGGTGAGATGAGACTGGATTGTAACTGGAGGTGTGCTTTCTGCATGCAGTCACAAAATGGAAAAATTACATTACAAATTACAATCATATTTTTTTTTCAGACAATACTTTTTATATGTGCAGGCTTCCCCATTCCCAGTTTAGTATGAAGCATTCTTTATTTGTGTAAAGAGTGTGTACTGCAGTGTAAAATCACTTTTAAAATACATTTACATCAGTTGTAGGGGTTTTTCATAAATGCGTGTGTATTCACCGTTTGCGAACAATCCCATGCAGTCATCATTATTACTCATGGGATAACTCACACCCCTCAGTAGGCTACATTTAAAAACTTTTTGTAAGCCATTTTAGTTCCAATTTGCAACTACAACTACATGCCCTTACTGTACTTTTGCTGCAACTGCACACCAACTGTGATCATACGCATGGCAACCTCCCATTAATGCCCGCTCATTCCATCCTGGTTTCCGCCTGTCTAATCGGACACAGTCTAAAGTCAGTTTTTGAGAATTAAAAATATGCAAATTGAGAAAATTACAACTTGAAACTAAGAAAAAAATCACATAAGACCCATTGTTCTTAATCCGACTATATTTACGAATGCGCCAATATTTTTTTTTTTACTGTTTACTTTTACAACCATTTAACTTAATGGGAAAATATATCTCCTGTGCAGAATAGTAACTATAACTAGCAATCATACACACAAGGATTGGGGTACCTTCAGTGCGCTAATATTCATCTGTAGGAAGAATCTCCAGTACAGGGGAGAACAAGTTTTTTAAAATGTCAGCTGATTAACTCATACACCCTTTTTTTTGTTGAAAACATCACCCAAAAGTAAAAGCCGTATGGCAACAAAGAATCTTATACCTGAATATTTTATTCTTGGTATATCAACTAAGGTAACAATTGTTTACATAAAATATAATATATATAAATACATGAATAGCATAAAATTACTTTATAACCTGCCCCAATACTGGAGAGATGATGTTATGCATCACCTGCACCCTTACTGGTGTGAGCCCTTAGGTGGACCTCTCATGTGATGGGTACGGGCTATCAAATCGATGACCCTACGCGTTTCGTCCACTTACAGGACTTCTTTAGGGGTACACAACTTCAAATAGAATTGGTCTGAATACACACTCAGCGATGTGGGCCTAGTTTCCGTCCCTTAATCTGATGGGACTCTCATATAGCCTCTTAAAGGCCAGGCAATTATTTTAACGCTTCACCATGCGACGGTATATCAAATATTCTCAGCCAAATGGTAAAGCCGGGTTCTTTTATAACAATTTTAAGTATGAGGACGTGTCCTAAATTCCCAGCAGGTAAAAGAACCAGGTAAAGCTTAATCCAGTCTGAAGCTGTGAATGTCTCCCTCTGTTAGCAATCCAATATATATATATACACATTTCTAAAAATACTTCTAAAAAGATGGCACTCACCAATAGATGCAGCTTATACCTTTTAGTAGTCCGTAGTAGGCATACGGTAATGCAACGTTTTGGTCCCAACACAGACCTTTTTCAAGCAGCCCAGCATATCATCATCAGAATGAAATATACAATCTTTAGGCAGAGATCCCAACATAGGCGCCTTTATAATGGCTGCAAGGCATACTTGCCTACCCTGCCAGAAGTCGCGGGAGGCTCCAGATTTTTTATGAGAATAGCGTAATTTAGCCCCTTCCCCTATTTTGAAAATCCGACGCTCACGGCGAAGTCCCACAACAAGGCGGGGCTTAATGACGCAAGCCGGCCGGCCCCGCTCCCAACTCCACCCACCGGGAGAAGCCTGGGGAGGAGGATTTATAAGTTGGCAAGCATGGTGCAAGGTATACCCTGCACCCATAGTTAATAATAATTACCTCAGATTACGATGTGCTGGACCGGCGCTGCAGAGCAGCAAAAAATCACTGGGAAAATGGTGGCGGACATTTTTCCCGGTGATCTGCGCATGCAAGGAAAAGATGCCGACATTTTCCCGGAGACCAGCGCATGCGCAGTAGATTCTGGCATGAAGCCAGAATCTACCGCGCTCAGTGCGCTGACAGAGAGGAGGGGGCCCAAACAGAGGCTGCACACGGACCCCCATCTCTCTTAAAGCACCCCTGGTTCCCAAGCACAGGTTTGTAAATTTCATTCTGATGTTGATATGCTGGGCTGCTTGAAAAAGGTCTGTGTTGGGACCAAAATGTTGCATTACTGTAAACCTACTATAGATTAATAAAAAGGTATAAGCTGCATCTATTGGTGAGTGCCATCTTTTACTAAGTATATTTATGCTGGAGTGTCTGGGTGTTCCTGCCGCAATGCTGAAGAGGGCAGTAACTACTGAGGCCAAGCTCCGGAATGCTCCTTGGGTGCTCCTTTTGCACTGAAAATGGGAGTCCCCTGTACATATATCCATGGGATCCTAAGTATTTGTGGATATCCACCGAAAATGAGTGTATTCGGAAGATTTCCCACAAATATTGTTTGCTAAATATGCCCCTAAATCATTTCCTCTAAAAGTGCATTTTTAAAAGAACAGTGTAAATAAAGAAGGTATTTATCCATCAATTATTTGGGAGATATTGTATAAAAAAAATTTTTTTTTTTAATTATATATATATATATATATATATATATATATATATATATATATTGTAGTTCTGTGGAAGCAGACGTTAGGATGTTCTAGTAGTGTGTTTAACACATCATGTGACCAATTGTAATTTTTTTGTTATATGCAAGTGCATATAAGGGAGGGAGAATGCATTTTAATATGCATGTCGGAGCTTAAACCCCTAGCACGCGTGAGGATGCTCCTGGTAAGGTAAGGGTTACACTATGAGTCTGTGTTGGGGGGTTGGGGGGTTTGTTGGCTGGATTAGGCTATGGGTGGTTAAGGATTTGGGTGTTTTAGGTTCATTTTGTGGGTCTGTCCCAGTCTCCAATTTGTAGGATTCTCTTCTGACAGGAGATTTTACCACCCACCCTCCCTGATTTTGAGTGTTGTGGTGTCAGCTTTTGTGGCGGAAAAGAATGGTGGCAGTCGCTTGAGGTCCTCTCCCAACCAATACATGGATTAGGCTGATTCAACCATACTGGGGTCAGTGTTACCACAGATGGGCCTTTTGTGTCATCAATTTGAGAGGTGAAAACCTCGAGATGGGGTAATGAGCTGGCAAGTTGGCCGCCATCTATTTGGAGGAGTTTTGCAGATGGTGATACTGATCAGTGGGGCTGTAATTTTTACACCACCATACTTTAGCTATCCTCTTTTTTCCCTCCTTTTGATAGTTACTCTATTTTAATAATAGAGCTGACTTGTTCTTTACTATATATTTTACAAAGACAGTAGTGGCATATAATACTGTTATGTATATTTTATATTGTAGACATTGATCACAAAATGTCTTTGTAAACAATATTTGCAGTTTTTCATTTAGGGATTAACACAAAAAGATGCTTAGGCAAAAGTCATAACCAAGTGGCTCGGGGAACAAAACATCGACATTTTGGGTCCATGGCCAGGAAACTCCCCAGACCTTAATCCCATTGAAACCTTGTGGTCAATCCTCAAGAGGTGGGTGGACAACAAAAACCCACAAATTCTGACAAACTCCAAGCACTGATTAGGCAAGAATGGGCGGCCGTCATTCACAGTATGTGGCCTAGAAGTTGATTGACAGCATGCCAGGGCAAATTGCAGAGGTCTTGAAAAAGAAGGGTCAACACTGCCAATATTGACTCTTTGCATAAACTTAATGTAATTGTCAATAAAAGCCTTTGACACTTATGAAATGCTTGTAATTTGACTTCAGTATACCATAGTAACATCTGACAAAAAGGTCTAAAAACACTGAAGCAGCTAGCTTTGTGAAAACCAATACTTGTGTCATTCTCAAACCTTTTGGCCATGGCTGTACATACCTCAGTATCTTTCTAGGTGACTAAGTTATACAATATTGAAACCGCAATCCAAATTCATCCCGTAGATTTTGCGTAATTTCAGAAACGAACAGACAAACTAAAATTCTGAAAAACAATTTCCCTCCATAGTTCATACAGTCCCAAGGAGTACATTTCTCCAAACAAAAAGTTTTATTTATAGACACAACCATTACAACTTTATTATACTTATAGATTACAGACATCCCAAGAGGAAAGTAGATAGAAAAAAATAATTAAAAAAACAATAAAAAACAAAACAAGATAATTTAAAACAGAAACAAGTAACTTTTCTGCTACATTCATGAATAAAGCTTCTTATCTGTATGAATGCAACTTCATATGTTGTAGGGCCTTTGTTAATTAAATATGGTACCCACATATAGCAAATAATGGAGTTCTTGGAACTATGGGCCCCATTTATTAACGATACAGAACCCCTTTACCACTCACTAAATGGGTTATGTCATCCTTTCAATATTTAAGAAACAGCGGTAATCCAAGATTACCGCTGTTTGTGACTGTAATGCTCTCGCCATTTTTAGATGAAGGTTAAAGAAAAAAAACACAATTCATCTAACCGGTGGTTCATCATGTTGATACCATAGAGGCCAGGCCCTATAAGCAAACAGCATACTGAATGGCTCCTGAGGTGCTCAAGATGGTTAAGAAAGGAGTTGAGAAGATGCGGGAGCTGTGTATCTTCTTGTAGTTTCTGGACTGCTAGTGCAGCCCTGGTACCTAAGGAGAACTGGACCACTCTATTCTGCTTGGTTTACAGATAGTTAAATGAGCTGAATGTAATATACACTTATCAAATGACAGAGATAAATAAGATGCTGGACCAGGCCGCTATGGGTCACCATTGTAAGTGATAATGGCAGATACTCTTAACCCTGGAGTGGTTCTCATTCATCACCCCATTTGGGTTAAGTTCATAGTGATTAAATGCTCCAGCCACCTTTCAGTGAATGGTAGGACACATACTGAGGCAGCTCAAGATTTTGAATATTACTACTTAGATTATAGTAATCTTTAGAAACACCTGCAAGGAACATGTCTCCTGTGTGATGACCCACATTCAAGAGGCTGGACTGACTATCCAACCGATATAGAAGACGGGAGTTGCCCCATTCAAATTATTTGGCCCCGTACTGGTTATTGCCTGGTGGCCAGTTGTGATTGATTGCCAAACATCAACCTTCACTACAGGAATACTAGTAGAGGAAGGGCACTTAGGGGCTGATGCTCAGTGGCGTGGATCTCTCTTAACGGACGCAAATGGCAAGTTTATGCATACAGTGATTTTTCAGATGGGAATGTACACATTTTTGCATATGCTATTCCTAATCTGTAGTTGTATGGAACAAAAACGCATCTGTTTTTAGTGAAATAGGGCCTTTTGAAGACATGACATATGGCAGTGTGGAGGCCATCAAGGGAGTTGGAACGCTGGGGCAAGAGGGCAGCTCGCCCCCCCCTAAACATTTGAAAAGCGCCAGGGAGGAGACTAGTGCAGTAGCCGAGGACGGTGGAATGCTGCTGGCAGCAGGGGACTGGGGCTCTGACAGTTGTTCCTCCCGGTCCCCTGTGCGCACTGCACAGTCTGCAGCATCCAACGCCCACAGCCCTGAGCTCCCACACTCAGAGAGCAGCATAAGCGATAGTCGGAGTCTCACTGCGGGCTACTGGGACTCCCGGAAGGCCATGACACCAGAGGGTGTGTGGGACTGCATCACGATGCGGCAGCTACCAGTCGCGTTGCATCGTCCATCCGCTAGGGGCCGTGGCGGCCCAGCAACAGTAATTTGGAGGGAGGGGAGGGGGGGGGCGTCAAAACAATTTTATTGCCCCCCCCAACATGAAATTGTTTCGATGCCCCTGGTGGGCATGTATCAAAAACTCTGGGTGATTCTGAGTTGTGCACATGGGGGAAGAGAAGCCTGTTTCAGACTGGGATTAATGTAAGTGCAGATACTAATTTTGACAATTGCAGCGGCCAGCATAAACTGAATGGGCGCCACTGGTTTCCACTTTCACACACATGATCCCCGTCATCAGTTGAATGGATACTCGCATTAGCATAGGGTAGTAAATAGGGCTCCTCGGCCGTCTGGAATTACAGTGTCATTGCTAGTGACTCTGACTCAGCCCCTTAATACGCACCTACACACTTAGGGGTACCCTTATTTGAAAAAGGAGAGTTCCCGCTTTCAAATAATTTGCCCCTTTTCCTATAGGAAATGGTAAGCTCACAGATATGGGGGTGTTCGAATGCCCAGATTTCCCCATTTTTGTATCATAACACAGGGGGTTCGTGCATATAATACGATAGGTTGTCTACTTTTCTATCTGGTATTCCTTGTCCTGCAGATTTTACTCTGAAAACCTACATGTAGAATATGGCTTTTTTGCTGATTTGGAATGGTGAATTAATGACAAATCAAGAATCATAGTATTTCATGGTGACGGTTAGAAAAAAGAACACACAATTGCTTTTAGTGCAATTACAATTAAAATAAAGAAAACTTTTGTGGCATTTTTGGGCAGATTATCTTTGTCGTACGAGAAGAAATAAGAAAACTAATGCTATTTTCTGGAAAATCGAAGTCTTCTGAAGAAAAAAATAAAAGTTAAATTTGTGTTCTGCACATATAATTATTGATACTGATATTGGAATGTGATAAGTCCAATAATAAGTGCCAAAATAGTCTCAACAGCGAAGGGTTTAAAGTAAGTGTGACAAGCTATCAGTCATAGGGCAGTGTTCAATTTGGCTGCAAACATTTTCGCCTATTTTAATTATCCCCATATTCAATTTCAAAGACTTTTCACAGGTGCGAAAAGTCTATGTTAAAAAAGGAGGATAACTTTTCACCATGTTTTACATGGCGAAAAAAAGTGCAGAATTGGGGTTTAGGGGTGCAGACTTAAAAAAAAAAAAAATAGCCTGCACCCCTGGGAATGGCCCCTAAAATTAATGGGTGTCAAAAAAAACGTTTTAAAAAAAAAAAAAAAATCGGGACACCCCAAAAAATTTACTTGAATTTTGGGGTAAAATAAAATAAATAATATGGGGGACAAAATCCTAAAGTAGCGAAACATATTCCACAGGGGTCCCCATGTATGCGGCAGGTGTTTTCTTCATTGCGGGTAGTAATGGCAGGTGCGTTTTTGAAGAATTTTTAAAAATAACTTTAGGGACTTAAAAATATGCTAGCACCCATTTTCATGTACCCCAAATTTGATGGAAAGTTTATTATTTAAAAAAAAAAAACAACTAAGTGCTATTCTTCTTAAGCCGCATTTATGCACCTGCTGCAGCTATTACAAACCCCGACTTCCTTCAGCAGGCAAAAATGGGGGTACCCATAGTGATCCCCCATGTCTAGACATCTTTAGGGGGGTCCCAGGAACAATTCCCGAAAAATTCAAGATTTTTTGCGATACTTACCTTTCCGTTGGCTCCCGTTTTCGCTGATTTCCAACTGAATACGGGGATAAAGCGGGCACGCGCCCCAATACTTTATCCCCGTCAAACCTCCGATCCAGCATGGACTTTTCGCTCCACATTGAATATCCCCCATAGTGTAAATAAAGCAGTACTTCCTTCCTAATATGGAAAGAAATAGAGCATATAATTGTTTAGTATGAGCACCAGTTATTATATGTATATTCAGCTCAGTAATGCACAGTGTTCTTCTAGCAAACAGATTAAAGCATTTCCTACCTTCTCTGATTCATAATGATCAGGTGGGGTTTGTCCCAGGCCGGGAAGCTAGGGACAATGCATCCAAAATGATAACCCTTATTCATTATATCTCGTCTACTGACACCCCAGCAAGCCTACTGTCTACTGATGCCGAGATGGCATTTGATAGGATAGATTGGAGTTTTATGTCTGGAATATTGAGACACTTGGGACTAGGCCCTATTTGCCTTCAACGCGTCCTTGCTCTTTATCGTTCTCCCTCTGCCCGCATTAGGGTTAACGGCTCCCTTTCTGACTCCTTCTCCATTAATAATGGAACTAGACAGGGCTGTCCCTTATCCCCCCTGATTTTTATTGTCTGTATGGAGGCTCTGGCAAGGTCGATCAGACTGAATCCGAACGTGTCTGGCTTTAGGTTACATAGCGATGAATATAAATTAGCTTTATTTGCCGATGATTTATTGGCCACAATTACAAATCCTGTTATTTCTCTACCGAATTTGATGGAGGAATTTAGAATATTTGGGGATCTCTCCAACTTTAAAGTCAACTACTCTAAATCAGTGGCCTTAAATATTACGGCATCTCCACAGATGGTTTCAGGCCTTAAATCAGCGTTCCCTTTCACCTGGCACCCTTCCCAACTTACATATCTAGGAGTTAATCTTACTAGAGATCTCTCCCGCCTGTTTGAGGCCAATTTCACTCCCCTCCTGAACAAGATACGTTCGGATTTGAGATTATGGAAATCAGGACCCTTCTCATGGTTTGGGAGGCTGGGCATTCTCAAAACGAATTCTCTCCCCAAGATCCTTTACTTGTTACAAACCCTCCCAATTCAACTACCTCCAAGATGGTTTCTGGAAGTCCAGGCCTTCATTAGAGAATTTGTCTGGGGAGGTGACAGGCCACGTTTGAAATTAGATGTCATGTTCCGCCATAAAGAGCGAGGGGGTTTACGCCTCCCAAATATTAAAGGTTACTACCAGGCCTGCATCCTACACAGAATTGTGTCCTGGTCCAGACCAGACACCTCTAAACAATGGGTGCAAATTGAGAATCAGATGCTGAAGATCCCCTTATTAATAGCCCCATGGCTCCCTGTCCTCCCCAAAATCTCTCATCCTACCATTGGCCCTACTTTAAGCTCTTGGAAAACATTACGAAAGTCCCCCTCAATATCTTCATCCCACTCCTCCCTCACCTCATTCCTTTTTAACGAACAATTCCTCCCAGGTATGGACGTTAAGATTTTTCACCCCTGGTTAGCGGCAGGACTTTTTAGGTTCGGACAGCTGGTGAGTGGCGGTAACTTTATGCCCTTTGATGAGGTCTGTGGGAAATGGAATTTACCCTCTCGGGAATGCTGGCACTACCTCCAGTTATGTCATTTTCTGCAATCTCTTGGTCCACCTAAAACTCTCTGTTTGCCCTGTACGCCATTTGAGCAATTATGTATTAGCCCTGTCCCTCCGATTCACACTATCTCGCCGATTTATAATTTTCTTTCGGCAGACGCTAGCCTCTCTCTCCTCAATTTTACCAAGGTCTGGGAACTGGAGCTTGGAGTCGACCTAACTAACGATGAGTGGGAGAAAATATTTAAGTTGGCTCACGCTTGCGCTCCTAGTGTTGGCGTTAGGGAGACTCAATATAAATTGTTATCACATTGGTATAGATGTCCAGATACTCTCTCCAAGATGGGGATTGGGGTACCGAATATATGTTGGCGCTGCTCTGGGGCCCCAGGTAATCCACTCCATATCTGGTGGCAGTGCCCTATCCTTCAGCCTTTTTGGAATGAAGTCCTCAACCTTTCTGCAAAAATTTTAGACAAACCGGTCCCTACTGAGCCAACGTTTTGGTTGTTTCACCTATCATCTAGGCCCCTCTCAAAGTACAAGAAAACGTTATTATGCCATTTGAACAACGCTGCTAAAGCAGTTATTCCGGTGAAATGGCGCTCCTCCTCTCCTCCAACAGTTATGGAATGGTACGCTAGGCTGGATCTATATATGGACATGGATGATATAATGTCCTCTGCTGATGGTGATTATGAGTCCTTCAGAGATACTTGGTGTCGCTGGATGGATTTCAAGGACTCGGTGTTCTTCAAAAATATCTTATCCGCTTCCCGCCCTTCAATTTCCTAGATCAGTCCCAAATAATTATAAAATCTGCGCCCCTGCATTTGGTTCAGACATTAATTAACGGCTATACTTAACTTTTTTTCATTACATTTTTCTTAATCCCTTTTTAATAAGTACTGATAAATCTGAGACTATATTATGTGACCTGAGATGACTGCTCTTTTTTTTCCCGATTTATTATATCTATTCCCTTCCCTTCCTCCCACCTTGTTGTCTTGTTATGTCTTTGTCTTCTTGTGTTGTGTCTTTATTGTGTTTACATTCTTTTTCTTTTTTATTCTTTTTTTTTTTTTTTTTTATATAAATGGGTCTTCTGTTGTGATATTTTATGATGTCACTGACAATTTTTGTGCTTGAGTTTTAACATTTTCCAGTGTCTTACTTTTTCTATATTGTCTTTTCCGGCAGTGACCCGGATATTGTCTAAGTAATTGTATTGTTATTTTACTGATTTTTCTACAATAAAATACAATTTGCACTAAAAAAAAAAAAAAAGTAATGCACAGTGTTTGTATAAAAATTTATTAATATGAAATAGTGGGTTTTACGTGCTCCTTAAAATTCTAATGCATGGTTGTCTATATAATAAGCTGGTAAATTAGATGAAATAGTCTGCTCTAACATACTTTTCTGCCAACAGTGGTGTATGTCGATCAAAGTCACTGACTTGGCATTTTAAACAGGACAGGGAGAAACTTCAGAATTTTCTTCACATTTAGTAGACAATGTCTGCCATTTAGGAAAGACAGTGCAATTTAACCACTCCAATAATTAAAACTTTTTTTTGTTTGTTTTTGTTCCACTGTAAGACTTTTGTTTGGAACATTGTTGAACACTGAGCCTGTGCTTAAGGTCAGCCTCACCCCTAACTCGGCCAGTTCCTCTTTTTTTTTTTAACCAATAAACCTCCACCTTCCTACTTCTCCTTAGACATTTCACATGCTGAAAGATCAAGGAACAAAACAATTAGGTTGAATCCAGCATCTTCTACTTATTGTAAAATAATACTATGTAGTATCTACTATTAAAAAAACCTAGCCCTAGTCATCCAAACCTTGCCAGTGGTAACCTTGACATAAACTGCAATTACATTCTTGTACCATGTATTTTACAAATTGTAAACACAGGTGGTACATCCCAAAAATGTGTTTTAGGTAGGGATGTGCAGGCTCACATTAGTTCGGATTTTCCCGCCAACTTCCGATTTTCGGCGGGAAAAATCAGGTCTCAGAAAGAGGCAAAACATCATCTTTCATGAACAAACATCATCTTTCATGGACTTTTGTCCATGTAGGAGTGACAACATGAATTGCTATAATTAGCGTCAACCTGGCCCGGCACCACAACAGTGTTATTTGCAGCACTATGCCATAGGGTGTGCATACAATTATGAGATCACCGCCATGAACCCGGATCTACGCATCCCAGGAGGAAAAGATTAATAATGTATGGTTTACGTAGATGCCCCACTCAACATCAATATGTTCTTTGAAATTATTTTGGAATGTTGGCAACTATGGAGTAAATGGTGAAAGTAAATCCATTTCTGGGGGTTTTCCAGGATTTTTAAATATGAGGCTCTGAGAAATATTAATAAATAGATCAGGAGATAATTAGAAGTGATCTGTAGTAATAATACTAGGAAATTGGTTAGTACCAGAACTAGTAATTTTCCTATTATTATATTACAGCGTTCCCGCTAGACAGTTTTAGCGCACCGCCCCCTGCCCTATTTCTAAAGGGAAAAAAGCACCCTACCCTCCGGTGCGGCGCCCCGCTAATATAGCCTGCAGTGTCCCGCAGGTGGGGAAAACTACGGCGTAGCGGTCACCGCTGGTGAGTGGATGCTGGGTGTATGAGCCTGGCATCCATTCAAACTGACAGCAGCGCTTGGGGGCAGCCCGGCATGTCCGTAAGTGCCGGGCATGCCCCAAAGAGTGACGAAAAGAGGACGCGCCTTAAAAACACACCCCCTTTTTATCAGCCACGTCCCGTTTCGGTCGCACGCGCCTTTGGCATGCGCAAATGTACCCCTTCTCTAGGTCCGGAGCCTTGCCCGGCGCCGGTCCTAGAGTGAACACTACATTACAGTCAGCGCTTAATCCCTACTATTATATAAAAATGAAACGTTGTATTGTTGCTCAATCATGGCCAAACCTTTGAACTGATTGACTTGACAATTCGCATAAGAATAGTTTACAGCAGGGGTGGGAAAACTTTTTTCTGTCGAGGATAATTTTGATATACAGTACATAACATTATTCGCCGAGCCAGTGCAGGCCACGCCCCTCAGTGTGATGTCACATGGGGCGGGGGTCACAATCGTCGGCGATTACAGCAATGCCCGGGAGCTGTAAGGGCAGTAGTGTTACCGTCTGAAGTGTCCTAAGGACGCTCCAGGCGGCACTGCTGCATAGATTCTGGCTGCAGGGTGCCATTCTAGCCAGATGAGGCTAGCAGAAAAAAGCTCTGAGAGCCAGACCAAATGATTCCGTGGGACTTATACGGCCCCCTCTGTGTTCTGTCCCCTCTTTCCTGCCTTGTCACCTCTGCCCTGGCCCCTCTATCCAGATCCCTGTCACCTCTGTCTTGTCCCTGTCACCTTTATCCTGTCCCTGTCACATCTGCCCTGGTCCTGTCAATGCTGTCCTGGTCCTGTCATCTCTATCCTGTTCCTATCTACTTTGTGTAGTCCTTGTCACCTCTGTCCTGGTCCTGTCCTTCGGCCCGTGCTGTCCCTTTACAAAAAATGGGAGGGTGCAGGGGGGCGCCAAACACCCTTACCTCATCTCAGATGGCAGAATACAAGGACATCAACTGAAGGAATGCATTAAACACGCACAAAAACTTTACTTCCTACTTGTGAATGTTTGGGTGGTTTCTCTCATCTACTGAGATAACACCACTGTCACTAACGCAGTACGCTGCTACAGGATAGTAAATCCTTAATAAACCGGCTAATTGCCGTACATTTCCAACTGCTGTCTGCAGATTTATGATTTTCTGTGACAGATAACACATGGCATGGGTTGAGGGAAGTATGCAACTGCAGAGTCAGCTAAGACCTGGACATAAAGACTATTTGCTTCCTGTGATATTACTAGCTTCACTCTTTTGTATGAATCTACCAATCCATGACATGTATGAAGCAATTCTCTTATCTGGCTAAAGTTGGGTACATACTATAAGATTTTGACAAACGTTGCTAACGACTAGACTGATTCAGAGTGACCGACACGATCCTGAAAATGGCCTGTACGCCCCAAACACACTGCTCATAAATTATTTAGTTCCAAACGATCCTTTAGATATCGTCTTGTCTCCGTAGGGGAACGCTAATTAATTAGTAGACATTGGGCTGAGGTCTGTACACACTTTACTTTCTGAACTATACTAAATGATGGGACTAATATTGGTGTGCAGCACTTGCTATATCGGGAGCTGATCCAATGGGTTTTAGACCAACCGTCGGGCCCTGGAGCTGCGAATACAGGGCCTGATTCAGAGACGGACGCTCTAAAAGAGCGCTCGCTCTGAATCAGGGCGTTTTGGTTTTTTTTGTGCGGCCTCCTGGCCGCTTGCATAGCTGTAGGTGACCACCCACAGCTATTGCGAGCGGCCAGGTGATGGTCGCGATAGTCTCGACCATCGCGACCATCGGGGCTTGCGACGAGACCCTTGCGGTAGGGTCTCGTCTTCCGCAAGCCCTAGACAGTTTCCGGCTCTAATAGAGCCGGAAGCTCTCCTACTGACATCACTGGTGAGGTAAGTGGGGCCGCCCACAAATGGCAGGCGTTCGCATGGGAACGCCCCCGTTTGCCCAGCCACCCCCCCTCCCTGCCTTCCAAAAGGGGCGAGCTGTCGATCAACATCGACAGCCGCCCCTTTTGGATATGAGCACCGGAGCGAGTGCTTTTTGCGCTCGCGCGTGCGCACTGGCCAAGCATTGACCCGCTTGCGAGCGGGTCTGAATCAGGCCCTTAATTTTACATAGATTTTAAGTGGCCTCTTCTGATTCAGGCCCACAGTACACAATTATCTGATAGATATAGCCATGCCAGGCCGAGAATCGCATAGTGTGTACCCAGCTTAACACATATCACAAGCCTTGCATCCTACTGTTGCAAGATAGAGATGCACAATCTCCCAAGCAATGATAGCTATTGTTTAGCATAAACATGTAAGTAATATCACCTATGTTATTTGGCTCAGCATAAAGAGAACAGAACTCAGAAGCTTTGCATGGCAATGTCTATCAAGCATGACCTAATAATAAGGGTTGACCCTCTCCCAGTAGAACCTGAAGGTGAAAGAAACAGCATGGTGTGAATCCATCCAGTCCTTTTCAATAGCAATGAACAGTAACTCAATTCTGTGCTATTGTAGAAGACTGGATGGATTCAGTACTCTTTCCGTTTGAGCTCACAGTACACAATAGCAACTGGCCTCAGATAACTGGGTTCCTAGAAACAAAGCCCTTATGCATTAGCCTGAGAGTTGCAGGAACTGGCATGATTCCATCAATTTAGCCCCAATATTTAAAGCTGCGATAATAGAAAAGAAAATATTAGGTTGGTTTTGCCTTTTAAATTATTGTTGTTTTATATCTACAGGCTAAATTACCAGAATTGTGCCATCTCCTGTAACTTTGCAGGCTATTAAATAAGGGCCAAGGCCACAGATATTTGTTATAGCTAAGAGACAGATAGCAAATCTCAAGATGATGGAGTTGTCCAATTATTATAAACAGTTACAGACAAATAAACTGCTAATAATAAATAGGATATATTTGAAGTAACACCAGGCTATGTCTCCCAGTAGTCATATTTCAAAGAATTATGTCCTATCTGAAGCATGTGTGGTTTCCCTGGAATGTGGGCATGGTTGGAGGGTTCTAATGCAACGTTTCAGTTGATCGGGAGTAGGGCTTATTTTGCCCTGAATGTACTTATTCATCTTAGGGGCTATGCAACAATCATTATCAATTAGATGCCAATAACAGGTTATCTAAGGACAGTAAATGTGCATTAGCCTACATCATCCTATCAGACATTGCTTTCATTGTCTAATGTCAGTGAAACATGAGCACATGCCAAGTGGTTCAGGGAAAGACACTGTATCCATTTCCAGTGTGGTTTCACCTATTTTGAGTTTTATAATTTGATGTTTGTTCAACTGTATAATTAGCGATGTTTACTCTTTATATTTTAAACTGTGTTTAATTATGATGAGGGGGGACTGTTTCTATAAATTTTGTTAAAACACCAAAGTGTTTTTGTGAACACTGGCCCTCATTCAGACCCACTCGCAAGCGGGCGCACGTACGTTAGGCGTACGTACAAAAATATTTAAATTCAATGGCTCGCTCGTATTTTCGTTCGCATCTAAAATTCCTCCCTAAACTCTGACGACCCCTCCTCTAACTAACGAGCGTACGAAATAGCGAGCGTACATCCCCGAAATGGCTTGAAAGGAACGCACGCACACGTATAAACAGGAAGTGGCCTTGTCAGATGTCGATTACCTGCTCCTTTATTCTGCCTACCTCCATCAATCGTATCATGCCAATCAATGTATCAATTAGCTTAATTGTTTGTTTTTTTTCAACACAATGCAAGAAACTTTACTCTTGTCCGTGTTTGTGTTTACCCGCAGAATACGTACGGATGAAACATTCGCTTTTATTGTTCAAAAAACATGTGAACCACAATTAAACAATTGTACTATTGCTGTGGATCCCCGCATATTTCCCTGGGTTCATTTCTTTATTTAAATTTGCTTACGCATGTCACTGCATCAAGCCTATCCTAACTCTCCAGAGATTTCTGGCCCTGTCGAACACATGACTCATACACTAACCAATAAAATTGCTCCTGTTAATTTCCAAAATACATTAGCCAATCAGAAAATTTTTACACACTTTATCAAAAATGATTTTTAAGAAAAACACCATTGCCATCATGAGAGCCTCCGCATTCACCAGGCGTGAGCTGCTGGTGCTTACGGAGGTCATGGATCGCCGGATCACCAGCCAGCCTCAACCCATGACCAACCGGCAGAAGCGCTCCGCGTATGCGGAGGTACGGTCCCGCCTGCGGTCCTTCGGCTCACGCCGCAACATCGGGCAGCTGGAGCGCAGGTGGTCCGACCTGCAACGGCGAACGCCCCGCTTGCTGGCATGCTTTCGCATGCAGATCCTGGCAAGTAAGTGTTATGTATTGTGGTTTTAATGTTTGTGTTTGTGGGGCAAACTGCGTGTGCATGTTTTCCTGTCTGTTCTATTTATTATTTGTACTCATATCTGCGTCTGCATGTTTTCCTGTCTGTTCTATTTATTATTTGTACTCATATCTGCGTCTGCATGTTTTCCTGTCTGTTCTATTTATTATTTGTACTCATATCTGCGTCTGCATGTTTTCCTGTCTGTTCTATTTATTATTTGTACTCATATCTGCGTCTGCATGTTTTCCTGTCTGTTCTATTTATTATTTGTACTCATATCTGCGTCTGCATGTTTTCCTGTCTGTTCTATTTATTATTGGTACTCATATCTGCGTCTGCATGTTTCCCCTCTATTTCTGATTTTTTAATTCTACTGCTATTTTTTTTGGTTTTATTTTTTATTATTTTTTTTTTTTTTGTTTGGTTGCCCGGATTTGTCCATAAACTAAACGCAATTTCTTTGACATATTTTAGGGGGACAGCCAAGACTCCGCCGTCAACGTCCGTCCAGACGGCGTTCCCGCCCACTCTCCCCAACCCCCAGCCAACACTCCACCCCAAATCTTTCCCCTATTCCCCACTCCTCCCCATCCTTCCCAGACCCTCTGCCGGAAATGTCGGGCCTCCTTCCCCTCCGTCCCACTTCCCCCTCTCCTCCACCCACCCCTCTTCCAATTACCCCCTCCCCGGAGTCCAGCATAACTCCGCCCCATTCTTTGGGGAATGACGGATCCTCCGAGGAGGATCATGGAGGTTTGGCCGGAGCTCCCGATTTGTCTCCCGGTATGTTTTTTTAATTTTTTTTTTAAAGCACAAACTGTTTGTATGTAATCATGTGTCGTGCCTTTCTTCGTGTTTTTGTGGCTTGACTTTTGTTGATTGTGAAGGTTTGCCTTTACCTCTTCCTGGTGATTTAAGCATACACATATCATACCTGTGGGAATTTGTACCTAGGCCTTGTATTTTTGCCAGCCCACCCTTTTTATTTCTGTTTTTGGGTTTAGGAGTGATTTGGTTTTTTTTTAAAGTTTTTCTGTGGATTCCCTATTGTTGTATTAACCCACACACTTTTCTCACCCACAGAGGAACAGAGGCGTCGGCAAGAGGTGGCGGATGTTGTGGGGCAGATGCGCCAACATGTAATCGGCCTTCTGGTGGCCCTCGACCGGCTGTCTGGCCTCCTTCGGCATTAGATTTTTTTTTTTGGTTCTATTTTCCAAATAAATTTATTAAGACAAATATACGTTGTGGCTCATTTTTAAAAACAAAAACCAAGATAGTTTAGCCTGACATAAGTTCCTGCAAGGATTTCCCTTTTTTAAAAGTTAGATTGTGTTTTGTCTTTGTATGTCAAACAGACACCAGAAACACATAACAGTAACAATGTCATTTCCCTTTTTGGGTGTAGTGTCAATTACAGATTTCTACATTTTCCAGGTTCCTACTTGGTGCGCAAGCTGCTTAGGCCAATCTTACAAATCCCAAGGTTGGGCCAGGCTTCCTTTTGGTGTGGATTGGGAAGCTGAAAACATATTTCAGTTTTGCTCAACTGGCGTCAGTACTGGTTTACCCCTTAGTCAAATGTAACTTGTGTTAACCTGGTTACACTTGCTGTTAACGTCCCAAAAAAGGAAGACCATTTCACTCTTCAAACATTTATTCACAACATAACAGAGAAAACAAAGTGGTCACTCCCAAAAAAAATACACAGTGATAAATTCAAATACAACACATACCAAGAAATAATTAAATAAAAACACAAAATCAAGAACTGGTTGACGAAGGACCATGCCAACATGATTCCACAAACATGGCGTTGCGATATGGGTTCCAGAATATATGCCCAAAAGGACCAGATCCAGGTTTGGTAAGGGTAGCAGGAAGTAGTGAGCGTTGGAGTGCCAAAGATTATGTGAACAAACAGAAGATGGTGAGAAAAATAAAAAAAAATTAGATGTTCGCCAAAAAACACAAACACATTAGGTATAAACACTGGAGTTTTGTTCAAACTTACCTAAAAAATCTGGCCACCACATCATCGCGTATGGCCCCCCCACATACTGACCTTCGACCAACCTCGGGGGGGCCATCCTCAGGTAAGGCATCCTCTGGCTGCATTGGGACACCACTCCTTATGGCAATGTTGTGAAATATCCCACACAGGACCACAATTTTCGACACCATATCCGGCACATACATGAGCTCGCCACCAGAGCGGTGGAGGCATCTGAATCGGCCTTTTAAAAGGCCGATACAGCGCTCCACCACTTGCCTGGTGGCTGTAAGTGCGGAATTATACGCACTTTGTGGCCCTGGTGTGGGAGCCAAATAAGGAGTGAGCAGCCAGGACATGCAAGGGTATCCACTGTCTCCTGTGAACAAAAATAGACCACATCAGGAACACTGTGTATCAAGCTTAACATTGTTATGTACTAAAGGTCTCCACTTACCCAGAAGCCACGCATCACCAGCTTGTAGGTTGGTTAATTTCTGCCATATCCCTGATTGCCGGATGACGAAGGAGTCATGAGCACTTCCGGGTAATTTAGCATTCAGGGACAGGATCTGGAGGGAGGCATCACATACCACCATTACATTCAGGGAGTGATAGTGTTTCCTGTTTCTAAATATTGCCTCCAGCCGTGCTGGAGGCTGAAGTGGTATGTGAGTACCATCCACAACCCCTATGATGTGTGGGAAGCCAGCTATTTGGTAAAAATGGGCCTTGGCCACACTAAGGGCACCCATATCCAAAGGCATTTTAATAAAATGATGGAGGTGCTTGAAAAGTGCCTCCATCACTGCCCTCAGGATCCTGGAAAAGGAGGATTGGGAGATGCCCGCCACTATTCCCACCGTTGTTTGAAATGATCCTGAGGCACAGAAATGTAACACCGCCATAAATTGCGTCAGTGGTGGTATTGCTGTTGGACTGTCAATTTGCCGCTCAAGATCACTTTCTATTAATGAGAGAGTGTCTATGATGATTTTGGGAGGTAGACGGTAGCGTCTTAAAACCTCATCATCGGGCATTCCAAAAAGGGTGACACGTGTTCGAAATATCTGGGGCCTTGCATGCCTACGATGCCTACGCCTGGGACGAGTTTGAGGTTGGTCGTCTTCCGGGAGCAGGGCCAGAACAATTCGCCCCAGATCTACCTGAAATTCAAAGTTTACAATGTAAGGCTTTTGACCCACCCCAAAAGTAAGAAAAAACAACTTAGCTTTCTGATACCATCCATAGCTGCTTACATGCCGGGGTATTGTCATGATACGTATAAACTGTAAAAAAGCCAACAATGAGACTTCAAAAATTTAGAGGGTGTTTTTTTTGTTTAAAAATTGTTGCAAGCCAACACAGAAAATAGCGGAAAAACACATTTGGCCATCGATGAAAACGACATTGCACACCGTACGTCAAATAGGGTTCAAATGGACCCAAAAAATGGAAAAGGGAAAAGCAAAACTGGATTATATGATGAATAAGCCGTCAAAAATGCGGTAATTAAATCGCAAATGCAAGTCGCTACACCAACAGTCAAAAATGCGGTAATTAATTCGCAAATGCAAGTCACTACACCAACAGTCAAAAATGCGGTAATTAATTCGCAAATGCAAGTCACTACACCAACAGTCAAAAATGCGGTAATTAATTCGCAAATGCAAGTCACTACACCAACAGTCAAAAATGCGGTAATTAATTCGCAAATGCAAGACAAAAAATGGACTTACCCAACTCGAATATATAAGATTTCCACAAAAAACTTCTTTGGGTCCGAAAACCAAAAAAAACTAAAAAAGATGAAATGAGTGTTAAACAAATTAACGAACCACAAAACAGAAGAATACACCAATTGGCCACAAATTTGAATGCACAAAACTTACCAAATCAGGAAAGGATGTGGAAAAAATGAAAAAAATGCGAACGGAAAAACCAAAGAAATGTAGCAAAAACAAACAAAAAACCAACTCTGCCAAATCCTCCAAACGCAAACAACCAAATCCAAACCACTTAACCGACAACACTCCAACAACCCCACCTCGACTCCACACACACCAAGCCATAAATAGTGTTTATTTTCCCGCACAAATTAAGGATGAATCATAGGGACGCACAATCAATGATGCGGCCGCAAACTAAGGACGCATGTATAAATACGTCACGAAATCACATAGAATTTCTGGATGATTTCATGCTGGAAGCAGAGACATGGCTTCAAACCAGGGAAACAATGGTCAAAATTGCGGCGGTAAGGCCTTCATGCATTTTGTGTCAATGATTCTTTTAAAACATAATATTGTGCAAGTTGTGAAGTGGCTAAATCTGCATATTTACCCAAATAGGTGAGGAGGATGACATGGAAGAGACTGCTGGCCCCAGTCAACCCGCCAAAGCTGGCAAAAAAAAAAGGCAGCCACATTTCACAAGCAAGGAGATGGAGGTTTTGATCCAGAAGTGCGTTGACATCCTGCCCCAGGCAGCCAGGAATATGAGCCAAAGCCAGAAGTGGAGAATGTGGGAGGAGGTCGCCGTTGCTGTCAATAGGGTGGGTGATTATGTCCGTCTAGCCCGGGATGTCAAACGGCGGTAAGTAAACACTTTCCCATCCTATAAACAAACCCCATTGTAAAAAAAAGGATAATGGTTCCAAATTCATTCCACAGATGGGCAGACTTCAAATATCGTCTCAAACAAAAACTTGCCGACAGGGCTAGGCATGCAAGGGGGACAGGTGGGGGTCCCACCCCTGTGTCATTGGAGTTGACAGACTTAGAAGAGATGGCACAGGGGTGTGTGCAGGCTGTGGAGGTGTTTGGCGTGTCCAACATGGATACGGACATGCCAGACTTTGCGGCTCCTCATGTTGGCCAAGGTAAGTCTTGTGATGTCACCAACTCAGAAATGCTATTGTGCCAATATGTAGATTCTAATGTGAGTCTTTTCTCCAATTTCCTAACAGAGACAGAGGCGGATGAGTCTGCTCCAGAGGGGAGCCTTGGGCGCAGAATTTCTGCTGGCTCTGCAGGGGAGGAACCAGTACATCCGGCTGAGGACCCTGCAGAAGCCAGTCCAGGGCGTGCCCCCTCGCAGGCAGTGGGCCTCCTCACAGAACTAAATTTTAAATCGGATTTCCATACGGAGATTCTGCAGAGGATGGACGCCAGTCTGATACGGGTGGCTGAGGCCCTGGAGCAAAATGCTGCGGCCAACATGACCATTGGTCAGGCCCTGGCGGAAAATACCAGGGCCAACATCCGCATCGCCGATGCCCTGGAGCAGCTCGTTCGCCAGCACATGGTGGAGCCGACCTCCCTTCCTGCCGGAACATCCGGATCCTCCACCTCTGGCACAACATCAGCCAATCCTCCAAATGTGCCTAGCCCTGTGCCTAGTCCAGAGGCCACAACATCTGCCTCTGGACAGGCCAGCCCGATGGCATCCCGGACCCGGTCTGGCGCCCACCCTCACCCAGCCAAACGGGCGAGAAAACGGTGACAGCAATGGCGACTTTTCCCACACTCCTTCTGTGCTTGGCTCATATTCCTTTCTGGTCAAAACTTCCCTCTCCTTTCTTGTGAAATGTTTTTAAATTTTGTATTTACGCTTATGTTAGTAGTTATGTTATATTTTTTTTTGGATCAAATATCTTGGCCACAAAAAAAGGCAATACAATATTAGGCCAATTTGTTTGTGTGTAAACAATAAATTAAAAACAAAACACTGACATTGTATTGTGACATTATTGTACAAATGGGTTACATTTAATCCTGGCCTTAAACGCAAAAACTGACCCTCTTTAAAAAAAAAAAAGGCCTCTTTAAGGAACGTTTAAAAAATCACATAGCGATGCAAATTCCACAGTAAACCAAAAAAAAGGGGAGCTAATTAAAAGATGATGACATTATTGTTACAATAGGCCATAACCACCAAATTGTGGCCAAAATAAAACCCCAAAAATGTACGCTAATTGATTGTGTAATCATGACATTAGCAGCTCTGATTTCCACCTGCGTACGCTTTTGTGCTATCCCAATAAACTGCTTTCCAAACACATACCAAGCCGGATTTCAATCCAACACTAATTACTTTACTGACCAGCCGCGATTAATCGCTGCACCATCGTGGAGTCCCGGGACGGAGGAGAAGGCCATCGCCAATGTGGTCGAGTAATCCTGACCCTAAGCTGTGCGAGCATTTTGAAGGGAAAGCGGATGTTTCAGTGACGTATGAGACGGTCCGAACACATTTGACGTTCGCATCTGCTAATGTATGTACGCCCCAAAAACGCCTCGCCACGCCTGCGTTTTTTCATCTCCACCCCCGTCAACACCCAAAAACGCCCTGTTCTGTCAATCACATTTGACATGTCACTTCCTGTACGCTATTTTAGGAACGAGAGAAAAAAAGCTCGCAATCTGCCGTACGCACATGCGCAGTGTAACACAGACGCATGCGCGGTTAGTCAACATCGGAACGCAACGAGCGTACTGTTGTTAACGTGCGGCTCTGAATGAGGGCCACTTTTCTTAAACGTTCATTTTTTTCAGCATTTAAAAATATTATGTGGTCTGTACAGGTGATATGTCGGCACTATTATCAGTAGAAAAAAAAACTATCAAATCTTTACTGGAAGGAAACAGACAAAAGGTATTTTTAGTATCAAAGTCTTTCATGTGTCCTCTAGCAACATAACCAACATGTCTGTAAGGAAAAATGCCCCACAAAAAAAAAAAATAGAACACTTCTTTTTCCCCAGTCTCGCTCCCTCCCAAACTGCCAAAATGATCATACGTCCTGAACAAGCCTTTACTGTGTACCATATACAATGTTAACTATTAATTCTAGTGAGCTATGTAGAGCACCACGTAAGTAACATGATCCCAGGAATGTTTCAATGCAAAGAAAAATGGTTCCAACACCACTGTACAAGTGAGAGTAACAGAGTTTTAGACAAATCTACCAATTAGGAGTTTTCATGCTTTCCAGATATTCCTCTTCTGGACCAAAACCCCTTTGTTGGGTTCGGTTTT
The DNA here is from genome assembly GCA_031769625.1 of Taudactylus pleione. Taxonomy (NCBI): domain Eukaryota; kingdom Metazoa; phylum Chordata; class Amphibia; order Anura; family Myobatrachidae; genus Taudactylus; species Taudactylus pleione. The sequence goes on along the minus strand of JAUIMM010000017.1, from coordinate 9,365,410 downwards.
TGTCTGATGTCTAGGCTACATCAACATAGACCATTTTCAATATCTGCTGCAAATTTCCAACACCTTTAGAATGTAGCTGATATCTAACAAATAGATTTGGTCATTTTGTGGACTGAGCCATTATTAATTAATATTTAAAGCTAGTCACAAAATGACTACCTTAATTGTGTGCATGGGTGGGTATAAATTAACCCAACCCAAAAAAAAAAATCAAACTTTTAGTACAATTATTAATAATTTTACTGCATTCAATTATTTATTATTTTACTGAATTAAAATATTAATCATTTAACTGCATTGAGACTTGGGGCAACTTAATTGAGAGTCCGCAGCTCCCGTCTAAAGTGTGGGGTGATATTCAATTGTTTTTTATGCTGGGAGTGTGGGTACCTATTACTTATTGTGTATGTCGCACCCAAATGCACCGGATTTGGACACGTAAAGTGGCTAAACCCATGCAAACTACTGAGAGCGCTCCATTTGTGCACCCAAAAGCCAGACTTTGGGCAGATTTCTGTTTGCCGTCTCAGGAGGGTGCGAGCAGAAATAAAGGGAAACCACGGCACAAACAATTGAACAGCGCGACAGGAGCTGCGGCCGTGATAAAACAATTGAATTCCCACCAGAAGGAAAAAAAAAAGCAAAGTTTACCTGAAAATAGACTGGTATAAACGGCAGTACGGAAGACACAAAAACACCACCCTAGAAAAAGTCTGTGCCATTCCCGTGGGGTGAAACTGCATGAGTAACTTGAAGATAAATGGGCTGAGGCCAGTTAGTAGCAAATACAGATAAAGATGCAATGTTGTACCTTGGCAAAACCATGTTGCACAAAAGCTGAGTGGGGGAGGGGCAAATTTAAAATATAGGAACAGATTTCAAATTGGAAGGGAGGTGCACCCTTACTGAATCATAAATCACAGTGTAATAAGTAAGCTGCCTAGATTCTGTCAGCTATGAGTAAAAACTGCCAGCATTTATTAAATGGTGTAATTGCATTTGCACCCTTTAGCTGGACTTGCTCTAAATGAAGCCCATTGTTCCACGTGTCTCAGTGATATTTCTTGTTTCTAGAGAAGCATCTATGAAAATGGATTTGTATGGAGAGTTTACATTTTTTGATCATTGTGGAACATCGACATTTTAAGGAGGAAGACTAATGGTTCTACTTAATCTGCCCGCTAATTTATCTCTGGCAAGAACACAATTGCTGTTTGTCCTGACTGGTTCCTAGAATAAGCCAATGTTATCCCAAACATTTTGCATTCTTGTACAGTTTTGGAGTATACTTTTTCTGTGGGAAGCTTTCTCCAATCCTCCCCCGTCCTAGCTATTTATGTACAACTACAACAACCTCCAAAAAAAAAAAAAAAAGAGATTAAAAAAAAAAAGGACAACATGGTACATAGTCACTGCAGCTCAAAGCAACCATCCACACATCTGATTTCATTTTCTAAACTATACTAGACAATAACTAATTGAGGTGGAGATTCAATTAGTAGCAGTAATTTACCACAGGCTAATTGATCGCCATGGGCTATCCAATTAGCCCCACTTAACAGGGATTTCTTTTTGGGTCTCACAAGACCAGAAAAGAAATCCCCGATAACTGTGCTGTTATTGGGTGATACAGCCAGTTAAACACACAAATCTGTGAACTTTTCACGGATTCAGTGTGTCAACGCCCGATAACCAGTGTTAACTCCAGTTAATACATTAATTTAACTGGTGTTAACATAGGTATCGGGGAAAAAGGGAGCCTAATTGAACAGTTTCGGACGATAAACCCAGAGGCTACCTCCCTTTTCTAGCCCTGACAATTTATCGGGCTAATTGAATCTCCCCATAATATGATTGGTTTCTAAATCACGATTTCTATTATAAATTTAGCTAACTAAAATAAAATCTGAAAATATTTATAGTCTTTAACTGTATTACAAAAATGCGTAAACAGATAAAATTATTAGGATGTCTTATATACAGGTATAGTTGACATTACAATGTTCCCATACCCCTTTGACCGACCCCACATATCTACTCCATGCTGTTAAGACTATTTTACCCACTATCTAAAGGCGATTATCCACTAAACGATATTAATGAGCGATTGAACGATAACGACATAGTTATCGTTCAATCGCTCTATAATCGTGCACTATAATGTTGGAAACGACTAGCGATGCACGCTCCCATTGGACGTTTCCAACATCAATCATCTCCTGAACATGCTGGTCAATCTGTCGTTATCGACAGATTGACCATGTTCAGGAATGAGGGAGGGTGCCTGCACTGAACGATATATCGTTCAGTGTAGGCACTGCAGAGTTTAATGAATGACTGAATGATAACGATATAGTTATCGTACAGTCCTTCACTAGTCGCCTAGTTATTATGTGGCTTCTGGCTTACCTCCATTGCATTCCTTACATTGGGCCAGATTCAGTGTTTTATTTAAAACCCATGGTTTGCATACAACACTGATTGTGAGAGATCTGTACAGTGCACGTGCAGGTCTCTCTATCTGCAAGATCGCTCACTGTCATTCAGGCTTTGATCGTTTGGAGAAGGGAGCAGATGGGGCTGGCCTCCATTCCAAAAAATGGGGGTGGGTTTCGTAGAAAATTTGGTGCTGCATCCTCAGATCTACAATGCGGTCAGGAGGCGTCTGTTCACACCAGACGCCTCCTGCTGCATATTCATATTAGTTGTACAGTATTGCACGGCAATATCGTACAACTCTGAATCAGACCCATAATGACTTGCCCCTGTCACATGCAGCCTGGTATCAACTAACAAATTCACAGGAGTGGTCACTGCAGCCGACAAGTTCAGCACAAGCTTCCTGAAATAATCTGTAGCAGTTAAGGGTTGGTTGTGGTTTAACAGAACAATTTTTTTGCAGGGTATTTACTGTTGCAATTAAGCATTGCTTAATTTTTATGGGCATACTTTTTAATAAATGAAACATATTTCAGACTGTATAGGGGCCTATCCATTTAACGACATGAAAGTCTGAACGTCCAGCGTTCAGACTTTCATGTCACTGAGGTGCGGGCACCGCACTGAAAGACATTCACTGAACGTCTTCAGTGCAGGAGCCCAACCTCCCTATCTATTAACATTTAGAACCTGACGGTCGTCGTCAGATTGACCAGCATGTTCGATAGATAGTCGGGGTCGGCAAGGACCCAGCGTACACGTGCATCGCTGGTCCTTGCCGGCTATCCACTTGCAGAATTTCTGCATGATCCAACCAAAACCTCCTGGTTTTGGTCGCATTGTGCAGAAAGTCGGCAAATGGATAGGCCCCTTATCTGTGTCACATTTCAATAAAGCATATGGGACCTCATTCAGAGTCGGTCGAAGCAGCCGCACGGTCGTACGCCACCGATGTTCGCTATACTGTGCATGCGTAAAGTTCGCAATGCGCGTGCGCAAACTAGCCGCTACGATCAGAAATTTCTCTCTCCTTGAACACAGCCAGGTCGGTAGTTTGAGTGACAGATTGAGGCGTTTGTGGGTGGTAACAGGGGAAGGTGCTTGAAAACGGGGGAGTGAAGATCCGAACGCAGGCGTGCCTCATTATGCGAATGGCGTTTTATGGGAGTGCATACGGATTATGGGAGTGCATAATTAACAAAGTAGCGTCATGGCACATGTGACCTGGGAGGTTTTTACACTGACATGATCGTAGAGCTTAAGAGAGGGTATGGTCAACCTTAAAGCTCTACGACCAGTTCCGATGGTTCCCGATGGTCTCGATTAATCCTTATATGCCCGGAGATGACGTGCAATGCGTACGAGAAGGGGGCGTATTTTTTTGTCTTCCGACCGCTTCCTCCCCTTGGTCGGCCAACTACCGATCTGAACTTAGGGACGCAACTTGCGAGGCAATCATTTGAATATCCGGCCCCTTTTCCCGTACGACCGTGCGGCCGCTTCGACCGACTCTGAATGAGGTCCATGGTCTCAGACATGGAGCATGGAATGCATCACCTTGAGTACCACATTCCATTGTGCATGCCACTGAGATAGATAGGTAGATAGGTAGATAGACTTTAGCACCATCATACCAGGCTTGCCGACATTTAGCTCCCTCCTTCCGGGAGGGAGCTGTCGGGCTTACAGGGCTGGGGGCGTGATGTGGCCAAAGGGGGTGGGGCCCGGCACCTGACGTGTTGTTGGGGGCGGAGCATGGGGCGTGACAGCGCGATCGTGTCATCACCCCCTCTGCACAATGCCGTGATTAATGGCATTGTGCAGCCGGGGGCGGAGCCACGATGACGCGATTCAGCGCGAATCGCGTCACCGGCCCCCCTGCTGCCGATGTTTTTACCTAAAAGTGCGGGGGGGGGGGGGGTGCGGGTACATCGCCGGGGCCAGGAGGATTGCCTGCCTTCCCGGGAGGTCGGGAGCGGCACCCGATTTTCGGGAGGCTCCCGACCAAATCGGGAGGGTAGGCAAGTATGCATCATACTCATCTGTGTTACTGTGCTCACATATAAGTGACCAGACAGCTGTTTCAGAAAGGTGCATTCTAAGCAGTTCCAGGTGCCAGAGAAGACCAGCTGTTGCATTGATTACCCGGGCAGTGGTCAGAGTCAGTGAGTGTTGGGTGGCTGGGTAACACCTGTAGGAGTGGACAGTAACAGCAGGTTATAAGAGGAACCCCATGACAAATCTGTCATGGGGAGGGACAGGGCAGAAATTGTACTAGGGGGGCACAGGGCTGGTAAGGCTGGCTGTACTAGAGGGGGCAATGGGCTGGGAAAACTAGCTGGACTAGGGGGCCACAGGGCTGAGAAGGCTGACTATGGGGGGCACAGGGCTGGGAAGGCTGGCTGTACTAGGGGGTCACAGGGCTGGACAGGCTGGCTATAGTGGGGGGGGGCACAGGGCTGGAAAGGCTGGCTGTATTAGGGCGTCACAGGGCTGGGAAAGATGGCTGTACTAGGGGGCACAGGGCTGGGAAGGCTGGCTGTACTAGGGGGAGGGGCACAGGGCTGGGATAGCTGGCTGGACTAGGGGGGCACAGGGCTTGGAAGGATGACTATGGGGGGCACAGGGCTGGGAAGGATTGCTGTACTAGGAGAAGTGCAGAGAAGGCTGGCTGGACTAGAAAGGAGGTGCAGAGAAGGGTCACTGTACTTACCTGTCACTGGCAGCCAGTCAGGCATGGAGAAAACTAGGCAAGGATGTCAGCAGTGAGTACTGCTCAGGCAGCCAGGGAAAAAAAACAGTGCTGGCGGCATTTTGAATATGGTTCGGCCGCGAGCCAATCACAGCTTGCGAACGATAGCCAATCAGGAGCGGCCACTGCTGTTTGGCTGTCAATACGCAAGCTCTAATTGGCTCGCGGCCAGGAACTTCTTTGGAATGCTGCCTGCACAAAGTATTCTCCCTGACTGCCGGTATAATGTTTAATCCATACTGCTTACATCCAGGCCCCCTCTCTCTCCGGGCCCGAGACTACAGGCCTGGCAGCCCCCCTGATGGTGGTCCTGGGGAAGGATAGCGTGTAACAAGTGACCCTCTTTTAGATCCTGGTTGTGTCCTCTAGAAGTGAGAGAAGATTATAGTTTGAATGGGGAGTTTCTAGTATTTTTAGGTATGTTTGAGGTCAGAGCAAATATTGCCCTGGCATACTCGGCAGCCATTTTCAATAACTGGGAAATACATTAAATCGGGTTAAACTCAGAAATCAATTTGTTAGGATATGTATACAATGTTGATTGCAATGCATCTGTAAAGCAGGTAAAACACAACACAGAAGCTGCATTGTATTTATCTATGCATTCAAACAAATGCACTGAATTGACAAAATAAGCTTTTAAAATTATGCAGCGAAAGTAAAAACGGAAATGTGTAAAGTATAATTTGGCAAAACAATTTTCATTTCACATACATTTATAAGCTCTTAACTGAATTAAAAATGCATGGTAAACAGAAAAGCTGGTAGTAAAACGGTAATTAACCCTAGTGCATACTTGCCTACCTTGTAAGTTCTCTTCCCGGGAGAAGCCCGGGTAAGAGAAGCAGGAGGGTGGGGGCGGGGCCTGATGAGTTGTGTCATTAAGCCTAGCCCCCTCACTGTAAAATTGCCGCGATTGGCTAGAATTTACATAGGGGCGGGGTCAAATGATGCGATTCATGCAGAAAAATTGGGAGCCTCCCACGAAAACCGGGAGGGTAGGCATGTATGCCCTAGTGCATATATTTGTGATAGGGAATATAGATTCAAGCTCCACTGGAGCAGTGACTGATGTGAATGACTACATATTCTCTGTAATGTATGTACTATATAAATAAAAATAAATACATTATTTTAAACACCAGTGGGTACATAGTTTTAGGCTTTTAAAAAGCTAAAGTAGACCCACCCTCACCACTACCCCTTTACCCAAAACCAACCCATAACACTGTAAAATAGAAAAGCTCAAAGCCAAGCCTGACTTTAATTTAAATCTATAAAGCAGTGGTGGGGAACCTCAGGCCTGGGGGCAGTATAAGGCACCCCGGAAACATTTTGTCTGGCCCTCGAAGCTTTTTCTGCTAGCCTCATCTGGCTTACATGGTGCCTAGAATGACACCCTGCAGCCAGAATCTATGCAGCAGTGCCGCCTGGAGCGGCCTTAGGACGCTTCAGATGGTCACACCGCTGCCCTTACAGCTCCAAAGAGCATCCTCTGGATGCTCCGGACATTGCTGCAATCACAGAGTGTGGCCCCCGCCCCGTGTGACATCACAAGGAGGGGGCATAGCCTGTACCAGGCCCGCAAATAATGTTATATATATCAAAATGGCCTTCGATAGAAAAAAGGTCCCCACCCCTGCTATAAAGTAACTTATGAATTAACATCTGACACTAAAAGGGGTCAATCCTATTATGTGCGAAGGGTGCGAGTTGCTGTTAAGATTCCGTTAACCGACCGGCATCTCGCACCCTTCGCAGCCCGCTCCGAGGCTGAATTCGCTGAATTTTGCTCTGAGCCCTGTGGGGCTCCCAGCAAAATTCAGCGACTACAGGCTGCCATAAAGTGCGGCCATTGGCGTGATGACTCGCACCGGCAAGATCATCGCGGCTAATAGGATTGACCCCTAAACCTACATTTTGGAACTGGGTTTTGCTAGAACCACCTGATGTTGTGGAAGGCAATGATACATCCATCTTGTCCATTTTTCTTAATGTCTTAATGATTAAACCAACAATTCTCAAATAAATAGGAGAGGTAGACGAGGGTGAAGCAATTTAGTAAATCACAACAATATCATCAATGAAAACAATCTGTTCCATGGTAAACTTGTTCTCTTCAGTTAACGTGTTAATTAAAGTCAATGAATCAGTGTTGTACGATAAAATAGGCCCTTTGAAGCGCATTCAACTAAGGAGTCATCACAAAGCTGTGTTAGCTACAAGCATCAAAAAGCAGACAGCATGTGATAAGCTCATGAAAGAACTAGATTTTCATATATTTCAGCTCTCCTGCATTAGATAGATATCTCCTGTGTCTAGGTACAGACTGTGCAACAATCAGGCCAATCAGCCAATTCTTGGCTAGGTGGTCTAATTGCTCACAACACCAGAGGCCGGCAGTTGTTCACAACCAGTCAGATCGGCTCCCGACATCAGGAAAGCTGCACGACATTCGTCGGCCCAAATGCAGTGCGTACATGATCGGCCTGACAAAGCGCATTTAAAAAAAGTCACCTCAATGACATTTAGATAGGAAGGACAATTGTGTAGCGTGCATACAGGCAATCGAATGACTATAGGTACGTTTCAATGGTCAGGAAAATAAATCATGGATCGTTCCTCTTATATGTCTGGTGTAAACCTAGGATAACTCTGTTGGCCACAGTCCCCATTGTTCTGGCTCAATTTCCCAAAGTCCGAAAAGCTGGTAAATGACGGTGTTAGCTGATCTAACCCTACTGGGAGAGCATCACCAGAAAGGGATCTTTTGATTTCTTCCTGGCAACGATAGTTATCATTTTACTATCATGTCATGGCATGGATTTTTGTTAAATAGCCCCGAAAAATTATTTCTCATATCACTGCAATATTCAGTGACTAAAAAAAAATACTTTTTAGGGCCACAGTGCCAGCAATGATAAATATGCCTTCAAATCTCCCAAACCAGCATTATTTATCACAACGTGTATTTTCAGAGAGCAGCTGGTTGTGGATCCTGTCGTGGTAACTACTGAGGTAACTTCCACCACCAATAGTAATATGCCCAGTAGTAGTAAGATTGCTCGATATATGCCAGTCGTAATTTACATTCATTTGCAATTACCAAATTTATAACGCAAGGCCACAGGCAACTAAAAGGGCCGCAAACACCTTTCTCCCCAACGCTGCTTTTTTCCACCCTAACTTTGCTGTCCCTTCGCTAACATTTATTTTGTTACCATCCTCCCTCCCTTCGCTTTTTCTTTCCTCTTAATGCCCTTCACTTCACTCTTTCCTTTTTCTTCAATAGGCTCTCTCTTCCTCAGCTTGCAATTTTATATTGCCCAGTGCCCACTTTCTGCCCCAATTCATTACCTAACCTCTTTTTCTTCATTTGCACTGGCACACCCAAAATCCTGGTTCCCGTTTCTTTTATATCTCTCCTTACCAGTCAGCCGTCAGTAAGCCCTTCCCTCTAACCTGCGACTTCTCACTGGCCGCAATGCACATTATTACAACCAATTGGAGAACACACAGAGGGGAATGTTGACTAAGGGCTGATTTGGGGTTTCAGGTCCTTTTAAGTCGATTTTGTAAATCAGTGATTTACTAAAGCCATAACAGAATCAAAATCGACTATAAATCTGACTTTAGACTACAATAGACCATTGAACCAAACATCGATATTTTGTAATAGAAGCCGCTCATTTACTATCACTTGGTTTGAAAGTCAACTCAAAACTGACTTAGAATGCACCAAAACAACAGTACTGCCAAAAGGGTTTTAAGCACTCAAAATCTGCAACCAGCATTAGACCTTTTAGCCTGGTCTGGCATCGCTTCCGCCCGGTTATTGACTGTATCCCTTCCTGAAATAATCTGCAGCTGATAAGGGTTGGTTGTGGTTTAACACAAAGCAATTTTATTTCTGGATATTTACTGTTGCAAATAAGCACTGCTTAATATTCATGGGCTTGCATTCTAATAAATGAAACATATTTCAAACTGTATCGGTGTCACATTTCATTAAAGCATATGGGGCCTCATTTACTAACGAGTTTTATCACCAAAACGAGTGATAAACTTCACTGTGTATGATAAATGGTGCTCCAGCCAATCAGCTCCCAACTGTCATCTGTTAGAAAAATGACAGTTGGGAGCTGATCGGCTGGAGCACCATTTATCATGCACAGTGAAATTTATCACTCGTTTTGGTGATAGAACTCGTTCGTAAATGGGGGCCATGGTCTGAGACATGCTGGATGGAAGGCATCACCTTGACCACTGTAATGGGTGCAAGCAGTAGGACACGCAGCGTGGGGTCCTTCTGCATTATGCAGCCCTAAACTGGTCAGTCCAGGACTGGCAATCCTTGGAAATTGGGGACCGAAAAAAAAACAAAAAACCTAATATGGGGTCCCCCCTCCTTACCATTAACCAGTCCCGGGCTGGTGTTGATGGATGCAGAGGTAATGGGTTCACTTATGTAATAATAATGTATTTCACAGTGAAACTACAGGTACCAGGCAGCCTATCCTTTGGAACTACAAGTGCCAGCAGGCTGGTATGAAAAAAATATTAAACAAACCACAGGACTCGCACACCGAATATTGTATCTTTTTATTACACATCCATCAATTCACTCACTAACTCAATCAATCACCCACAGGAGTGCCCAGAGGGGGAGAGAGTGGGTACTAATTACACGGGCCGGGCTTGCTGGGAGGGCCCGGGTCCGGCACCGCCGTCCCCCTCTCTCTTACATCAAAGCAGCCCAGCACACGCTGCTGTGTGCTGGGCTGCACTGGGAGACTGCTCGCGGCTGCTAAGTAGCAGCCACAGCAGTCTTCTATGCCTGTGGGGAGAGCGATCACACTGATAGCGCCCCCCACTGGCTATGCGCCGAGCTGAGGGGCTCACAGCGCCTCCCTCCCCAGCGCACAGCGGCGCTACATAAATGTTTTTTTCCCTAAAGGGGCGTGACCAAGCCTCCCACGGTTAGGTCACGCCCCCTTCTCCCCCTCCGATGCGGCTGTCGGCGCCCCTGCTCACCCACACTGACACTACATACTTTCCCACATCCTGAAGGATGCCAATGCTTCCATGACAACACCTACTCCATTATAGTCAATGAAGCTGACGGGCAATGACCTCGAGATCTTGGGGTGACAGCAGGCACTGTCTGCTGCCTGTCTGAGGGCTCACATTTATTTTTGTTTTTTTACCAAGACCTTGTACTACTTCTGTAGAAGAGGACAGACTTCCTTCAGGATGTAGGTAAGTATGTTGTGTGAGTGCGGTGGGTGAGTGAGTTAATGAATGAATTGTGTAATAAAGACTTGCAATATTCGGTGTCCAAGTACTGTGGTTTGTTTAATATTTTTTTCACAGTGGAAGTACAGGTGCCTTCGGCCTACTGGTGTCACGACCAGAGTTCATAGGCATGGTGGTCAACGGGTATTACCTGTGAGGTCACTATGGTGGGGGGCATGTGGCGGTGGCGCTGGTGTTTGGCGAGGGGCGTTGGCTGTGTGTGGTTCTGTGCAGGCATGTTGTCACTTTGGGCTGGTGAGGTCTGGTGGTGTTTCCGTTCCGCTCCGGCATGGGCGCCGCCATCTTGCCTCCAGTCACGTGACCTAATCGCCCAATCTTGGTTTGTCACATGCTCTCTCTGGCCAAACACGGCACAGCACTTGGTATTTAGGTAGGTTCAGAGCCTCACTTCATTGCCAGTGCAACGCTTTTCTCAGCATAGCTGAGAGAGAGTTCCCTGTGCTCACCACCTGTTTCCTGTGATACGCTACCTGCCTGCTTGTCTGCTCCAACCCCGCTGGACTACTCTGCATCCTCCATTACCTTCCCCTTGCCTGAGTACCTGAGTCTGCTGTTCACTCTGCACCTTGCCTCCACTGACACTCTGCTGGATAATCCTTCCTCAGCCTGCATTCTTCATTTCAGCCACTACACCTGACTTCTCCAGCCTGTCATCAACTGGACATTTCCCTATTAACCAGTCACTACCTGGACAGTTCCCATTGTCTGCCACTACCTGAACATTCTCTATTAACCACTCACTTCCTGGACAGCTCCCAAATGCTAGTGCGCTTAGTGCTATATCTGGAGTTTTTGTCATATTCATGTCTATCAAACCACTCATTAAAAGTTCCACCTTTTCATTTAAACCTGCTTCAGTGTCTGCTCCTATCACCACCCCGGGCCCACAACAAAACCAGAACCTCACAACTGGCACTTGTAGTTCTACAAGTGCCAAAGGGTAGGCTGGCTGATACCTGTAGTTCCACTGTGAAAGACAATATTACTGCAATTTACCCATTACCTCTGCACCCACCGGCCAGGGGTGCAGAGAAGCCCAGGGCTAGTTAATGCTCAGGAGAGGGGACCCAATTTTTGGTTTTCGTAGGGGTGTCCCCACTTTTCCGAGGATTGCCTGCCCTGGGCTGACTTATTTGTGGCTGCAGTAATGCTGTGGCAGGAGGTCGCCATGCTGTCTGATAGTGGTTCATGAAATTATGGGGAACCCCACACAGTTTTCCCCCCCAATTATTTCATGACCAGACCAGGCTAAAAGGTCTAGGACTGGTTATGGATTTATTTTAGATTGCAATTTTACTTACTGCAATGAGATGCTGTACTAATGCAAACCGTAGAGTTGTGACTGCAGGGAGAGTTCCTGGTCTATATTCTCCTTAGATACTGTCCATCAGATAACGACTGTGGTCTGTAGTGTCCTTAAGATGGTAACACACCAGAATGATATCTGAGGATCAACTGATCTGCAGATTATGGTTGTTCATACACACTGAACAACAATCATCTTTCCACCCATACACACAGCAAGATGAGCAGATATATCTGCCATCAACTGTGCAGCACAGTCCCCTCAGATAATGGCCCTGCCCTACAATATTCTCCTTAGATAATGCACCCTGTCTCCAGCCTCGTGATATACGGTACAGTCCCCAGCGTCTGTCCTTTCTCAGATAACAGCCCCAATCTCTACAATCACTATCCTATCTTCCTCATGACATAGGGCCTGATTCAGCAAGCATCGTAACTGCGATTACGCACGCAACTGGCTGATTGTTGCTTTCTGCTCATGCATCGCAGTGTGCGCGAACCAGCCACTGCGATCGGGACTGCAAAGAATTATTGCAGAGTGATTAACAGGAAGTGAGGTTTGTGGAAGGTGACAGGGTGTAGTCGGCGAAACACAGGCGTCCCAGTGCATTTCGATGCCGTTGCAGGGGCGTGCATAAATTAGCGATCGCAATGGATTAGCATATCATCGCAGTGAGACTGTGCGCGTAATATTGGCTGCGATCCTTGCTCTATCAGGCCCATAGTCCCTATTCTCCTCAGAAGCAACCTTCGGTCTTTGCCTGCCTTTGATGCTGGGTAGAGAAGCCCAGGGCCAAGTTGGAAGATGGCCTATGGGTGGGATACCCAGGCCGGCTGCTGCTTCCACTCAGGTATTGTCCTCTCAGCTCTGACTCTAAGCAGGGTGGGATAGTTCACCTTACTCTCAGTGGTGGAGGTGCAGTGGAAACTTTTAATCGCAAGTGCTTAATAGACAACCAAACTTGTCACCAGGGTTCAGTACAGGACCCTTCCTCCTCTTCCTGCCTGCCACCAGTTTGTATCTAGAAGAGACTTTGCACAGATAATTTTTACCTCCCCCCAGATCTTGAGGAACCGACTCACTGTACTACGGATGGCTGGAAGTGATACCAACTGAAGAGCTGGCAACTCTGGTATCACAGGATGCAGTCCATATTGAATGAAGAAAGGAGAGTACCCAGACACCTCATGATACAAATTATTGTGAGCAAATTTGGCCCATTGCAACAGTGAAATCCAGTCATCTTGATTGGCTGAGACATACATCTGAATAAACTTGGTTTCCATGCTCCGTCTGACCATTACTCTGAGGGTGGTAAGCAGATGAGAAACTTAGGTTGATCCCAACTTAGAGAAAATTTCACCCCACCGTCTGAAACAATATCCTTGGGAAACCCATGTAGCCTGAAGATTTCTTTTATAAACACATCGGCCAGTTTCAGAGCTAGAACTTTCAATGGAACGCAGTGATCAACCTTGGAGAACCTGTCCACCACTACCCAGATTGTATTAAAGCCTTGGCAAGATGGTAGATCTGTGACAAAGTCCATGGATAAATGAGACGGACGATCAGGTACAGAGAGTGGACATAAAGAACCCGAGGGAAGGTGAGGTGGCACCTTGTGTTGAGCACAGATGGTACAGGCTTCCACAAAGTCCTTGACATCACAACGTACAGTCGACCACCAGTAATTTCTGAGGATTATCTCCAGAGTATTTCCCCACTTCTGCATGACCAGTGAAGCATGAAGAATGAGCCCACTGAAGTAGTTTAGTCTGAAGTTCGGGTGCTACAAAGGCTTTCCCTGGCGGAATCTTGACCTTGCTGGTGACTGCAACAAAGCAAGCAGGGTCCAGAATTGGCTTGTCCTCCCGCACTTAGTCTTCCTCAGTGGAACTGAACGCTCAGGAGAGGGCATCAGCTTTCAAATTTATGCTACCTGGAGGGTAGGTAATAACCAGGATGAAACAATCGAAGAACAGCGACCATCTGGACTGGCGATAATTCAGCCAATGAGCACTTTTGAGACATGAGGAATTTTGCCCCCTCCAGCAGATATCACCACTCTTGCAAAGCCAATTCCTTTATCCTTGACTGCTCTGGGGATGAAAATTTACAGGAAAAAAAAAAAGACACAAGATTACCATTTACCCTCTTTATCTTTCTGTGACAGGACCGCCCCAACTCCAACTGTAGAAGCATCCACCTCTAGGAAGAAGGGTTGGTCTTGTATGCAGTAGCCGCCAGAAGAGAGAAGGAAGAGACACTGACAGCGGGCTCCGGGGATCTCCCGCCCACTGTCACCTTGCTGGCCGGGAGCCCAGTGCCGCCGGATCCAGTAAATGACCGCCGGGTTCGGCTGCACTGTGACAAGCGCCCATCATTAGCGTGCGCAGGAAAATACATGATGCTGGGCTATCGTATGTATGGTTAATGTGCGCACTTTACATAGCGCTGTCACGTGCAATGTTACATTGCATTTCATTGAACTGAACCCTTTGTGTTTTAGATATCATATTACTAATATTTTTGGTTAACTTATACAAGCCAAAGAATAACAAAACAAGGAAACATTTGCACCTAAAAAAAAAAGTAGAAAAGTAGAATTTCACAGTTTAGTTGGTTGATATTGCAAAACAAGCAGAAACCTATCCAGAAACAGTTTTTGGAAACTTGTGAATGTACTCCAGCAATTATGAAGAAATACGTTACTTTTCCTTTTTATGTTCCCACTGTGCTTTGGAGCCATGTATTTGTATGAACAAACTGTTGTTTAGTGTAACTGAATTAGGGCTCATACAATGGCATTGAAAAACATAACTTGCTAAAACACACACCCTGCATCTATTGACTGGCCTAATACAGGCCACAGGCTAATGCCTGGTACACACTAGATGATGTGTGTACCCGGCCAACACACGATATGCTGAACAACATATCATGCCGTCGTTTGACACCGCACAATCTGGTGAACGACTGCACGATATGTCGTTCACCAGCCACATCCACAAGCATCATGGAATTGATCATCAAATTGACAGATTGAGTAGCATGTAGGTTCGATCTGTCGTGGCGATAAATGACCCCGCAGGAGGGGCGCATGGTCAGTCATAGTGCATGCAGATATATTGGCCAGATCAGACGAAATATCGTCTAGTGTGTACCCAGCTTAAGGTTCCACATCTGATTTTCAGTCTCTCGATAGCTTGTGTAGCAGAGCACATAGAAAACACTGAGTTACAAAACAAGTATCTTTTTAAGAGAATAATTTCTTCAGATCATGCAGTTAAAAGCATTGACCTTCTCTCCTAGCCCTAAATCACATACAGTAGTACTCTGTAACACCATTTCAGGTCTTCAAATGTGTACTGTGTCCATTATTTAACTGTATAATATTTAGTAACTTCTGACCTTACAAAAAGTACATAATTGCTAATTTTTGATCTGGGCTTCCCAGAAGACTGAAGGGGGAGCTCAGATGAGAGTTATGGTGGTCATAACATCATGAACTACGTCAAAGCCACAGTTTTGCATCACCATGCAGAAGAGAGTGGGCATGATATGATATCATAAATCGTGTCATCGAACCCCAAGACAATCCACTGAGGAAGTGGGTGGATCCGGAAGACTGGCCTACTCTTGGGAGTCTGGGAGAACTCTTCAAAATTCAGAAATCTCCCTGACATTCCGTGAGAGTAGGCACGTATGATATAGTATCTATATGAACATTACGGGATGTAGTTAAAATACTGACAGCCGGGACGCCGTCTGTTGAAATCCCAGCGTCAGAATCCCGAATCGGGACTTAACATAGGCTACTAAATCCCGACGCCAACCCATAAGCCGACGCCTGAATCCCAACAGACGGCATCCCGATCAAAGGTAAGCTGGGGTGCCCTTAGCTGTCAGCCGCAGGGGTGGGGGCTGGGGGGGAGGGTTAGACACCACAGGTGTGGGGAGGGGGGTAGTTAGGGTTAGGCACTAAGTGGGGAGGGTTAGGTTTAGGCACCAAGGGGGGAGGGTTAGGTTTAGGCACTAATGGGGAGGGTCAGTGTGTGTGGGGGCGGATTAGTGGGAGAAGGGGGGAGGGTTAAAATACTTACCTGACCCCTGTCGGGATTCCCAGCATCGGGATGCCGCAGTCTGCATTTTTGACAGCAGGTATCCTGACTGCCGGGATTTCATACCCAACCTGAACATTACTATAGTTAAATTAACAAGTTCAAGGACATCCCAACTTGATATTAACGAATTTCACTTATTAGATATGAAGCTATCCCATTGTGTTTTCACAGTTTGATCCACTTACAGAACTTGGTCACTCACATACAGTACATAACAAAGTACAAACAAGGAGATAAGCACCCAACTAACTGATTAAAATTGCCATGGACTCTGTGCAGTGCTAAAGCCATAAACCTGCACTCCATATGCTTTTTTTGTGTCTCACCATCTACTGAGGACTCCATTCTGTCCTTTGGTTTACCATTACCAACTGGCTTTTCCAACCAAACAACGGAATCTCACATTGCTCCTTCTTCCATTACTGAAACATCTGATGCACCCAAATACACAGGATAATGGAGGATAAGTTCTTTTTGCATGTCAAATGAAGAGGAACAAATAAGAAGTAGGAGATAGATTTTATGACCTTAAACTTTGGGTCAGATTGGGGACCTATTTGTTAGTTTCATAATTGTAGGAGCCCTAGAAACATTCCACACATTTGAGTTTATATTTTCATTAGAAGACTCAGGGGTCTATGTACTAAGCAGTGATAAGAGACAGAGTGAAAAGTGATAAGGTGCCAGCCAATCAGCTCCCAAATGCCATCTCACAGGCTGTGTTTGAAAAATGACAGTTGGGAGCTGACTGGCTGGCACCTTATCACAGACTTATCACTTTTCACTCTGTCTCTTATCACTGCTTAGTACATAGACCGCTTATGACCTGATACAGACCCGCTCGCTAGATGCGAGCTCGCCCCTAGCTTATGCAAATTCGGCTAAGTGACGGCATGGCAGGCCCTCGCTCGGAAAGGCATAAGCACGCCCACTTTGTTTTGGCGAGCGATCACTTTGTGTCTATAGACGCCCATTAGCTTATGTAGAAATGCCCACTAGCACACATCATCTCCAGGAAGTGTATTAAAACATTGGTACATCGAGGACAATCGGAAGCGAATGCAGCGATTGTGGTTGCCTTACCCTACCGCAAGCACTGCGAGGACTTCAGTGTAAAATACAGGCATGTGATGTGTACTATGGCGCTGGCTGTTAATTATGCAAGCCTCTGAAAACGGCGTTGAAACACTCAGGCACGCCTGCGTTCGCATCTCCACTCCCCCGTTATTAGAGTCCTGCCCCTGTTACCGCCCACAAACAGCCTCTCCTGTCACTCATTACACTGGGCTGTCTCTGCTTGGCTAGCGAGCAGATTTCGATCGCTCTGAGTAGTCTGCGCACACGCAGAACAAAGCGTGCACATGCGCGGTCGCTAAACACCGCCCGCTTGCGAACTGGTCTGAATGAGCTCCTTAGCCGTCTCCTCACCACAAGCAGTGTCTAAAATATTTGAATGTACATAGATCCTCACCTAAAGGGAACATTTTCACTAGACTATAACATGTTGCACCAGTGAGTTTAAAATGCGGGCCCCATGCAACTACAGCACCTCAAACATCCTTATTATAATTAACCATGCAAGAGCCAATGGGGAGTGAATCAGCAACAGGTCTTTCACTTTTACAGAAGAAACATTTTCCTACACAACAATAAATCTGCTTTTACAGAATAGAAGGATTAGAGCAAACTAGGTATGCCAACCAGCTCTGAGCTGTAACAGGAGTAAAATGCCATAAAAGATTGTAAGCATGATTGTAAAAACTGGAGCAACCTTTACTTTGGATTACCAGCTTCATTGTACAACAGATAAAACAATTCAAAATTCTTTAAGCAATCCTTAAGCGGGCCAGACACGATGGCACCGTGCGAGGCTTCGGGGATCCGACGTCCGACTTATCGGGTGGTCCCCACACACAGTGCGATCGGGTGGCCCTCCGCCCAATATGTTGGCTTCCCCCTCCCTCACCCGCATAGCGCTGCATGGGATCGCACATCGCATCCCTTGATCGAATGATCCTGCAGTAAGATCAGGGGGTGTATTTACGACCCCACGGGTGCGCACTCGGTCAGATATCAGGCCCATACACGGTGCGATATAGCAGCCAAATCGCACCAGTCAGTCTAGTTGGTGGCAAAACGATGACAGTAAAGAACTAGCTAGACATGCAAGCTCAATGACCTTCCAGGAGTCGCTTCATCTGCTGTTACACACATCAAAAACATTACAAACTCAAGATATGTGGGATATGATTGTCTTGCAGTAATAATATTATAGAGCTAAATTATTCTAGTAATAGCACAGTCCACCTATACGACCACTAGCCCATACTAAGATGGGGCAGCTAGAGGCTGTCCTTCAGAGCCAGAGCTACCTGTTGCCTCAGCCTGCACTAGGCGGTCACTGTTTAATATATCATTTCCAGGCAACTATGCATGTCTTACATTACACTGTAGAATAATAATAATAATAATAATAATAATAATAATAATAATAATAATAATCTCTTGGTTAGCAAGCTTGCCGCATATTGTGTAACATGACTATTGTACCCCTGACAGATGTAAGCCAGCATTGCTGCTGTATAGGGGAGCGCAGAT
This sequence comes from Taudactylus pleione, assembly GCA_031769625.1. Lineage (NCBI taxonomy): Eukaryota > Metazoa > Chordata > Amphibia > Anura > Myobatrachidae > Taudactylus > Taudactylus pleione. The sequence goes on along the minus strand of JAUIMM010000017.1, from coordinate 9,346,875 downwards.
GGATAACACTAGCTGTAATACAGTGTCACTGCCACACACCCTGCACATTACTGTCAACTTAACCTACCAAGGAGCAGCAGCCGGTGTATCTGCTTGTAGACTCTTTTCTCTGCTTTTAAGGTCTTGTCAATGTTTTTGCTCCTTTTCATATCCTCCTTCATTTTCGCTCTCATCTCTGCCCGCAGCAGCCGGGTGGCAGCGTCCATTTCTGCAGCACAGCGATCGTCAGCACCCCCAGACCCAGAGGTGCAGGGAAGAGCATGGGCTCCCAGCAGCCTGGGCCTGAGGCTAGAACACATCCCCATACTGATGCAGGCGAAGGGCACAGTGCTGCTGCTGCAAAAAAAAAGTTTTTTAATGTCCAGCCATGATGATCCTGATCAGACAGAGGGCACCCCAGGGGTGGCTGCAGGCAAGTGCCCTTCCTTGTTCCACTTCCAAACTGCTGCTCCCTGTATCCTCTCAGCTGACCCTCCCGGACACACTGCACTGGCCCTCTCTCTCTCTCCCTCCCTCCCCTTGCTCTCTCTCTACTGTTAATTTGTTTGAGAAGCAAAACGGAGAAACATGCACCCGGGTCACGTGACTGGAGAGTACCCTGTTTACCGTAATGTTTAGAAAGTCAGGTCCCAGGAAGGACTCCAGGTGACAGGGACTGCTGTTGCTTGCTGGCTGGCAGCTGGCCTGGCACACTTTAGATGTGTGGCAAAGTTTGACTTTACCTTTCTGTCCTTCCAGACCCATACAGGGAGAGGTGTGATTTTTATCATTATCTATTGTGATACTGCTGCATGTAATATTATATACATTGGGGACTAGACGCTGCTATATTTGTGAATTATAAAGATGTGAGACTGATATTAATCTTTATGTAATTTGCCATGACTGCTAAACCACTGAATACAAAACGCAGAAACAGTGTCACCAGGATCGGGCTGAGATGTTGCAGATCACTGATATCTCAGAGAGCCTCAGAAAACTGGCAGCAGCAAGAGTTAAAGCTGTTTACATGGGACAAACATTGCACTGCACAGGCTTGCAGCAGAGGTGGACACTACAGGAAAGGTAGCACTAGGCACTAGCAGTACAATCGGTCACATGTATGATAATCACCTTTACAATTTAGGCATGAATCACCTTGGTTCTTCGGACATTTTCACGTGTTTTTATTTTTTAATTAATATATATATATATATATATATATATACATTTTTAATTAACCTTTTTGTGATCACAACTTTCTCATGCAGGCTCATTTATATTAACCTGTGTCAGCTGCCTTTTTGGTAGTATGATAGAAGCTGTTTGGTGACTGCCTTGCCTTGTAAAGCCATTAGTTGGCAGGTGAGCTTTACACCAGTAATATGTTTTCAGTTTAAACTCTGTGATAGCAGCTACCAGGTTTCCATAAGTATGACGGATAGTGTAGAACCTGCAGGGAAATGGGGTCCTGTGATGTGGGCTGCAGGCTTAAATGCATTGCTCAATTCATAAACCAAAACGCCATTATTTATGTATTATTGTAAGTGATTTAAAAATGGTGAGTGCTGAGTTTTTGGCGGCCATTTTCCCTGTACTGCGCATGCACAAACGACGGGAAAATGGCCGCAGCCATTTTCCAGTCGTTTTACAGCACCGGACCCCGTGCCGACGTGGGACTCTGGAGAGGTAAGTAATATTATGGGTGCAGGGTGTGCGGTGCTGGACGCCCCTGGACCCAGGGGCCTGTGTTCTCCGTACACCCTGCACCCATTGTAGATATGCCCCTGCATTTAGGGGCCTATTCCTCAGGGCCGTAGCTAGGGTAGTGCGGCCAGTGCCATCGCACAGGGCACCACAGGTCAGGGGGCGCTGTTTGGGCTTGTCAAATTTCTGTTTACTATCATTCTCACTTGTAGCTTCCTCTTATGACGCACGCATGCAGTGCAGGAAGAGGGCTGGGGGCGTCCCAACTACTGACGTAGTGCTGGGCTTGCCCCCAACCTGACGTTAACTGGAGGTGTGCCATACGGGCACTCCTCCAGTTAACGTCAGGCTGGGGGTGTGGCCCATGACAATTAGGTCACGCCCCAGTTTAGGTCGCACGCGGCTTCGCCATGCGTAGGTAACAGACGCATACGTTCTGCCCTGCACAGGGGGCGGCTCTCCCTGAAGCCGGCCCTGTCCCAACAGTAAGTATTAGGCTTGGGGTTAGGGTCAGGCACTATGGGGAGCATTAGGCTGTGTGGGGGGGGGGAAGTTAGGGTTATGCTGGGTACACATGAGCCGATGCGTCACCAGCACGATATAGTAGCCGACAGGGGTCCCAGCATTGGCAAGTGCATACACATTTGCCGATGCCGGAAGCGTCAGCGAGGGCCATGCTGCATTCGGCAGCATGGCCCCCCGCTGACTATATCGCCCAATGTCGCTGATGAAACACGTCTCTTCCGGATTTAGCACTTTTCTCCCTATAAGAAATAGAGCCCTCTGAGACTGTAAAACTGATCTGTCTCTACATATTACCTTGTATATAGTAAATACACTTGTGTATATATATGTCCCTTTAGGGAATATATAGATACTTCCTATAAGTAACTATAATATATGTGTTATAATTTCTTGTGTTAAATAAACAGATTATTATAAACGTTGCAATTAGTATAACATACATACAGCACTATTAAACCAAAGAGAATTGTAGCTAGCAATTGGTCTAGCTAGTTCAGTTCTAAATCTGGATGACTCCCATTCTTTTGTTGTAATAAGTTAGAGCAGTTCCCTAGCAGGTTGCCTGGTCTTTTGTGTAAACATACTGATGTTAGCAAGGCCAGGACATTACATAGGAAATACTACTTCCTTAAACTACAATACGAAACGTGTGTATATTTTATCTCTCAACTTGGGGGATGGGAAATCTCTGGAAAAGCTGTAGCATAGTAGTAGCAATTTATTCATTTCTAACTTATGTACTGTACATATAATAATCATAGTATTTATGGGATCCAGTCACATTGTCCTCAATTACCATGTCTATTATAATCATGTCAACACCATGTCGGCACTAGAACGTTGCCATGGTTCAACACGTCGACAGGCAGAATACCTACATGGTCACAATGTATAATGTCTACAACTGAAACCTTGCCATGTGAAATGTCTTAGAATGCCGCCGGCTAGGTCTAGGCGCCGCCGGAAGTTTTAGAGTTAGGCACTAGTGGGAGGTTATGGATAGGCTGCGGGGGGATGGGGAGTTAGGGTTAGGCACTAGGGGAGGTATATGCAGAAAATAACTAAACTGCCACTCCGTCAGACATTTGCCCCAGAAGTGATTGTCACATGACCGGTGGAACTTGGGGGGCTGCTTGGCAGCCGTTGGGACAAGGTAAATGACCACTGGGTTATTATAAGGCAGGGGTGGGCAATAAGCTGCCCTCCAGCTGTTGAACTACACATCCCAGCATGCCTTGCAACAGTTTTAACATGGCCAAACAGCAAAAAATGTGGCAGGGCATGCTGGGATGTGTAGTTCTACAACAGCAGGGGGGCGATTATTGCCCAACTCTACTATAACGGATGTTAGTTCGACATTCTATCATGTCATCCATGTAGACATGATTAATGTCAACATGTTAAGCATATCTTCATGGTGCATGCAGACATTTTGACCATGTCGACATTCTCATGTCATCCTGAATCATGTCGATACCCAGTATATAGTATACAAAAATGCATTGTTACACCAATAAATCTATAATTTCTCACCCATTTAATGTGCTGGTGTGTGCAAAATGAATGCAAATAAAAATAGCACTGCCTTTTATGCACAAAGAAGTGTGAATAGACTCTTGGCAACACATAGGAGGTCATTTGCATAGCTACTGTGTATTACGTAGACCTATCTGATTTGTTTGTCAGGTATCCTTTACACTTTTTAAATACACATAACTGCACTGCGAGTTCACAAGAGAAATACTAAATGAGATCCTGTACAATAAAATACATTTGGGGCCATATAGAATTTTTCACACAAACTATACTTGTTAGACTATAAAGTAGGGATGTGCAGGCTCGGTTTTACTCGGATTTACTCGGTTCTTATCGCCACTTTACCGCAAATTCGGATTTATTATATTGGCTATCCAAAACACATGATAGGCGATAGCCAATAAAATGCCGTTTAAAGATCCGAGTAAATCCGAGTAAAACCGAACCCGCTCACCCCTACTATAAAGTAATACTTGTTAGACTATACAGAAATGTAATGGATTCACAGTATCATAAAACTGATAATTTTACATGTCACTAACATGTTTAAGGAAGGTTATTACAGGTTCCTGGTACGTTGGTACCCTCCCAAGTCAATAAATATTGTTTATAATATAGTTTAAAAAAATAAAATGAAAATGGACCAGCTGTAGCACCACTAATGACCATACTATTTAAAAAAAATAATCCATGTTTCTATTAAAAGTAGGTTACAGGATACATCTATTACAGCACTTTACAGATAATATTTCAGCCATCCATATCAGTCCCTGCCCTATTGGATCTTCATATCCTAGTGGATAATCACACACACACAGTAGAGTTAATATTTTTGTTAGAGACCAATTAACCTTCCAGCTGCGCCATAACTAGTGTTCCTGGCGCACGCCCCCTCTGTGTTATGTCATACAGAGGGGGCGGGGCCACTCACCGGGAATTACAGCAATGCCCAGAGTATCCTCAGGATGCCCTGGGGGGCAGTAAGGGCAGTGGTGTGCATGCCTGAAGTGTCCTAAAGACGCTCTAAGTGACACTGCTGCAGATATTCTGCCTGCAGGGTACCTTTCCAGGCAGGGTTGCCATCAGAAATGGTGGTGCCCAAGACTGACAAAATGGCCAGGGACCCCACCCCCCTCCCCTTTTTTTGAACAGCAGCAATTGTGTGTGAGTAGTAGTATTGTCAATGTGGTATTAATAATTCTATATGCCATTGATAATTGAGATAATCTTTCTGTCTATCACTGAAGGCAGCACAGTTTTTTGGCTTCATTTCAATTTCCACACCTATAGCCCCTTTCTGTCTCTCCAGCCCAGCCCTGCTGTCCGACTCTTGTCTCCAGCCCTAGCCCCAGACAGGTCAGCCCCAGCCAGCTAGCCCCAAACAGCCAGCCTTAGACAGCCTGCCCCAGCCCCAGATAGACAGCCACAGCAAACCAGCCTCTGCCCCAGGCAGCCAGCCCCAGACAGTCAGCCCCAAATAGTCAGCCAACCTCTGCCCCAAGCAGCCAGCCCCACATTTACCTGATGCTTGTTGCTCCTCAGTCATAAGTCAAGGCTCCGCTCTCTATCATGACGTCACGCGTGCCGGCCGCCGGCTCTCCAAAAGAAAAACAAAAATTCTTGCAGGCTTTGCAGCACAATGGGCAGCGGGCTGCGTGGGGAGGGCCCACCTCTCTGTCTGGCCCCCGGGACTCCAGTCCCGGAAGTCCCCCCTGATGGCGGCCCTGTTTCCAAGCACCCTGCTAGCCAGCTGTAGGGGCCCGTGGGTGAGCGGCTGTGCTCTGCGCAACGCCAACGCTCGCACACCCCTAGTTTCGGCCCAGCCTACCAGCATGTTTTTAAAGTATGGGAGGACACCAGAGCACTTGGAGGAAACCCATGCAAACACAAGGACATACAAACTCTACACAGATAGTTCCTTGGTCATGAACTGAACTCAGGACTGCAAGGCAATAATGCCAACTACTACGCCAACTGTAGTGGTTTTTTAACTTAATGACAACTATAAAAGCCTTGCACTTTCCCTTGAGATAATTCCTAAGCTAAAATACTTTTACATTCAATGCTTGCCTTAGTTTTTAAAATGTGAGAGGCAAATGGAAAGACATTGAGAAGAGAATAAAGGATTACCTGTGATAGTGAACACTGTATAATAAATGGAATTTATGACAATTGAATTAGGTCTATTCTATGTGACATTTTTTCATGTTAACTTATTTTAAAAATGAGAAACCTAAGACGAATTGCAGGTTTATTTTCAAATGGACCGGGGGTGCGCAGGACCACCGATTAGCCCAGTTCGCTGAAACACCGCTGCCCTGCTTGCACGCCCACCACCCCCACTTCCGTCTAAGGCCAGTCCCTACAGTGGTCGGCAGCCGCACTGCACCCTCCCACAACTGCTGCCGCAATCGGAGCTGAGCTCCAATCGGGCAGCTCTAGTGTACAGCTTCAAGCTTACCTGCAGCAGCTCTTCCCACAAGCAACCAAACAGAGGAGCAGCAGGTACTGTAAGTGCTAGCGGTGGCGACTGCAGGGAGGGGGTGGGGAGGATTGGAGCTGTGCACAGGGCTGAGGGACTATTGGAGCTGACTGCACAGGGGCCTGTGGGGAAGGTTGGAGCTGACTGCACAGGGCTGGATGAGAGATTGGAGCAGAGTGCACAGGGCTGAGGGGAACGGAGGGGATTGGAGAGGACTGCACAGGGGGCTGGGGAGGAAGTTGGAGCTGACTGTACAGGGCTGGGAGGGATTGGAGTTGACTGCAATGGGGTCAGGGAATGGGGCAGAGAGACGCACACTGGGGCCGGGGGAATGGGACTGAGAGACGCACACTGGGGTCGGGGGAATGGGGCAGAGAGACGCACACTGGGGTCGGGGGAATGGGGCAGAGAGACGCACACTTGGGCCGGGGGATTGGGGCTGAGAGACACACTGGGGCTGAGAGACACACACTGGGGCCGGGGGATTGGGGCTGAGAGACACACACTGGGGCTGAGAGACACACACTGGGGCCGGGGGAATGGGCAGAGAGACGCACACTGGGGCCGGGGGAATGGGGCTGGGAGACACACAGGGGCAGAGAGATGCACACTGGGGCCGGGGGAATGGGCAGAGAGATGCACACTGGGGCCGGGGGAATGGGGCTGAGAGATGCACAATGGGCCAAGGGAATGGGGCTGAGAGACACACTGGGGCAGAGAGTCGCACACTGGGGCTGAGAGACACACTGGGGCCGGGGGAATGGAGCTGAAAGACGCACACTGGGGCCGGGGGAATGGGGCTGAGAGACGCACTGGGGCAGAGAGACGCACACTGGGGCTGAGAGACACACACTGGGGCCGGGGGAATGGGCAGAGAGACGCACACTGGGGCCGTGGGATTGGAACTGAGAGACACACTGGGGTTGAGAGACGTACACTGGGGCCACGGTAATGGGGCTGTGAGATGCACACTGGGTCCGGGGGAATAAGGCTGAGAGACACACTGGGGAAGAGTGATGCACACTGGGGCTTGAGAAATGGGGCAGAGAGACACAAGTGGGCCTGAGGATGGAGAGAAGCAGGGGGTCCTGGGGATGGAGAGGCCCAGGGGGTCCTGGTGAGAGACAAGGGGGCCTGGAGATAGAGAGACACAGAGATCCTGGAGAACCACAAGGGGGCCTGGGGATGGAGATATTGGGGGGGTCTGGTGTAACACAGGGGAGCCTGGAGAGACACACAAGTTTGATCAGGGAAATTCTAATTTTTCTTGCACAAAGCTTCTGTTACTACAGTATATATCATCTGGTTATGATGATGCCATGGGTTATATATCTACATAAACAGGCATCTTCCAGACAATGTGATCTCCTACATGAATAGTGAATAACGGTTGAAGACGCTGCCCAGTGAGGCTCAAATTCATTAGAGGTTCCCCGTTGCAGAGAAACCACCATATAGGTAAGAAAAGACTTTCAATCTGACTGGGGTCCCAAAAATCCGCCGAGTGGTGACACCAAGGTGACAGGAGCCGGGTGCTGCACTGTAGCATTATGTGCAGCACACGACTCCTCACAGTGTGAGCGAGGCGGCGCTGCACAGTGCTCACCCAAACTTCTTCCACACACCAGACCACTAGGGTTCGCGCCGTGAGGCCATTCCCCCTTCCCAAGTGACCACCACCCCTGTTCACGAGGCCATAACCCCACAACATACCTCCCTGCACCGGGTGACACCATGGGGAAGGACGCCACTGGTGGTTTTTTTCCAATATCTGACATGGTGCTAAAACTAGGACCACCCATTACCAGATCTCTAGTTTCGCCTATGTATGCTAGCATCATATGCTGTTTTTATTATTATTATTATTATTATTATTTTAGGCTGAACACAAACCATGTAAAATAAATCCACTGCAACTCCTTTCTCTGAGACTCTACTTTACTTCCTCATAGAAAGTAGGCAAATTAGTTTTGCATGAGCAATTCGTAAAAAAAAAAAAAATTTATTTCTACTGTTAATATTGTTGTCTATAATTAGACTATGAATATGATCTTTAAATAGCTTTTTGAAAAACTTTCCCTTTGTAGATATCAAAAGGGACCATTAATCAAGAACAAACGGTTCTGGATCCATGTCAAGCTCTGGGAGCCCAATAATTAGTGGCAGTCAATCAATCAGGAAACAACAACAGTGTCAGAAAACAACAACAGTGTGGGGTGGTACCTAAGACAAGTAAACAACATACCACACTTACCAACTTTCTGGCTGCCTCCTATGGGAGGGGGCAGCCACGTCGGTGCTGCAGGGGGCTTGGCGGCAATTGCGGGCATTTGGGGGGGGCGCGCGGCGGAGTGATTGCATGACGGCCCGCTCCAAGCTATACAATGTGGAGATTACTGGCATTATAAAGCAGGGCCGGGGCTACGATTACACGAATCAGTGCAAATTGCATCATCATGCCCTCCCCCGGCCAACCACCCTCTTTCACTTGGTAAGTGGGCAGCTGCAGGGGGAGGAGGGGGAGATTTTCTGCGGGTGGCGGCCAGTCCAGGAGACTTGCCTTCTCTTGCGGGCCTCCTGGCCATTCTGGTAGAGTAGGCAAGTATGCAGTATACTGAGAAGTGACTAGGAGCAGAAAGAAGAGCTGCCATTGAGTATCTCAAAGAAACAGGATTACCAAGCATTACCGGTGAGTATAATCCACTGTTTTCATCTTCACACTTCCACAGCAGCCATTATTCTGGGGTGAACCCAAGCAGAATACAGGGAGGGCTAATAACCAGTCAATACTTCAAAGTATGTGCTTATACAAGTGCAATTTAATTAACTGCCCCTTGAAGAACTCGACTTCCAAAGTGGTCGTCCAAAATATCTAAAGCATAGTAATTCGTGAACGTGTGTATAGAGGACCAAGCTGCTGCTCAGCAGATGTCCTTTACTGACGCCTGAGCCTTCCTAACCCATGAGGTCGACACTGCCCTAGGCAAGTGCGCCTTACCTTTTGTCCTTCTTATAGACGATAATTAAATCTCTAATCCAGTGGTTCCCAAACTTTTTTGAATCTCGGCGCCATAGAGTAATCGCATTTTTTCCACACCACCCCTGGGCCAAAAGTTTCTTATTGAGAAATTCAGTAAAAATGAAGCAAATTGTGCTTATATGTCACTCTTAGGGTCAGTTATGAGGTGGTTGACAGGGCTGCGATTCTTTTTGTTTTCATATTTTTTGATTGACAGTAATTAGCACTGGTTTTGCCTATCACACTGACAAAAATAATTTTATTTGGTACTGGACCACCAACCCGAGGCACCCCTGCAAGTGTCCTGAGGCACCTCAGGATGCCACGGCACCCAGTTTGGGAACCACTGCTGTAATCCATCTTGCAATGGTTTGTAGGATGGTCCACAACCTTTCCTTATTCCTGCTGGAGGTCCGTCTTTTGAAATCCTTTCACTCTGAATAGGTAGATAAATATTGCTCTTACAAATTCTAACTAATGTAATTTGTTTTATTTCACATCTTTTGTTTGAGGGGAAAAAAGATAGTAGCGTGATCTCCAGATTCCGGTGGAATGAAGGCTGGATTTGTTCTCAGTACAATTCTGCCTGGCATGATATTCAAAAAAAGGCTCTTCTGCCCATAGCTGACATGATCGCAATTAAGAATACCACTTCCAGGTCAGGTGTTTCAAAGAAGCTTCCTATAAGGGCTCAAACGGAGATGGCAGGGCATTCAGTATTACATTTAGATCCCACAAGGCTATAAAAAATCTAATATTATTACATTATTTTTATTGCTTGAAAGAATCTTTTAATTAAGTCTTCCTCCACTAGCCTCCTGTCCAGAAGGATACTTATGGTATATTTGTACCTTTATTGTTGATACTGCTGGCCCTTTCATAAAGCCATCGTGCAAGGATTGCAGGACCTGTAAAGTTTCTGCTTTCATAGTGTCAAACTTAGTTCCTGACCAGGAAATAAACCTTTTCCAGATTCTATAGTACGCTTGTGAGGAGGTTATCATTCTTGTCTGTAGCAGGACATTTATTACGTGATCATAAAGTCCTTTTTGTTTCAGCAATTTACGCTCAACTACATACCGTCAAATAAAGGCTGCTAGATGCGGATGGAACAGTGGTCCCTGATGCAATAGTTCCGATCCAAGGTTCTTCTAATAGTTCCGATTCTTCTATTGCCATTTCCAGTGCGGATGAGAACCATGCTCTTCTCAGCCAGTAGAGCAGTATTAGTACCTCTACCTGTTCTTCCCTGTTTTTTTTCAACATGCGCATTATCAGAGGGAATGGTGGGAACACATAACCTCTGTGAAAAACCCATTTTAGTGAGAGAGTGTCTATGCCCTGTGTCCAAAGAAGCCAATACCTAGAGAAGAAGTCAGGCAGCTTTGTATTCTAGTTTTTTAGCCATCATTTCTGGGCAACCACACATCTTCACTATGGCCTGGAATATCTGTGTATTCAGCTCCCATTCTCCTAGGAGAACCAGATTTTGGCTGGGAAAGTGTACTATGACATGTCTTTGCTTGACATAGAAGGGGTGATTCAGAGTTGTATGCTAAGTGCATCACTGCTGCATCTTTGGACGAAGCAGCAGTGCTAAAATGTGCTAATGCTGCAGGAGTTGTTTTGTGTAAATAGACGCCTCCTGCATGCTCCTGTGATCCGCAGCTACGTCCGAGGACGCAGTCATTGGATCGTCTGTGAAAACATCTCAGTAACATGCATGTTACGCAGGATAGGCAATGTTTTCACTCTGCCAGGGCCAGTGAAGTTGCGTGGAAGATGCAGCCACTGGCATCTGCATGCCTTGAAAACGGGGCAGATGCAACCCCATTATCAAGAATACTCTCCAGCGCCGCCCCCTCCTCGACCCCAAATGGCCACAGCATGTCAATCATGCTGCAGCTTGAGGATGACTACGAACACCGCCACAGTCAATGATCAGCACATGTGCAGTCCAGATCCTTCATGTCACGATTCGGGCTGTCAGGCTGCCAGGATCGCGACTCTTACCTCGCCAGGTGCTCTGGCGCGGTCCCTCCAGCGGTGGAGCAGGGTCCTGGGCACAGGGGGTCCCCACAGACTAAGGGGGCTCATCTGGAGGGAGGTGTGAGCCTGTTCTGCATACCAGATTGCCACCTGTACCCGCTACCCGCTGCGGACCAACCGACCCCGGTCGCTGAGTATAGTCCGCATTCCTTTAGCGGCACCTCGCCCTCCGTGTACCCACTCACCTCATGAGTCATACTCTGTTAAGACCAGCTGCCTTCCAGTATCAACAAACAAGCCTCCATTCCGCATCCGACTCCACTCCGGGTCCAAGCCGACGCCATACCGTGACAGTTTGCACTGGCCAAATGGATTCGGCTAGTGGACAGGATCCGAGGGCTGACCTGCTCCAAAGCATTGCCAGCTTTTTGGAGGATCTAGAGGCTTCACAGCGGCAAATGGCCCAATTTCTACAGGAGATGTCTGCTCGTCAGGATACCTTGCAGGCCTCTCTGGTTACAGTGAATATGCCTGTCGCCACGAACCAACCAGCGGTCCCTGTCATTCCCGCACCACCCCATCTGCACCTCCCAACGCCTAATAAATTCGATGGGACTCCTACATTTTGCCATGGGTTCCTGAACCAATGCAATGTGCATTTCACGCTACAGCCTATGAACTTCCCATCACCAAAATCCAAGGTGGCCTATATTGTGTCCCTATTGTCCGGCTTGGCTCTAGACTGGGTTTCACCCCTTCGGGAAAGGTCCGATCCTCTGTTGGATAATTATTCCGAATTCCTTTCAGCTTTTCGAAGGATTTTTGACGAACCAGGAAGAACTACATCAGCAGCAGCCGAGATCCTGCGCCTTCATCAAGGGAATCGCCCAGTTAGCCAGTACATCATCCAGTTCCAAACGTTGGCATCTGAGCTAAAATGGAACGAGGAGGCCCTAATTTCCGCCTTCTGAAGCGGGCTGTCGGATCGCATTAAGGATGACCTTGCCACACGGGACCTTCCTACTACCCTAAATGACCTCAGTTCTCTCTGCAATAAGGTGGACTTACGCTATCGGGAGCGTCAGAGCGAAAAGAATAGGGGAGATCGTTTCAAGTTCCGGCCCACTACTACTACCATCGCCCCTAGCGATGAACCAATGCAGATTAATCGAGCCCGTCCCTCTGTTGAGGAGCGACAGTAGCATCGACGAGAAAATTTGTGTATGTACTGTGGAGAGACCGGTCATCTGGTCGCTGCCTGTCCTACCTGTCCGGAGTTATTCTCGGATATCCCTGGCTGTGCAAGCATTCTCCCAACATAGACTGGGGTACCATGCAAATCCTGTCCTGGGGAGAAGCGTGTCATGTATCCTGCCTTCCTCAGATTAAACCAGTCAATAAGCTCTGTATGGCAGCAACTACGCAAATACCCCCCCAGTACATCTCTTTCAGTGACGTCTTTTCTACAACAGGTGACGATACTCTGCCTCCGCATCGGGAGTGGGACTGTCCTTTTGATTTGGTTCCCGGCAAGGATCCGCCTCGTGGTCGTACATATCCGCTGTCCTTACCTGAGTCTGAGGCCATGTCGGCCTACATTCAGGAAAATCTTCAAAAGGATTAATTCGACCATCCTCCTCGCCAGCCGGTGCAGGGTTCTTCTTCGTGGCCAAAAAAGATGGAGGTCTGCGTCCCTGCATCAATTACCGGGGCCTAAACGACATAACTATCAAAAATCATTATACGATACCCCTCATCTCGGAATTGTTGGATCGTGTAAAGGGTGCCACGATATTCACCAAATTAGATCTACGAGGGGCCTATAACCTCATCAGGATCCGGGCCGGAGATGAATGGAAAACCGCATTTAATACCCGAGACGGTCATTTTGAATATTTGATAATGCCCTTCGGTCTCTGCAATGCCCCTGCTGTTTTCCAAAACTTTGTGAATGAGATTTTTCGGGACTTACTTTATGTCTCCGTGGTAGTATATTTAGATGACATCCTAATATTCTCCTCTAGTATTGACAAACACTGGGCTCAAGTCAAGGAGGTCCTGACTTGTCTACGCAAGAATCATGTGTACTGTAAGGCAGAGAAATGCTTATTTGAGGTGCCCCAATTCGCTGAAGGCGGTACAAAGATTCCTGGGGTTCGCGAATTACTACCGGAAATTCAAAATAGGGGTTTTCCACCCTTATGGCACCCATTTCCTCATTAACTCAAAAAGGAGCGACCCCATCGCGATGGCCTCCGGAGGCTGAAACTGCCTTTCAAATCCTGAAGCAAACCTTTATTTCGGCTCGGTGCTGAGACAACCGGACGTTAACAGCCCGTTCTTTCTAGAAGTAGATGCGTCCTCCGAAGCTGTGGGTGCAGTACTCTAACAGAAATTCGAGGATAACAAATTCCATCCTTGTGGATTTTTCTCTAGCCGAGAGAAATTACCCCATTGGGGTGCAGCAATTGTTGGCAATTAAATTGGCCTTTGAGGAATGGCGGTATCTCCTTGACGGGGCCATGTTCCCCATCACCGTTTTTGCAGATCATTGAAACCTACTGTATATGAAAAACATCCAGTGCCTTAGTCCTCATCTGGCTCGTTGGGCAATTCTCTTTTCCCGTTTCAATTTTACTTTGACTTATCATCCTGGTTCACTCAACCAAAAGGCGGATGCTCTCTCCCGTTCCTTCTCCTCTGACACATCTACTGAACATATTAAAGAATCTCCAGTTCTGGAATCCAAAGTATCCGCCAATACCTGCATCCAACCCCCTCCTGGGAGAACCTTTGTGACCCCGGATCTACGCAAACAACTATTGAATTGGGCTCATGCCTCTCGCTTTTCCGGACACACAGGTATCTGTAAAACCCTGGAATTCCTACAACGGTCATATTGGTGGCCCGCCATGAAGTCCGAAATAACAGAGTATGTTTCCTCATGCCCACAGTGTGCTCAACATAAAATATCCAGGCAGGCTCCAGCCGGTACCCTACTGCCTCTCTCTGTACCGCTTCGCCCCTGGACACACCTATCCATGGACTTTGTAACCGACTTGCCTATATCCAACGGGTTCACCACCATCTGGGTAGTGATGGATCGGTTCTCGAAAATGGTATACTATATTCCTCTGAAGAAACTGCCTTCCGCTCCAGAGCTAGCTCAATTATTTGTCGTCAACATCTTCCGTCTACATGGTCTTCCGACCGAGATTGTCTCAGATCACGGGGTACAGTTTGTGGCAAAATTCTGGAGGGCCTCTGTTCCATCTTTCAAGTTAAATTAAAATTTTCTACGGCCTATCACCCCAGTCTAATGGTTCCATGGAGAGGGTCAATCAGGACCTGGAGACTTTTCTACGAATCCATATGTCCTCGTCTCAAGATAACTGGGCGGACACTCTACCCTGGGTTTGATGTACCGGCAGTGACCTCTACACTACAGAATTTTCGCAAATATGGTCTCAAGTACATTCCACTCTACGAAAAACCTCAGACCGTTACAAAGTTGGAGCCAATAGGAAGAGAATAGCGGTGCCCAGCCTAAAGGAGGGTGACCTTGTCTGGCTTTCTACCCGTAATCTTCGCCTCAAGGTTCCGTCAATGAAGTTTGCCCCTCGCTTCATTGGTCCGTTTCCTATCACTCAAGTGATTAACCCAGTGGCCTTCAAACTAAAGCTTCCACCCTACCTCAGAGTACCAAATTCCTTCCACATTTCCTTGTTGAAACCTCTTGTCCTGAACCGCTTCCGGAAAATTCTTCCACGGTCCCCTAAAGTCTGCACTGAGCGAGGCGTAGAATTTGAAGTCAAGCAGATCTTGGACTCTCGTTTACGCTATGGTCAACTTCAGTACCTGTTGGATTGGAGAGGTTATGGGCCAGAAGAACGATGCTGGGTAAAGGCAGAGGATGTCCATGCTCCTCGATTAGTACGTCAGTTCCATACGAAGAATCCTGAAAAACCCAAGAAGTGTCCGGAGGCCACTCATAAAGGGGGGGGTACTGTCACGGTTCGGGCTGCCAGGATCGCGACTCTTACCTCGCCGGGCGCTCTGGCGCGGTCCCTCCGGCGGTGGAGCAGGGTCCTGGAGAGCGGCGCTGAGCACAGGGGGTCCCCACAGACTAAGGGGGCTCATCTGGAGGGAGGTGTGAGCAGGTGAAACTCATAAGTCATACTCCGTTAAGACCAGCTGCCTTCCAGTATCAACAAAAAAGTCTCTATTCCGCATCCGACTCCTCTCCGGGTCCAAGCCCACGCCATACCGTGACACTGCACATGCACCGATCATTAAACATTGGACTTGTATGCAAATGATTGGGTTTGTGTACAAGTCTGAATCAGGCCCATGGAACACTGAAAGAGAACTAAGGTACTTATCTGCCCATACCAAAATTATTGATACTTTGCTGATCAGAGTCTGGCTTTTGGCACCACCTTGTCAATTCAAGTAGGATAATACATGGAAATGTGGGCTTGATTCAGGGGTTGGTCGATGGAAACGGGGGAGTGGTGGTGTGAAAGCAGGCGTGCCTGAGCGTCTGAACACCGTTTCAGAGGCGTGCATAATTAATACGGAGCGTCATAGTACATGTTACTTGGTTGATTTTCACACTGAAGCACTCGCAGTGCTTGCAGTAGGGTGTGGTCGACCACAAGTGCTGCGTTCGCAACCGATGGTACCTGATGTTACCGATGGCTGCATACACTTCCTGGAGATGACGTGCATAAGTGGGCGTCTTAAGAAAGGCTAGTGGGCGTCTACATATACACCGTGATCACACGCCAAGACATAGTGAGCGTGTTAATGCCTTGCCGTGTGATCGCCTGCCTTTACCGGATTTGCATACGCTGGGTGCGTGCAAATGCATCTGGCGAGTGGGTCTGAATCGAGCCCTGTGTCTATAGTTGATGACATCATGGCCAGAAGACAAAGTCCTGTGCAAAGTTGGATTTTGCGGCACACCTGCACAAATGTAGATAATTCCTGAATCTTTCTGCATCTCTCCTCTAAGATTGTAATTCCATATTGTAGAGTATCTATCTGTACACTTAGGAATTGTATCTGCTGCACTGGTATTAGTTGGCTTGTCTCACAATTTATGATCCAGCCATAGAATTGTAGAAATTTTTATAGTCCGATCTAATCTGTCTTTTACTATTTATTTTGATTTCCCAGAGACCAGTATGTTGTGGATACAGACAAATTCCTTTCATATATCCCTCCTGAAACCTTTGATCTAAAACCGCTTCCACTCAGCTCTGCCTAAGGCACCAAAGATCTAGACACAACATGGTGTGGATTTCGAAATTGAAAGAATCTTGGACTCACGTTGCAGATATGGTCGTCTCCAATACCTGCTGGATTGGAAGGGTTACTTTCCTAAGGAAAGGGCATGGATCAATTCAGATGATGTCCACGCCCCTCGTTTGATTCAAGATTTCCACACCAAACATCCCCATAAAGTTAAGAAGTGTCCAGTGGCCACTCGTAAAGGAGGGGGTACTGTCATTACTCCAACTAGAGACATCAGAATTGGACCCCGCCGCTTACCTGTCCGGGTGCTGTCGGGTCTTCTCCATGGCACATCAGGACTCTGGGGGCATCTGGTCTCCATGGATATGGCGGCCAGTCCATCTCCTGGTTCAGCAGCTGCAGCTACAGCTCTCCCACTGCCACGTTGGCTGCTGCACTCCAGTGATGCTGGCATCCCACGTGGTGATCTACCTGCTGATCTAACTGTATGGGCGCAGCCATCTTCACGGAAGTCACTTGACACTGGAACTACCAATGAGAGGGTAACTCCTGATTCCTTTCCATTCACAGCCAATCAGAAGCAGTTGATATCTATAAAAGGATTTCCTGTTCAGCCAGCTGATTTCCACATTCCTCACACCCTTCAGTGAGTCCTGTCTCTGTTCTCCTCAGTGCTCAGTGCTGAACTTCACGTATCTGCTACTAAGATCTCCCTTCTGACTAAAACATCCATACCAGTCAAGACCTCTCCAGTACCAGCCCGGAGTCCAGCCTCTGCGGTACCAGCCCGGAGTCCAGCCTCTCCGGTACCAGCCCGGAGTTCAGCCTCTCCGGTACCAGCCCGGAGTCCAGCCTCTCCGGTACCAGCCCGGAGTCCAGCCTCTCCGGTACCAGCCCGGAGTCCAGCCTCTCCGGTACCGGCCCGGAGTCCAGCCTCTTCGGTACAAGCCCGGAGTCCAGCCTCTTCAGTACCAGCCCGGAGTCCAGCCTCTCCGGTACCAGCCCGGAGTCCAGCCTCTCCGGTACCAGCCCGGAGTCCAGCCTCTCCGGTACCAGCCCGGAGTCCAGCCTCTGTGGTACCAGCCCAGAGTCCAGCCTCTCTGGTACCAGCCTGAAGACCAATCTCTTCTATTCAAGTCTGGAATTCAGCCACTTCTCTACGCGCTCAGAATTCTGTAAAACCCTCAAAGGGCAACTAGGACCTCTACCTTCCAGTCCTACTCCAGAGGCCAGTCTCATGTCCTTCGGTATTAGCCGCGACTTGTTCTAACTTCCTTGTACATGCGCAGGAACTACATTAGGCCTTCTAGTTTCCAGCATATCGCTGGCTCATGCCATTCAGTCCCTTATCCCAGTCCAGGAACACAATCCGACTCGATCCTGACACCCAGGAAAGGAGCGGTCTGAGGCTGCTGAGCAGCTAGTCCCCCACAAAAGGTGAGTCTCCTTGTCTCAAAAGGGGCATGTCCTCCCCTCATGGTTGCGTGCCGCGAGTCTTGCGGGACACGCCCCGCCTTTCAGTATCCCCGGCCGAGCAGATCACTGGGAGGTGGAGCTGCTTGACCGGGGTTTGACGCTGGACCGGCCCATCTGTCCATGGGCCTTTCTGGCATTTGTCAGAAGTGCCAGATGGGCAGTCCGGCCGTGACTTAGGACACAAAATCATAGGTAGCTCTGACATTGCCCACTGACTGGCACATGAAAGTAGGCATCCCTGAAATCTATTGAGCAAGAAAGTCTTCGGGGTAGATGCATTAACCAGCATTATGGGGACTTGTGGTATCAGCTTCTGCTATGTGCCGATACTACTTCTCCACCATGTAAAATTGTGGTGCGGTGAGGGAGAAGTTGGGGGAGGACAAACCTCTGCTCTACATAGCACTATTCACTAGTGTAGGGAGAGCCTGGGGGCTGCCCAACATCGGAGAGTACTGGGTATGCCCCCACAGTGACATAAAGGGGGGACGTGAGGCTCAGCATTGTTTTCCCGATGCTCTGCCCCTTTTATGCGAAGCCCCATCCCCTTTTCATACGCACGTGAAGTGCCCCTCTTAATTAAACTTAAAAGTTGGGAGGTATGCCTTAAGGCATCTTGGTCTGACAAGGGCATGCTTCCAGGCATGATGGGGTGGGGGGAGAGAGACTGTCTCTCCCGGGGAAGAGACTGTCTTTCCTAGATCCCTGACGAAGCCCTGAAGGGTGAAACTGGTAGGATACTTTGTGTTCACATAGGTGAGAGCGGAGGACCAAGAGTGCCGGAAAAAGCTGCGCAATAGAAACAGGAAATATCCGTACGTGCGCTCCACAGTGCGTTCCAGAATTCGGGAAGTACACAGAGGCGGGAGTCAACTACCGCAGTAAGAAGAGACCAAGTAACCAACCACTAACCTAGGTCGCAGTACTGCACCCTGTGTTGCTGGAGACTAAGTGATATTGCACACAGACAGGTGGATTTTATCTAAAAGGATTTTAATGTGCCATAACTTTTGAGCTGTACTGTGATAGCATACAGGAGGCACAGGAATCAAGGTTTGGCATTTGGTATTTTAATAGGATTACAGGGCCTGATTCAGAGCTGAACGCTCTGACCAGAGCGCTCGCTCTGAATCAGGGCCGTCCCAGCTAAATTTGGAGCGGCCTCCTGGCCGCTCGCATAGCTGTGGATGACTACCCACAGCTTATGCGAGCGGCCAAAAAGATGGTCGCGATGGTCAAAGACCATCGTGACCATCGGGCTTGCGACGAGACCCTGCGGAAGGGTCTCGCTTCCGCAAGCCCAGGAGTGATTTTGGCTCTATCAGAGCCAAAATCACTCCCACTGACATCATTACTGATGTCAGTGGGGCCGGACTCAGACGGTAGACGTTCCCATGGGAACGCCTCCGTCTGGCAGTCACGCCCCCGGCACGCCCACCAAAGGGGGCGTGCTGTCAATCAACATCGACAGCACGCCCCCTTTGGTGCGAGACCCGGAGCGACGGAGAGCCCGTCGCTATCCGGGTCTCGCGCATGCGCAGTAGGGCAACGTTTGCGAGCGTCCTTTGCTCGCGAACGGGTCTGAATGACCCCCACAGTTCCCTGGACATACCTAGAGCCGATTAGGCTAAATTGATTTTAGTTTAAAAAACACACCTATTTTTGCAAATGGGTTATTTTTACTAATACCCCTTTTCCACCGAAATTCTGACCCGGAGTTGGAACAGAGACTCGGGTTATTCCCGAGTTGGCGCCGCTCACACCGGAGTTGGGTCTGCATGGACCCGGCTTTCCCGGCGTGAAAGTGGACGCTTGGAGATTACGTCATCTCCAAGCGCCACTGAAGCCGGACCGATCGGCCGGCTTGCAGCGCACTCCAGGTCATCGTGACCCGGAGTGCACTGTTCTCACAGCAGGGTTTCACGGGCTACGCCTGTGTCAAACCCTGCTAGTTACCTGGGTTGGATTGCCTGGTCACTCGACCCGGTGATCCAACCCTCTCCCCTTTTACACCAAGGAGCTGCCCGTGATAACCCTGCAATAACCCGGATTTTAGCTCCGGTGTAAAAGGGGTATAAACCACCGATTTATGTAGCCGATTAGGCTCATCTTTCTCAGGACAAGCTAACATACATCTGACTATTATAATCAATTGCGTTTAAATTGCTGTGTTGAGTTTTTTTATATTGTATGATTATATCTAAATATTTGCATAGTACATTACTATTAGTCCTGGGTACCTGGTGATACATTACTGTTTTTGAGATATATTTGCGCTACTTCTTATTTTAGATTGATTAAATTTGGTTTCATTTGATATTCTACTCTAAAAGCTGGAAAATTGTTTTTTTTTTCTTATTTCTTCCTTTGCTTTCTTCCATCTCTTCCCCCCCATCTCCCTCCCCCCTTTGCATTGCCTTATGTACTTGCGCCGTGTAGACAGCTAAAGCCACCTGCTCTAGCACTACATAAATAATATATTGCTAACTTGGAAGGGATCCAGTACGTTCAGTGGCTGCATTACATTATCTATCACATTCACACCGGTTTTGCGCAGATAGTCAGTCTCGTGCTGTATACATTTCCCAGGGAAGAGACTGTCTCTTCCGAATTCTGCTTGAGCTACTGACTTGCTGATCCACTGAACCACTCTTCGTGACACTGCAAATTATTATTATTTTCCCCTAAGGGGGTGTGGCCATGCCCCCTTCTACCCCCGGGCACGGCGCGGCTCTCGGCGCCCCTGCACACCCTAGTCAGGCCTCAGACCCCACCGGCCATACACTACACCTGGCCAACCACTGTGCAGCGAGCCTTATACAGATGGAACCACTGCTCCAGGTCAGTCTGATCTCCTTCAGTGATACCCCCGGGGAACCACCAGGCCTCAGACAGCGGAAGGCACATTGCGGGGCCAAATACTGAGGTAAGTCTTATTTAGGATTTTTTAAAAAGTGGACTTCCTGTGGGCGGTATTTGCTGTATGGTCGCTGGCTCATGGAGCTCCTGCTGTCACCTGGCTGACTTACCATCTTCAGCGGGTGTATCACAGCGGTAGCCAGTGGACATCTGCCTGGCATCCATAGGGGGCCTGGCGCGGCGGTGCGGAGCTCCTTTTCCTCCCACCTTCCTCCAGAACACCGGACTTCAACCCTGTGTAACAGGGCATGGACGCCTTCTTGGCTCTCCTTCCCCTGCAAGTGCGGTCACATCTCTGGGATGGTGTTGGTGTTTTTCCTTATTTTATTTTTATTTTTTTACTTTTTCTATTATTTAGAGTACAGGTTCTCAAACTCAGTCCTCAGGACCCCAAACAGTGCGTGTTTTCCAGGTCTCTCACAGAAACAGTAGTGAAATAATTAGCTCCACCCATGAATCTTTTAAAATGTGTCAGTGAGTAATGAATACACCTGTGCACCTGCTGGGTGACCTGTGTGGGGTCCTGAGGACCGAGTTTGAGAACCATTGATTTAGAGCCATGGCGCCGCAGACGGCTGCCTCAGTGCTGCTCTCCCTTTGTGGTATTTTTGTGTGCCTGTCTAATCCAGTCTCAGCACTGCTGCTTCGGCACACCAGGGACGAGTTTATGGGGCTGAGTGATCTCACCCTGGCCCCGTTCCTTGCCCGGCCGGAGGTTTTGGAGGTGGTGGCGGAGGTGCAGCTGCTGTCTGTGAGTCCGGAGCTGTGGAGGCTGCCTGGTGTGTGCTTGTTCTTGGAGGAGGGGAAGCTTTCTGGAGGAATAGAGATGCCAGGAGTGCTGGAGCAACTCTTGGTGGGGCTGGTGGGGGAAGCTGGAGGACTGAACCAAGGACTCTGGAGCTGGTTGTGCCTGGGTTGTTGCTGGGGACTGGAGGTGTGGAGGGGGACACAGCTGCTGTTCCTAGCAGGTTTGTGGAGCCAGGCCATGTGGGGGCTCCTAGTAGGTAGGGGTGAGCGGGTTCGGATTTCTGAAATCCGAACCCCCCCGAGCCCCCCCAATCCGAGGCCGATCCGAGTCAGGCTCGACTTTTCCCACCTGACTCGGATCTGAAATCGAGGCAAAACGTCATCATCCCCCCTTCCGGGTCTCGCGGGTTTTGGATCCTATATAAGGTACCCGCGTCGGCACCATTTTCTCACTCGGCTGTGGACAGTGAAGAGGGAGGGTGGGAGTTAGGGCTGGCTGGGCTGTGTAGTGTAGTGCAGTGTTGTGCTGTGCTGCGCTGTGCTGCTGTTGTCCATAGGGGCTGTGTCCACTCCTCCAAAGTCCATAGGGGCTGGCTGTGCTGCTGTTGTCCATAGGGGCTGTGTCCACTCCTCCAAAGTCCATAGGTGCTGGCTGTGTTGTGCTGTGCTGCTGTTGTCCATTGGGGCTGTGTCCACTCCTCCATAGTCCATAGGGGCTGGCTGGACTGTGTTGTGCAGTCAGTTGTCCATAGGGGCTGTGTCCACTACAAAGTCATGTGCAGTGTCCCAGTCCTAAAGGGGTGCTGTAGTGTTGTCAAGGGGGTGCTCTGTCCATCAGGGGTGCTCCCCCCAAGTGCAAAAAAAATATATATTTTTTCTGTGTTTGTGAATTGTGTGCGCAGTAGCCGCACGTGCATCAACAAAGTAGTGCCAAGCGTGCGCCTTTGTCATAAGTAAAGGGCTGGCTTGCTTGTCCGTTAAAGGGTGCTGTAACCCCCAAAGTACACGCCAAACAAAATAATGAAATATTTTCTGTGTTTGTGAATTGTGTGCGCAGTAGCCACACGTGCATCAACAAAGTAGTGCCAAGCGTGCGCCTGTCTCATAAGTAAAGGGCTGGCTGGCTTGTCCGTTAAAGGGTGCTGTAACCCCCAAAGTACACTCCAAACAAAATAAAAAAATATTTTCTGTGTTTGTGAATTGTGTGCACTGTGGCTGCACGTGCATCAACAAAGGAGCAGCGCCAAGCGTGCGCCTGTGTCCCATAAGTAAAGGGCCGGCAGGCTTGTCCATTAAAGGGTGCTGTAACCCCCAAAGTACACCCCAAACAAAATAAAAAAATATTTTCTGTGTTTGTGAATTGTGTGCGCAGCAGCCGCACGTGCATCAACAAAGTAGTGCCAAGCGTGCGCCTGTGTCATAAGTAAAGGGCTGGCTGGCTTGACCGTTAAAGGGTGCTGTAACCCCCAAAGGGCACCCCAAACAAAATAAAAAAATATTTTCTGTGTTTGTGAATTGTGTGCACTGTGGCTGCACGTGCATCAACAAAGGAGCAGCGCCAAGCGTGCGCCTGTGTCCCATAAGTAAAGGGCCGGCTGGCTTGTCCGTTAAAGGGTGCAGTAACCCCCAAAGGGCACCCCAAACAAAATAAAAAAATATTTTCTGTTTGTGAATTGTGTGCACTGTGGCTGCATGTGCATCAACAAAGGAGCAGCGCCAAGCGTGCGCCTGTGTCCCATAAGTAAAGGGCCGGCTGGCTTGTCCGTTAAAGGGTGCAGTAACCCCCAAAGGGCACCCCAAACAAAATAAAAAAATATTTTCTGTGTTTGTGAATTGTGTGCACTGTGGCTGCACGTGCATCAACAAAGGAGCAGCGCAAAGCGTGCACCTGTGTCCCATAAGTAAAGGGCCGGCCGGCTCATTTCTTAAAGGGTGGTGTAACCCACAAAGTGCACTAGTCTCCAACAAAAATAAAAAATTATTTTCTGTGTTTGTGTGTGCCTTAGCCGCACGTATATATCAATATAACATAAATGGAGGACCAAACTTTCTCCGATAAAAATAAAATAGGGAAAGATCAAGAACCACTTCCTACTAGTGCTGTTGCTGCTGCTGGGAGTTGTTCATCATCCCAGAGAGGAAGTAGGAACACCACTACTTTTACTAAACAATTGACCCTCCAACAGTCCTTAGCGAGGAGGATGAAGTACGACAGCAGTCATCCTGAAGCAAAACGTATAACTGAGGCCTTGACTGCTATGTTGGTGTTAGACGTGCGTCCGGTATCCGCCATTAGTGCAGTGGGATTTAGACAATTGATGGAGGTAGTGTGTCCCCGGTTCCAAATCCCGTCTAGATTCCACTTCACTAGGCAGGCGATACCGAGACTGTACAGAAACGTCAGAAAAAGTTTCCTGAAAAATGCGGTTGTACCCAATTTCCACTTAACCACGGACATGTGGACAAGTGGAACAGGGCAGACTAAGGACTATATAACTGTAACAGCCCACTGGGTAAATGTATCACCTTACGCAGCAACAACAGCAGCGTCACCAGTAGCAGCATCTCAGAAACGCCAGCTCGTTCCAAGGCAGGCTACGCTGTGTATCACCGGTTTCAGTAAGAGGCACACAGCCGACAACCTCTTAGAGAAACTGAGGGAAATCATTGCCCAGTGGCTTACCCCACTTAGACTCTCCTGGGGATTTGTGATATCTGACAACACCACCAATATTGTGCGGGCATTACATCTGGGCAAATTCCAGCACATCCCATGTTTTGCTCAAACAATAAACTTGGTGGTACAGAATTTTCTGTAAAGCAACAGGGGCGTGCAGGAGACGCTTTGGGTGGCCCGAAAAATTTCTGGCCACTTTTGCCATTCAGCGACTGCGTGCGCCTGTGTCATACGTAAAGGGCCGGCTGGCTTGTCCGTTAAAGGGTGCTGTAACCCCCAAAGTGCACTCCAAACAAAATAAAAAATTCTTTTTTTTTCTGTCTTTGTGAATTGTGTGGGCTGTAGCCGCACCTGCATCCTCAAAGCAGCAGCGACAAGCATGCGTCTGTCTGTTAAAGGATTACATCGGCGATAGCATCCAAGTAGGCATGTCAGACAGTCCGTACCTGTACTGGCAGGAAAAAGAGGCAATTTGGAGGCCCCTGTACAAACTGGCTCTATTTTACCTGAGTTGCCCCCCTCCAGTGTGTACTCCGAAAGAGTGTTTAGTGCAGCCGGGAACCTTGTCAGCGAAAGGCGTAGGAGGTTGCTTCCACAAAATGTGGAGAAGATGATGTTCATAAAAATGAATTATCAACTCTTCCAGGGAGACCAGCCTCCAGAACGTACAGAGGGACATGTGGTGGTGGATTCCAGCGGGGACGAATTAATACTTTGTGAGGATGAGGATGTACACAACACTGAAGAGGGTGAGGAATCGGTGGATGAGGAGGATGACGACATCTTGCCTCCGTAAAGCCAGTTTGTGCAGGGACAGATTAATTGCCAGCTTGTTTTGTGTGGGCCCAAACGAACCAATCATTTCAGCCACAGTCGTGTGGCAGACCCTGGCGCTGAAATGATTGGTTTGTTAAAGTGTGCATGTCCTGTTTATACAACATAAGGGTGGGTAGGAGGGCCCAAGGACAAATCCATCTTGCACCTCTTTTATTTCTTTGCATTATGTACTGTTTGGGGCCTAGTTTTTCAAACTGCCATCCTGTCTGCCACTGCAGTGTCACTCCTAGATGGGCCACGTGTTTGTGCCGGCCACTCGTGTCGCTTAGCATAGTCATCCAGCTACCTCCGTGCAACCTTTTGGACATAAAAACACTACTGTGAGGTGTTCAGAATAGACTGGAAATTAGTGGAAATTAAGGTTATTGAGGTTAATAATAGCATAGGAGCAGAAAAACCCACACATTCTGTGATTTTAGCTGTTTTTATGCTTTTTTTAAAAAAAAAATACAGATCCAAAACACAAAACCCAGAACCCAAAACACCAAAGGGTGGTTTTGGCAAAACCAATCCAGATCCAAAACACGAAGAAAGATCCAGATCCAAAACCAAAACACGAAAAGTGGCCGGTGCACACCCCTACTAGTAGGGATAGAAGGAAACGCTGGAGGGGGAGATGTGCTGGAGCCCTGGTAAGGTGGAGGAGGTGAGGGCACCGATCTGCACTCCCCGCAGTGGTTCTGGCCAATGTCCATTCCCTGTGTAATAAAATGGATGAACTGCTGCTGCTTCTGGGCAGGGGGGGCATTTCTGGGACAGCTTTGCTATGTTTTACAGAGACTTGGCTTGGAGAGCACGTTCCTGAAAACTCACTGCAGCTGCCGGGATATGGGCTATTCAGAGAGGACCGGGACAAGGAACTTTCTGGAAAAACAAAAGGAGGGGGATTTGTTTTTTTATATTAATGAAGGCTGGTGTACGGATATCACAGTATTATATAGGTCATGCAGCCCTCAATTGGAGTCTTTTGCTATCAATTGCAAACCTTTTCATTCACCAAGGGAGTTTGCCTCATTTATTTTGGTTGGGGTATATATTCCCCCACAGGCTTTTGTTAACGAGGCTTTACAAAATCTAGCTGCCTCTATAATGGACATGGAGAAAAAGTATCCAGACTCTCTGCTTATAATATTGGGTGATTTTAATAGAGCAAACCTTAGTCGGGAATTACCAAGGTATAAGCAGCATATTAAGTGTCCAATGAGGGATGCTAATGTATTGGATCATTGTTATACCATCTTGAAGGAGACCTATCGTTCCATTCCTCATGCGGCACTGGGTCTTTCGGATCACTGTTTAGTCCACTTGCTTCCGATTTATAAGCAGAAAGTAAGATCTGTGAAGCCTGTGGTAAAGTCAGTAAGGAAATGGACTAATGAGACAAAATTGGAACTCCAGGCTTGTTTTGATTGCACTGGCTGGAATGTTTTTGAAGCTGCTGCTGTTTATTTGAATGAATTGGCTGATACTGTGCCATCATATATTAGTTTTTGTGAAGATACGTGCGTGCCAACAAAAATATTTCACAGCTTCAATAATGATAAACCTTGGTTTACGGCTAAGCTTTTCCCTGCCTCTTCCTTTCACAGGGAAAAGGAAGAGGCTTACAGAGGTGGGGATAGAGCTTGTGTATAACCAGGCTAGGAATATTCTATCCAAAGAGATTAAGGCAGCTAAGAGATGCTTTGCTGGCAGGTTAATTGAGAATTTTTCAGCAAATGACCCTGTGTTGGTGTGGAGGGGCCTGCAGGCTGTCACTAATTATAGGAAGGCACCTGCCCACTCTGCTGTGAGCCAAGATCTGTCTGACGAGCTTAATGGCTTTTATTGTAGATTTGAGGAATCCAATTTCTTATTAGCTACTAATTCAGACTCTATTGTTTGATTGAAGGATCCTCCCGTTATTTCTATGGGAATGGCACCTGCAATAAGGATAGAGGTGAGGGATGTGGAAAAGTTGCTTTGAATCCTGAGGTCCAGGAAAGCTCCTGGTCCAGATGGGGTATCGCCACTAAGTTTAAAGATCTGTGCAGAACAGCTGTCACCGGTTTTTACAAGAATATTAAATCACTCATTGGAGTCGTGGCAGCACAGTTGTATTGATTAAGCTAGGAAGCCGTAGGAGAGGCTGGAGAGCCGGAGACAGCACGGAAGCTGCTGGTGCAGCTAAGGTGTCAATGGTGCGGCAAAAGCCGATGGGAGAGAGTTGGTAGTTGGAGCTGCAGTTTTGAGAGCTGATAGCAGCACAGTTGAATTGATGCAGCTAAGAAGCCATAGGAGAAGCTGGAGAGCCGGAGACAGCACGGAAGCCACTGCGGGAAAACTAGAATCTTCACCATGAGGTGGAACAGAACGCTGACCATGCAGCCGAGCAAAGGGAACCCACAGGAATGCTATAGTCGGCGAGGCGGCAAAAGTCCAGTGTGTACAAATAAGAGGAACCACCAATCACACTGCACTGTGGATGACACGTCACTTACTGAGGCGTGCCGAACGCCTAGCAACAGGGGAAACCGGAGTAACCCTGTCCGTACTGGTTAAACTGCTCGAGGGAGACAAGTCGTGACCACAACTTGTAACAGTACTCCTCCTTGACACGGGGTTGAAGAACCCTCAGAATCTGGTTTGTCTGAAAAATATTGAAAGAAATGTCTTCTCAGCCTTGGAACTGCAGACGACCCCTGGAAATTCTAGAGTTCAAGATCTTCTCCACTACAAACTCGTGTTGACCATGGACCACAACTGAAGTAGGCCTGAATGAGAACCTAGGTTTGAACTTGCTAAACAGAAGCCCAGCTTGAGCAAGGAACAGTGGAAGGTATTGTTGACACGGAGAGAGTTGGGTAATTGAAGTTTGAAGGCTATCGGGTTCACCTGTGAAATGATACGAAACACACCAATGAACCTAGGACCCAACGTCTGCGTAGGTTGGCGGAGTTTAATGTTCTTGGTGGAGAGCCAAACCAACTCTCCCTTCTTAAATCCACATGACCTCCGATGTTTCTCGGCAGAATTTTTGGAGAGGAGAGATACCTTTCTGAAGACTTTGATGAACTTTACTCCAAATATGATGGAGCTGAGAGACAGAAGGTGAGGCTGGTGAACTGGAGTCGAAAGAGTTTGCCCTCGGATGTTGCCCTGTAAGACAAGAATGGGGATACCGAGGATGCAGAATGGCACGAATTGTTAAAAGCAAACTCAGCAAGTGGTAGATGGGACACCCAGTCATTATGACACTTGAAGACATAACAGTATAGATATTGCTCCAGACACTTGTTACCGCGCTCAGTTTGTCCATTGAACTGTGAATGGTACCCTGAAAAAAAGCTAAGGTCAATGCCCAAGGAAGCACAGAAAGCAACACAAATTGTGTTCCTTGGTCCGACACGATATCCATTGGTAAGCCCTGTACACAAAAGATATGTTGGAGAAACAGGCCGGAGAGTTCCTTGGGAAGGGAGCTTTGGCAATGGTATGAAGTGTGCCATTTTGCTAAAATGGTCCACCACCGTCCAGATCACGGAACATCGCACAGACATTGGGAGGTTGACGATAAAATCCATGGCGATGTGAGTCCAGTGTATGGCAAACGGAAGTAATAGACCTGAAGCCAGGACAAATTCATGCACATCTTTGGTCAACAAAGGCCACCAAACAGAGAGGAGAGCAACTCTAAGGTCTTACTGATGCCTGGGTGACCAATAGCTTGACAAGCATGAAAATCCAGTAGAACTGATCTTCTAAATTTCTCTGGAACAAACAGAAGACCAGAAGGCTTATCAGGAGGTGACTCTGATTGACAGGCCTGAGTGAGATCAGCCAGATTTCGGGTAATGGCACAATGGAAGAAGTCCGGAATAATAGCTTTGTCTGCCCTGAAGACCTGTTGTATAAGTTCAAAGCTCCTGGATAGGGTGTCAGCCTTGATGTTCTTTGAACCAGCATGAAAGGAGACGAGAAAGTTGAACCGGGTAAAAAATAATACCCAGCGTGCTTGCCGCGAGTTCAACCTTTTAGCAGACTGAATGTAAGACGGTGTTTGGCCCCTTCCAGCCAGTGTCTCCAGTCCTCGAAGGCCCATTTAATTGCTAGCAATTCCTGATTTCCCACATCATTGAAGCATTCAGCAGAAGAAAATTTACGAGAAAAGAATGCACGTGGGTGCAAATTTTCATCAGAAAGATCTTCCTGTGACAAAATGGCTCCAGCAACTACTTCAGAGGCATCCACCTCTAGGACAAATGGAAGGTCAGGATCAGGATGTCGGAATACTGACGCCTCAGTGAATGCGACCTTGAGCACTTTGAAGGACTGAATTGATTTGAATGGCCATTTTACGGTGTCCGCTCCTTTCTTGGTCAGTTCCACGATGGGTGCCACAATTGTGGAAAAAGACCTAATAAACCTGCGATAGTAATTGGAAAACTGAGGAAACACTGGATAGCCTTGAGAGAAGTTGGTTGGACCTACTTCAGTATCACCTCGACTTTACCAGGATCCATCAAGAATCCCTGGGACGAGATGGTATATCCCAGAAAATAAACCTGAGTGACATCAAAATCACATTTCTCCAACTTAGCGTACAGGTGGTTCTCCCGTAGTTTTTGAAGAACCTGACGTATGTGCTGATGATGTTGATCCAGAGATTGAGAGAAAATGAGAATGTCGTCCAAATATACGACCACAAATACTCCCAAAAACTCTCGGAGGACGTCATTAATCAGGTCCTGAAAAACTGTCGGGGTGTTGGATAAGCCAAACGGCATGACCAGATTTTTGTAATGTCCCGAGTGAGTACTGAAGGCCATCTTCCACTCGTCCCCACTTCTGATTCAAATTAAGTTTTATGACCCTCGAAACTCAATTTTGGTGATGTTAGCCTGGCGTAGCTGGTCGAACAGTAGTGTGATGAGAGGTAACGGATATGAATTTTAACAGTGATGTTATTAAGACCTCTATATTCAATATGAAGGGATCCATCCTTCTTTCCCACGAAGAAAAAGCTAGCTCCCACTGGTGATTTAGAGGGGCGGATGAACCCTTTAGCCAAAGCGTCCTCAATGTACTCTCTCATTGCCTTTTCCTCCGGTACTGAAAGGGAATACAACCTACCTTTGGGTAATTTAGCACCTGGAATCAAGTTGATGGCACAGTCGTAGGGCCTATGTGGTGGAAGGACATACGCAAATTTTTTAGAGAAGACATTGGCATAATCACGGTACTGGAGTGGAATGGCTGGAGGAACCTCAACAACTGCAGGTTGTACTGACCGAACTGGAATGGCCAAGCAATGAGTTTGACAGGCATGGCTTCATCTGCTTACCAGACTGCCAATCAACAACGGGATTATGATCAGGAGCCAAGGGACAATGGAGGAGATAGAAAGACAAAGTCTCTGAGTGCAAAATTCCGACTGATAAATGGAGAGGAGGCGTTTTAAACTTAACATGACCTGACAAAATGAATCCTCCATCCAGTCCACAGATTGGGATAGCTGGTACAGATTCAGTATGATTTACCGCCGGCCGCATGGTTCAAATCCCAACAGCGGCATCCCGGCAGCAGTGAAAATCCCAATCTTCGAAAGGTAAGTATTGACTAACCTATTCTACCCCATACACCTAACCCTCCCTTAGGGGTGCCTAACCATAATCTCCCCCCCCAAGTGCCTAAACCTAACCCCCCCTTCCCCGCTGCTAAACCTAAGTCCCCCAGGGGGGAGCCTAACCCTAACCTCCCCCCCGTGGGTGCCTAACCCTAACGATCCCTTCCCCTAGCCTAAGCCTAACCTCCCGGGGGGGTGTCTAACCCTAATTCCCCCCCAAGAACCCTAAACCTAACCCTCCCACCCATGGCTGTCCGCTCCCGGCGCCAGGTTTACCTTCGATTGGTAAGCCGGGTGTCGGGCTCCCGGCGTAGGGAAAATGACAGGCATCGGGATTTCGACACCTGTCATTAACCCTTGCCGGGATTATACAATCGGGAAGCCGACGGTCGGGATTCAGTCCATCGGCTTCCCGACTTCCCGCTGGTACACCCAGTCTGCGTAAGAAAAGGAATTCCATGAAGTTGCCGGCCGCCGCACTATCCAAAAGTGCCAAAGTAGTCAGAGTGGAGTTTGCAAGTTGGATGGCTGCTGGAACTAGAACTGAGTTTTTTATGGAAATGGGAGCCAGGCCTAAGTACAACTCCTCCCGAACACCTAGGCCTTTCCTTTTACCGGTTTAAGCGGACAATTATTCACG
The DNA here is from genome assembly GCA_031769625.1 of Taudactylus pleione. NCBI lineage: Eukaryota > Metazoa > Chordata > Amphibia > Anura > Myobatrachidae > Taudactylus > Taudactylus pleione. The sequence goes on along the minus strand of JAUIMM010000017.1, from coordinate 9,315,478 downwards.
GTATGTCCCTTGTCTCCACAATACATACAGAAGCCTAAAAACTGTCTTCTGCGTCTCTTTTCGGGTGATAAGTGAGATGCACCAATCTGCATTGGCTCTTCTGTGTCCGAAGGCAGAACCCAATTGAGAGAACAAGGTGACCTGGTGGGAAGGTTCTGTTCTCATCTTTGTTCCCGTAGACACCGGTCAATCCTAATGGCCTGCTGCATGAGATCATCCAGGGACTCAGAAGGGGAATGCTGAACGAGAATGTCCTTGATGGCCTCAGAAAGACCGAGATGGTATTGGCTGCATAGGGCCAGATCATTCCAACCCGAGTCGGTTGCCCATCTGCAGAATTCTGAGGAGTAATCTTCCGCCGCCTTCTGACCCTGTCTGAGGGAACGCAACTTGGACTCAGCCAGAGCAGTTCGGCCCAGGTCATCATACAATAGGCCCAAGGCCGTGAAGAAGGCATCAACGGTCTGTAATGCAGCATGGGTTGAGGGCAACCCGAAGGCCCAAGTCTGTGGATCCCCCTGAAGGAGAGAGATTACCATTACCACGTGTTGCAACTGTGTCCCTGAAGAGACTGGATGAAGCCTAAAGTAAAGTTTGCAACTTTCGCGGAAGTTTAAAAACTGTTGGCGATCCCCAGAAAACCGATCCGGCAGGTTCATTTTCGGGTCTTGGAGAGGAGCTGAAAGAACAGGGGAATGGCTCTCATTGACACTGTTAAGATCTGCAGTTAGCAGATCTTATTGTGCTGTTCTCATGTGTTCATTAATTACTACCTGTCTGGGCGCGTATCAGCTGCATACTAATTAATTGCCCTGTCTGTGCACAAGCCAGGTGCACTAATCTGTCATTAGGGAGGCTTGCAAGGCTTGCTCTGATTTGGCCCTGTATCTGTTAAATTGCAGCCAGCCCTTCACTCCATTCCGGTGATAGCATTCACATGTTTCCGGTTGTAGTCAGTCTCCTGAGTATTCCAGTCGAGCTTCAGTACTCCTGTTTGTATTCCAGTCACTTGCCATTTGTGTCATTCAGGTGGCACAGTTCGTATACCAGCTACTTGCCGTTTGTGTCATCCAGGTGGCACAGTTCGTATGCCAGCTACTTGCTGTTTGTGTCATCCAGGCGGCACAGTCCGTATACCAGCTACTAGCCGTTTGTGTCATCCAGGCGGCACAGATCGTACACCTGTGTTGAGTGCGTTACTCCATGTGCTGCTGCTTGTGTCAACCCGGTGGCACTTGGCGCACCTCAGCGTCCAGAATACGCAATCTTGCGTTCCACCGCTAGTGTCATCTCAGCGGCATTTAGCGCATTCCAGCATCTTGCCAAGCATTCCAGCCCTCAAGGCTGCTACACAACCTAAAGGCTGCATCTCAGCCCAAAGGCTGCATCTTGGCCCAAAAGCCACATCTCGGCCCAAAAGCTGCATTAAGCCAAGATTACCAGCCCTCAAGGCTGCTACACAGCCTAAAAGCTGCATCTCAGCACAAAGGCTGCATCTCGGCACAAAGACTGCATCAAGCAAGGATTACCAGCCCTCAAGGCTGCTACTCAGCCCAAAGGCTGCATCTCGGCCCAAAGGCTGCATCCACCCAAGATTACCAGCCCTCAAGGCTGACAACTCTTGGACTATTACATTCCTGCCCTCAAGACTGTGCTGGACTAGGCTCCTAGGTAATTGCCCCTATCAATCCTGACATTATCACCGGCCCAAAAAAGTAATTACTTTTGATTTGTCATGGAGCCTGGGCAGAATCTTGCGCAAATTCTGGCAGCCCAGATTCAGGTGCTCACTCAAAAAGTGCAAGAACTTTCCCTCAAAGTTGAGGAGACTCGGGCTGCACCTGCCCTTCCCACTATTCGTGAGCCCAAATTGAACTTGCCCGACCGATTTACAGGGAATCGTAAGGACTTTCTATACTTTCGAGAAAGCTGTAAGCTTTACTTTAAACTCAGACCTCAGTCTTCAAGTTCCGAAGTTTAGTGAGTCGGGATAGTGATCTCTCTTTTACAGGGAGACTCCCAAACTTGGGCCTTCGGTCTTCCTTTCTCTTCAACTGCTCTACAGACTGTGGATGCCTTTTTCTCTGCTCTGGGGTTGCTTTATGATGACCCAGACAAGTCGGCCATGGCAGAGGCTAACCTTCAGTCTCTTAAACAGGAGAACAGGGCAGCAGGGATTATTGTACGGAGTTCCGGAAGTGGGCTGTAGACTCTGGATGGAACGATCCAGCTCTTCAGAGTCTGTTACAATGGGGCCTATCGGATCAGATAAAGGACATCCTGGTCCAACATCCCTCTGCAGATACCCTGTATGATCTTATGAGTCTGACAATCCGCATTGACTGTCACCTCCGAGAGTGCAGGTTGGAGAAGAATCTGCCTCCACAAACTCCTCGTTCTCCCCTTTGGATGCCTGCTGGTGAACAGGAGGAACCCATGCAATTGGGGGCTTTCCGTCTCCCTGTTGAAAAGAGACGAAGAAGATGCACCCTGGGCATGTATTGTGGGGGTAAGGGTCATTTGGCTCAACTTTGTCCCGTCAAGTTGGGAAAAGGCAAGGTCTAGATGCTAGTGGAGAGTTGCATCCAAGCCTTGCACCCATCTCTCCTAAAAATTCAGTCATATTCCCCACTATACTCAAGTCTTCTTTTGGCCAGGTCGCTGTATCAGCCTTCATTGATAGCGGAGCTGCAGAGAACTTCATGGACTTATCATTTTTTGAGACCTTGGGGCTTTCTCCAGAACCTTTTGGTACCTCGGTCGCAGTAGTTTGACTAGATGGCAAGGATCTGTCTTCAGTTCCCATTTCCTACCGGATGCCTCCTATACAGTTGACCATTGGAGCGCTTCATCAGGAAGAACTATCCTTTCTCCTCCTACAATGTCCATTGGCTCCCATAGTACTGGGCTTGCCGTGGCTAAAAAAGCATAGTCCCGTTATCCACTGGCAAACTGGAGAGATTCTATAATGGGGATCCTCTTGTTTCGCTCATTATTTGTCTCATCCAGTTCGTCTTGCTGCTGTCATTCCATCTGAGACTTCCATGATCCCCACTCCTTATTGTGACCTGGCAGTGGTGTTTTCTAAAAAGAAGGCTGATGTTCTTCTGCCACATCGGTCCTTCGGTTGTGCCATCGACTTGATACCTGATGCCAGACTACCCAAAGGTAGGCTATACGCCTTGTCAGTTCCAGAGACTAAAGTGATGCAGGAATATACCCAAGATGCTCTTGAGAAAGGATTTATTTGGCCATCTAAGTCCCCGGTAGATGCCGACTTCTTTTTTGTTAAAAAAAAAAAATATCTCTGACCCTGCATTGATTTTAGAGGACTGAACAAGATCACCATTAAGAATGCCCACCCCTTACCGCTCATCTTAGTTCTGTTTGATCAGATACGGGAGGCATCGATCTTCTCAAAGATTGATTTACGCGGTGCTTACAACTTTATCCGCATTCGCAAAGGAGACGAATGGAAGACGGCTTTTAACACTTACTCAGGGCATTTTGAATATCTGGTTATGCCCTTTGGTCTCTCCAATGCCCCAGCTGTCTTCCAGGACTTTATCAGTGAGGTCTTGAGGTATTTTCTGGGGGTCTTTGCTGTTGTCTATTTGGATGACATCCTTATTTTTTCCAAGTCCCTGAAACAACACCAACAACACGTGAGGCTGGTTTTGCAAAGACTCCTGGATAATAGCTTGTATGCCAAGTTGGAGAAATGCGAGTTCGAGGTAAAGGAGATCTCCTTCTTAGGCTACATAATCTCATCTCGTGGGTTCTCCATGGATCCGAGTAAGGTGAAGGCTGTCCTAGATTGGAAACAACCCACATCGTTAAAGTCCATTCAGTGGTTTATAGGCTTTTCTAATTATTACCGCAGATTCATCAGATCCTTTTTCCACTATTGTTTCTCCCATGGTGGACCTGACCAAGAAAGAGGCAGATGTTGGTAATTGGTCTCCCAGAGCCGTTCAGGCTTTCAGTTTCCTCAAGATAGCATTTGTGTCCACTCCAGTTCTCCGTCATCCTAATCCCAACCTTCCCTTTGTGGTGCAAGTGGACGCCTCTGAGGTTGGAGTAGGGGCCATTCTTTCTCAGAGGGATTTGGAGGACAATAAACTTCATCCATGTGCCTTTTTCTCTCAGAAATTTCAGTCAGCAGAGAAATTACAATGTGGGCAACCGAGAACTTCTTGCCATAAAGTGGGCGTTTGAAGATTGGCGACATTGGTTAGAAGGAGCTAACCATGTTATTTCTGTGCTGACGGATCATAAAAATCTGGCCTATATTGAGCCTGCCCGGAGACTGAATGCTAGACAGGCACAATGGGCTCTGTTCTTAACACGCTTTAACTTTATCATCTCCATTCGGCCTGGAACAAAGATGCCCTTTCCTGTAGTTTTTCTCTTGAGCAGATTCCTGCTTTTAGAGAGGAAATCATTATCCCTTCTTCTTGGATTCATTTGGCCTTCACAAGAACCTTGGCAGACTCTTTGAAGCGGTGCCAATCTGAAGCTCCTCCTGAGATGCCTCCAGAATTGATTTTTGTTCTGAAGAAGTCTCATAAGGCAGTCCTTAAGGAATTCCACTTGTCCAAGGCTGTGGGGCATCCAGGCATTTTCAAGACTCTTGAACTTTCTTGCTCTGTCCGGTGGCATTCCATGCCTCGGGACGTTCATGAGTTTGTGGCAGATTGTGAGGTCTGCTCTAGAAACAAGACCCTCCGTACCACTCCTTCTGGTCTGTTATGTCCATTACCAACACATATCGCAATGGACTTTATGGTGGATCTTCCATCATCTTCCCGCTGCACGATCATCTGGACTATTGTGGACCGCTTCTCCAAGATGGTACATTTTGTTCCTCTCACCAAGTTGCCCTCAGCCAAAGAACTGGCAGTTATTTTCATTCAACATGTTTTTAGACCTCATGGACTTCCCGTGGACATAGTCTCTGACCATGGTACTCAAGTCGTTGCTCGGTTCTGGAGGTGCTTCTGTGCTGATCTGGGTATTAATGTCAGTCTGTCTTCAGAGTATCACCCACAGTCTAATGGACAGACAGAGTGGTCCAATCAAACTCTGGAGCAGTACCGTCATTGTTTTATTTCAAAGTGTCAAAACAACTGGGTGTCTTTGTTGCCGTTTGCAGAATTTGCCTACAACAACTCCTGCCACTCCACCTCCGCAGTGTCTCCGTTCTTCTGCAACTTCGGGATTCATCCAAGAAGTAATTATTTTGAGACTTCGGCATTTCCACTGCTCCTTCTCCTTCATCTGTGTCCAGGTTACGTGTAGTTTGGAAGAAAGTGCATCAGTCCCTTCTTCAAGCTTCTGGTAGTTCCAAGGTCTGCAAAAAAGGGGGGAAAAGAGAATAGGGAAAAGTATCTGCACACTAATATTTGTAGTTGTAGAACCCCAATATAATCAATGACTAATGGTTAGTTGAATAATGGGGGTGCAGCCCTAAACAACTAAATTGACTGGTAGGGTTTGGAGAGAAGAGAAAAGAGTTGTTCATTGTGGGCGCACACAAGGAACAACTCTTTTCTCTTCTCTCCAAACCCTACCAGTTCCAAGGCCTGGGCAGACAGACATCGTAGGCCTTGTGGTCTCAAGTGGGGGATTTGGTCTAGCTGTCCACCAGAAACATTAACCTGCATCAGAGGTCACAAAAGTTGGGACCCAAGTTCATAGGTCCATTCAGGATTATTTCTCAAGTAAATCATGTGGCTTTCCGTTTGAAGTTACCCCGGACTCAAAATATCAATAATACTTTTCATTGTTCTCTCCTGAAACCGGTTTTCATCTCCACCAGGTTTTCTTCTAAGCATTCAGTTAGACCCCCACCAGTGCTTGTCCAGGGGCGCCAGGAATTTGTCCTTGAAAAGATCTTGGACTCCAGAATTTTCAGAGGTGGTCTTCAGATTCTTGTACATTGGAGTGGTATGGACCAGAGGAGCGTTCCTGGGTTCCTGAAAGATGATTACATGCTCCTACCCTGAAGAGAAAATTCTTTACAGCCGTTCCTGACAAGCCAGGGTTTAGGGGTTCCTTAAGCCCTCGTTAAGGGGGGGGGGTACTGTAGGATCTGCAGTTAGCAGATCATATTGTGCTGTTCTCATGTGTTCATTAATTATTGCCTGTCTGGGTGCAGTATCAGCTGCATACTAATCAATTGCCCTGTGTGTGCACAGGCCAGGTGCACTAATCTGTCATTGGGGAGCCTTGCTCTGATTGGGCCCTGTATCTGTTAAATTGCAGCCACACCCTTCACTCCATGCCGGTGATAGCATTCACATGTTTCCGGTTGTGGTCAGTCTCCTGAGTGTTCCAGTCGAGCTCCAGTACTCATGTTTTTATTCCAGTCACTTGCCATTTGAGTCATCCAGGTGGCACAGTCCGTATACCAGCTACTTCCCGTTTGTATCATCCGGGCAGCACAGTCCGTATACCAGCTACTAGCCATTTGTGTCATCCAGGCGGCACGGATCGCACACCTGCATCCTGAGGCCCTGATTCAGAGCCGGACGCTCTGACAGAGCGCTCGCTCTGAATCAGGGCCGTCCCTCCTTCATTTTGGAGCGGCCTCCTGGCCGCTCGCATAGCTGTGGGTGACCACCCACAGCTATAGCGAGCTGCCAAAATGATGGTCACGATGGTCAAGACCATCACGGCCATCGGGCTTGCGACGAGACCCTGCGGTAGGGTCTCGCTGCCGCAAGCCCAGGAAAGGCCGCATCAAGCTAAGATTACCAGCCCTCAAGGCTGCTACACAGCCTAAAGGCTGCATCTCAGCTCAAAGGCTGCATCTCGGCCCAAAGGCCGCATCAAGCCAGGATTATCAGCCCTCAAGGCTGCTACATCCTGAAAGCTGCTACTCAGCCAAAAGGCTGCATCAAGCCAAGATTCCCAGCCCTCAAGGCTGACAACTCTTGGACTATTACATTCCTGCGCTCGAGACTGTGCTGGACTAGGCTCCTAGGTAATTGTCCCTACCAATCCTGACAGACACGTAAGGAGAGCCCCTGGACCTTCTGCGTGAGAACCTGAAATTGAGCTGCAAGCACCTAGGCAGGGTTCTGTGTCTGTTTCAGTTCCAGTAGATGCTGTGGCATGAGACGATGGTGCGGCAAGTGTGTCGATGGTGCGGCAAGTGTGCCGATGGTGTGGCATGTGTGCTTTAGCCACTGGTAGATAGTTGGTAGTAGATGCTGTGACTTTGAGCTGATGGTGCGGCAAATATGCCGATGATGCGGCAATAGCCAATGGTAGACAGTTGATAGTAGATGATGTGGCTTTGACAGTTGTATTGATGCAGCTAGGAAGTTGTAGGAGAGGCTGGAGAGCCGGAGACAGCACGGAAGCTGCTTGTGCGGCTATGATGCCAATGGTGTGGCAAAAGCCAATGGGAGAGAGTTGGTAGTTGGTACTACGTCTTTGAGAGCCAATGGCAGCACAGTTGTATTCATGCGGCTAGGAAGCCATAGGAGAACCTGGAGAGCCAGAGACAGCGCGGATGCTACTGTGGGAAAACCAGAATCTTCACCATGAGGAGGAACAGAGTGCTGACCATGCAGCCGAGGGAACCCACAGGAATGCTATAGTCGGTGAGGCGGCAGAAGTCCAGTGTGTACAAATAGGAGGAACCACTAATCACGCTGCACTGTGGATGACATGTCGCTTCCTGAGGCGGGCCGATCGCCTAGCAACAGGGGAAACTGGAGTAACCCTGTTGTGACTGGGTAAACTGCTCGAGGGAGACAAGTCGTAACCGCGACTTGTAACACGGACATTATTGTTCATTATTTGAAACACCTTTTTCTTTTTGCTGCCGCTTTCTGATATCATCCATATGGATAAATTTGTTGCTAAGCAGGTCAGAGGCCTCATGGGCAATCAGACTGGGAAAGGCAGAGGGAAAGATACTTCTCCAGCTACTAACCCTCCCTCCCCTGCATCTAGGTCTGGTGGTAGTCCTGGAGGGCTGATACCAGACTTATCTACACTGGACACTACCAATTCTTCAAAACGCAAATAATTACTGACATTCTCTCTTCATTATTGGATCAGAAACTGGCTCCATTAAAGGATTTGTTGGACTCCATGCTTACTCAGCTTAATCAACATGACCAACATTTCACTGAATCGGAGCAAAGGATATCTACCTTGGAGGATGATCTCTCTGTTACACGGGCGGCCCTGTCCACTCAGGAAAAAGTGGTGGCCTTTATGCAAGACAAACTGGAAAACCTGAAGAACAGGAATAGATGAAACAATGTCTAGTATCCAAGTGGCTTTCTTGTGAATTAGGTTGTGTCTCCCCTACTGGATCGATGTTGGTGGAACATGTGCATCGCGTTGGCCCTGATAGGCAGTCTACTAGGGACAGACCCCGTTCAGTTATCATGTGAATTCTCAATTACGCAGACAAAGTTCAACTACTAGATGCCTACAGGAAGCATTCTGATTTGCTGTACCAAGATGACAAGCTACTTTTATTTCAGGACTTTTCATATTTGGTGGCGACAAAGAGAAGGGAATTTTCTCCATTCTACAAGCATCTCTTCGAATTGGGTCACCGTTTTGCTCTATTGTATCCGACTAAATTGAGAGTCTCCCATGCTGGAAAATCTTATTTTTTCAATACCACCCAGGCTGCAAAAAAATTTGTTGATTCTCTCATCTCTCAGACTTCAGGATGATGCGGACTGATTGACAAAGGATGTTCACTGTGCTACACCTTCTACTTGAATCAATTTCAGGTTTGTCCTAATATTTATATTATTGTTATGGCAATTGTGGCTTCTTAGCTGTTGTATTACGGAGCATACACACGGTCAGATTTGTCAGACTTGTCAGATGAACGATTGAACGATTTGAACGATTTTACCAAAGTTTTGAACGATTTGAACGATTGAACGATTTTTGACTGCATTAAAATGAATGGAATCGTCCAAGTCTGACTGCAAACACATCAGATGTCAGAAATCGTTATCTGACCATCGGGAACGTGCATCGTTGATCATCCATCGTTCAGGCATGTCAGATATGAATGATTTTCCTTCAGATATGAACGACTGAACGATTTTTAAATCGTTATCGTTCATATCTGAAGGAAAAATCTGACCGTGTGTATGCACCATTACTCTATTTTTGCAGTTTTGTATATATTTATGCTATTTCTATATGTCATCATATTTTATTTGGTATTGACTGATGTTTTCCTTAACAGGTTTTATTTTTGTATGTTTTCCATTTATTATATTTTACTCCCCTTTTCTTTTTTGGGGCAGATGTACTAAGCTCTGGAAAAAAGTGATTACTTGGAAAGTGGTAAACTGGCAACCAATCAGCTCCTAACTGTCATTTTTCAAACACAGCCTGTAACAAGACAGTATGGAGCCGAGTAGCTGCAATGTATCACTCTCCAGTTTATCACTTTCCAGAGCTTAGTACATCTCCCCCTTATTCTTTTACTCCCTTATTTACCTGTCTGAGGTTTGCACCAATGTGGTTTACACCTACCTTACATTCTCATATATCCATATCTTACAATTGGAGGTTTCCAACCTATCTGGAAATGTCCACTGATTTTTATACTCATCTGGAAAGAGCCTTCCTTAATTATGTAGATGATAATGTGGATCATTTGGATGATATCAATTTAATATAGGCTACCTCTAAACCAGTATTACATGGCCAGGTTATGGAATATGTGGCCAGGAGACAAATTATTGGCCTCTAGGCTAGATGATCTAAATCGAATGCTCTCTGAGTCTTGCGATGTTCAGTTCTTGAGTGGTGTCCCGGCAGGCTTATCTAGCTGCAAAGCACTTATATGACTCTTTGGCCCTCATTCAGAGCCGTACGCTCTGAGCGCACGCTCTGAATGAGGGCCGCCCTCCATAATTCTGGAGCGTCCTCCTGGACGCTCGTATAGCTGTGGGTCACCACCCACAGCCTATACGAGCATGCAGTTTGATGGCCGCGATGTTCGTGACCATCGCGACCATCGAAACTGCGAGCCGGAGCCTGCGGTTGAGGTTTTCAACCGCAAGGCCCGGAGTGATTTTGGCTCTATCAGAGCCAAAATCACTCCCACTGACATCACTAGTGATGTCAGTGGGCCGGCTTCTGACGGTAGGCGTTCCCTTGGGAACGCCCCCATCAGGGAGGTACGCCCCCGGCACGCCCACCAAAGGGGGCGTGCTGTCAATCAACATCGACAGCACGCCCCCTTTGATCAGACACAACGAGCGAAGGACTTTCCTTCGCTCGTCGCGTCTGGTGCATGCGCACGACGGAGCTCCCGCCGTCTTGCGCATGCGCAGTGCACAACATCGACCCACTTGCGAGCGGACAGCCGCTTGCGAGTGGGTCTGAATCAGGCCCTTTGTTCACTGAACGTGCCCAGTTCTCCTACAGTTATTCAAAGTAATAAGTTTTTTCGTGGTGGTAATAAGGGCCTGATTCAGAGCCGGACGCTATTTGCGAACGGTCGTTCAGAAAATGGGGCCGGCTATTTAAATTGAGCGCTCGCTCTTTGCGGTCTGTTGACGCCTCTATGTCTGAGCGAGCGAGCGAACGAAACATGCACTCGCTATTTTGTAAAGACACCCCCTGGCCGTTCGCATCATACGTCATCTCCGCTATTTATTAGATTAATCGAGTACATCGAAAGGCGTCTGAACTGCTCACAGTGCTTGTGGTAGGTTTTACTTCCCGCAATCACTGCGAGCAGTTGAGGCTAAAAGACAACCAAGTGACGTGGTCGATGACGCTGCTGTGTTAATTATGCACTCCCATTAAACGCCCGTTTTGACTGTTTGGCACGCCTGCGTTCGGATCTCCACTCCCCCGTTTTCAAGCACCTTCCCCTGTTACCACCCACAACCGCCTCATTCTGCCACTCAAATTAGCTGGCCCTCGCTGTTTTGCGAGCGCATGATTTCCGACCGCAATGACTGGTTGGCGCATGCGCATTACGACCCATACGCATGCGCAGATGTGCGGACATCGCTCGGAGCGAGCAAGCGGCTGCTTAAGAGCAGCTCTGAATCAGGCCCTAAATCCGGTAAATTATTTGCAAATTTAGTTCGATCCTACTCAGCTCCCTCCCACATTTTACAACTGAAGCCTGACATTTCATATTGTATTGGCGATCTCCGAGGCATTTTTACATTACTATCAGACATTATGTACAGCTCCCCCGGACGCCCCGGCTTTAGGTATGCAATTTATTAGAGATGCTGGTTCATCTATTTTGACTGATGCTGAGAAAGACTCATTAATAGAACCGGTCACAGAACCTGAACTTCTCTTCCTAATTAAGTACTTGAAGAAAGGGAAGTCACCTGGTTCAGATGGTTTGGGAGCTGAATATTAAAAAAGTTTTAGCTCCACACCTAATACCTCATTTACTATCTTTATTTAATTAATTACTGGAAGATAACTGTCACGGCCAGGGTATTTCAGCATGGCGCTAGGCGGGTGTTACCTGTGAGGTCGTTGTGGCGCGGGCTGTCTGGTGGCAGAGCTGGTGTCTGGCGGGGGGCTTTGGCTGCGCGCGTTGTTGTGCAGGCCTGTTGTCACTCTGCGCTGGTAAGGCCTGGTGGCGTCTCCGTTCCATTTGGGTGCCGCCATCTTGCCTTCTGGCCATGTGATGCGGCTGGCCAATCCTGGTGAGTCACATGTTCCCTCCGGCCAGTAACAGCACGGCATGGGGTGTTTAGGAAGGGTCAGTGCCTTCCTTCTTTGCCAGTGCAACGTGTATCTCAGCCTAGCTGAGAGGGAGTTCTCTGTGCTTATCCTGTTCCTGTGAATTCGCTGTCTGCCAGTCTGCCTGTCAGCTCCTAGCTTCCGCTGGACTACCCCGCTTCCTCCATCACCCTTGCCCATACCTGAGTGCCTGAGCCTGCTGACATCCTGCTCATTGCCTTAGTTCACTAGCTGCATACCTGGCTATTATTTTCCTGCATCACTACCTGCATACCTGGTTGATTATTTTCAGTCTCACTACCTGCACACCTGGACAGCTCTAATTGTTTCTACTTGGACATTAACCCATTACTCCCACCACAGAACTCTTGTGCACATTTATATATTCCTGGACTTTAATTTACTGCCATATTTTATGTCTTCTCAAGCACTTATTAAAAAACCTAGGCCCTCATTCAGAGCCACTCGCAAACAGCAGTACGCTCGTTGCGTTCCGATGTTGACTAACCACGCATGCGTCGGTGTTACACTGCGCATGTGCGTACGGCAGATTGCGAGCTTTTTATCTGTCGTTCCTAAAATAGCGTACAGGAAGTGACATGTCAAATGTGATTGACAGAACAGGGCGTTTTTGGGTGTTGACGGGGGTGGAGATGGAAAAACGCAGGCGTGGCGAGGCGTTTTTGGGGCGTACATACATTAGCAGATGCGAACGTCAAATGTGTTCGGACCGTCACATACGTCACTGGAACATCCTCTTTCCCTTCAAAATGCTCGCACAGTTTAGGGTCTGGATTACTCGACCACATTGGCGATGGCCTTCTCCGTCCCGGGACTCCACGATGTTGCAGCGATTAATCGCGGGTGGTCACAAAAGCAATTAGTGTTGTATTGAAAACCGGCTTGGTATGTGTTTGGAAAGCAGTTTATTGGGATAGCACAAAACCGTACGCAGGTGGAAATCAGACCTGCTAATGTCAGGATTACACAATCAATTGGCGTACATTTTTTGGGGTTTTTTTTGGCCTCAATTTGTTGTTTATGGCCTATTGTGACAATAATGTCATCATGTTTTAATTAGCTCCCCTTTTTTTTTTTAATGTGCAATTTGCATCGTTATGTGTTTTTTGAAACGTTCCTTCAAGAGGCCTTTTTTTTATACAAATGAAATGGTTTTTGGTGTCCTTTTTTGCCTTTAGGGCCAGGATTAAATGTAACCCATTTGTCCAATAATGTCACAATACAATGTCAGATTTTTTTCATAAATTTATTGTTTAAACACAAACCAATTGGCATAATATTTTTTTTTAGTTTTTCTGCCAAAGATAATTTTTTTCAAAAATAAATAATCAATAACTGATAACATAAACGTACAAAAATAACTTAAAAACATTTCACAAGAAAGGAGAGGGAAGTTTTGACCAGAAAGGAATATGAGCCAAGCACAGAAGGAGTGTGGGAAAAGTCGCCATTGCTGTCACCGTTTTTTTGCCCGTTTGGATGGGGGTGGGTGGGCGCCAGACCGGGTCCGGGATGCCATCGGGCTGGCCTGTCCAGAGGCAGATGTTGTGGCCTCTGGACTAGGCACAGGGCTAGGCACATTTGGAGGATTGGCTGATGTTGTGCCAGAGGTGGAGGATCCTGATGTTCCGGCAGGAAGGGAGGTCGGCTCCACCATGTGCTGGCGAACGAGCTGCTCCAGGGCATCGGCGATGCGGATGTTGGCCCTGGTATTTTCCGCCAGGGCCTGACCAATTGTCACGTTGGCCGCAGCATTTTGCTCCAGGGCCTCAGCCACCCGTAGCAGACTGGCGTCCATCCTCTGCAGAATCTCCGTATGGAAATCCGATTTGAAATTGAGTTCTGTGAGGAGGCCCACTGCCTGCGAGGGGGCACGCCCTGGACTGGCTTCTGCAGGGTCCTCAGCCGGATGTACTGGTTCCTCCCCTGCAGAGCCAGCAGAAATTCTGCGGCCAAGGCTTCCCTCTGGAGCAGACTCATCCGCCTGTGTCTCTGTTGGAAAAATTAGAAAAGACTCACATTAGAATCTACATATTGGCACAATAGCATTTCAGAGTTGGTGACATCACAATACTTACCTGGGCCAACATGAGGAGCCGCAAAGTCTGGCATGTCCGTATCCATGTTGGACACGGCAAACACCTCCACAGGCTGCACACACCCCTGTGCCAGCTCTTCTAAATCCGTCAACTCCAATGACACAGGGGTGGGACCCCCACCTGTCCCCCTTGCATGCCTAGCCCTGTCCGCGAGTTTTTGCTTTAGGCGATATTTGAAGTCGCCCCATCTGTGGGGAAAAATGGAAGCCATTATCCTTTGGTTTAAAATGGGGTTTGTTTTTAGGGGGGACAAGGGTTTACTTACCGCCGTTTGACATCCCGGGCTAGACGGACATAATCACCCACCGTATTGACAGCAACGGCTACCTCTTCCCACATTCTCCACTTCTGGCTTAGACTCATATTCCTGTCTGCCTGTGGCAGGATGTCCACACACTTCTGTATCAAAACCTCCATCTCCTTTCTTGTGAAATGTGGCTGCCTTTTTTTTTTGGCCGCTTTGGCCGGAATACTGGGCCCAGCAGCCTCTTCCATGTCATCCTCCTCACCTATTTGTGTAAATTTACAGAATTCACAAAATCACAACTTGCCTCATCTTATGTTTCAAATTAATCGTTGATAGAAAATGCATGAAAGACTTACCGCCTGACTCTTGGGCATTTTTTCCCTGGTCTGTCGCCATGTCTGAGGTCCAAACAAGAAATACACCAGAATTTGAATGTGTTTTCGTGACGTATTTATACATGCGTCCTTATTTTGCGGCCGCATCATTGATTGTACGGCCCTATGATCCCTCCTTAATTTGTGCGGGAAACGAAACACTATTTATGGCTTGGTGTGTCTCAAGTCGAGGTGGCGTTTTTGGATTGTTGGAGGTTATCTTGGCTGGAGTTTATTGATTGTGTAGAAAGGAGTTGGAGGTTGGAGAATCGTTTGTTGGTTATATTTGCGTTTTTTTTTCCGTTATCTTTGTTGGTTTATATTTTTGGGACCTCGTTTGTTGATTTGGTAAGTTTTGTGAAGTCTAACTTTTGTTCAATTGTTGTTTCATTGTGTTTCGTATATTTTGTAATTTTTGGATACCTAATTTATTCTATTTTAGATTTTGTTTATTTTCGACCCCAAAGACCTTTTGATTTTGCATCTTAGATATTTGCTCTTGGTAAGTCCATTTTTTATCTTGTATTAGCGAACTAATTAGCGCATTTTTAGTAGTTACTCTTGTGACTTGTATTAGCGAACTAATTAGCACATTTTTAGTAGTTACTCTTGTGACTTGTATTAGCGAACTAATTAGCGCATTTTTAGTAGTTACTCTTGTGACTTGTATTAGCGAACTAATTAGCACATTTTTAGTAGTTACTCTTGTGACTTGTATTAGCGAACTAATTTGCGCATTTTTAGTAGTTACTCTTGTGACTTGTATTAGCGAACTAATTAGCGCATTTTAAACAGCTTAATAATCATTCTAACTTTTTGATGGTTTAGCTTTCGCTTTTTGAGCCAACATTTCGACCCGTTTTGATGTACTGTGTTAAATGTCGCTTTGCGGTTTTGCTAAATGGGTGTTTGGCATATTTGAACTTTGGTCTAGCACAAAATGTATCCCCAAAAATGCACAGAGTGAAATGTGTCAAGTAATTTTGTTGTTTATTTTCAGTTTGGACGTATCATGACAATACCCCGGCATGTAAGCAGCAATGGATGGTATCATCAAGCTAAGTTGTTTTAATATAGTTTTGGGGTGGGTCAAAAGCCTTACTTTGAAATTTTGGAATTTCAGGTTGATCTGGGGAGGATTGTTCTGGCCATGCTCCCGGAAGCCGACCAACCTCAATCTCATCCCAGGCGTAGGCATCGTAGGCATGCAAGGCCCCAGATATTTCGAACATGTGTCACCCTTTTTGGAATGCCCGATGATGAGGTTTTAAGACGCTACCGTCTACCTCCCAAAATCATCATAGACACTCTCTCATTAATAGAAAGTGATCTTGAGCGGCAAATTGACAGTCCAACAGCAATACCACCACTGACGCAATTTATGGCGGTGTTACATTTCTGTGCCTCAGGATCGTTTCAAACAACGGTGGGAATAGTGGCGGGCATCTCCCAATCCTCCTTTTCCCGGATCCTGAGGGCAGTGATGGAGGCACTTTTCAAGCACCTCCATCATTTTATTCAAATGCCTTTGGATATGGGTGCCCTTAGTGTGGCCAAGGCCAATTTTTACCAAATAGCTGGCTTCCCACACATCATAGGGGTTGTGGATGGTACTCACATACCACTTCAGCCTCCAGCACGGCTGGAGGCAATATTTCGAAACAGGAAACACTATCACTCCCTGAATGTAATGGTGGTATGTGATGCCTCCCTCCAGATCCTGTCCCTGAATGCTAAGTTACCAGGAAGTGCACATGACTCCTTCGTCATCCAGCAATCAGGGATATGGCAGAAATTAACCAACCTACAAGCTGGTGATGCGTGGCTTCTGGGTAAGTGGAGACCTTTAGTACATAACAATGTTAAGCTTGATACACAGTGTTCCTGATGTTGTCTCTTATTTTTCACAGGAGACAGTGGATACCCTTGCATGTCCTGGCTGCTCACTCCTTATTTGGCTCCCACACCAGGCCCACAAAGTGAGTATAATTCCGCACTTACAGCCACCAGGCAAGTGGTGGAGCGCTGTATCGGCCTTTTAAAAGGCCGATTCAGATGCCTCCACCGCTCTGGTGGCGAACTCATGTATTTGCCAGATATGGTGTCGAAAATTGTGGTCCTGTGTGGGATATTTCACAACATCGCCATAAGGAGTGGTGTCCCAATGCAGCCAGAGGATGCCTTACCTGAGGATGGCCCCCCCGAGGTTGGTCGGAGGTCAGTATGTGGGGGGGCCATACGCGATGATGTGGTGGCCAGATTTTTTAGGTAAGTTTGACCCAAACTACAGTGTTTATACCTAATGTGTTTGTGTTTGTTTGCGAACATCTAATTTTTTTTTTTTTTTCAACATCTTCTGTTTGTTCACATAATCTTTGCCACTCCAACGCTCACTACTTCCTGCTACCCTTACCAAACCTGGATCTGGTGATTTTGGCCATATATTCTGGAACCCATATCGCAACGCCATGTTTGTGGAATCATGTTGGCATGGTCCTTCGTCAACCAGTTCTTGATTGTTTTTTTTAATTAAATATTTTATTTGTATGTGTTGTATTTGAGATTATCACTGTTTTTTTGTTTTGGGACTGACCACTTTGATTTCTCATTTATGTTGTGAATAAATGTTTGGAGAGTGAAATGGTCTTCCTTTTTTTGGACGTTAACAGCAAGTGGAACCAGGTTAACACACCTTACAATTGACTAAGGGGTAATCCAGTACTGACACCAGTTGATGTAAACTGAAATATGTTTGCAGGTTCCCAACCCACACCAAAAGGAAGCCTGTCCAAACCTTTGGATTTTGAAGATTGGCCTAAGCAGCTTGCACACCAACTAGGAACCTGTAAAATGGCGAAATATCTAATTGACACTACACCCAAAAAGGGAAATGACATTGTTACTGTTATGTGTTTCTTGTGGCTGTTTAACATACAAATACAAAATACAATCTAACTTTTAAAAAAGGGAAATCCTTGCAGGAACAGTCTACTTATGTCAGGGAAAACTATTTGTGTTTTTGAAAAAAAGAATGAGCCAGAACGTATATTAGAACGACAAAATTTATTTACAAAACGAAAATAAACAAAAAAAACTACTGGCGAAGGATGCCAGACAGCCGGTCAAGGGCCACAAGAAGGCCAATGACATGTTGGCGCATCTGGCCAACACAATCCTCCACCTCTTGACGACGCCTCTGTTCCTCTGTGGGTGAGAAAAGTGTGTGGATTAATAAAACAATAGGGAATCCACATTAAAAAAACAAAAACACAACGAAATCACTCTTAAACCGAAAAAAGAAAAACCAAAACAAAAAGGGGGTGCTGGCAAAAATACAAGGCCTATGTACAAATTCACACAGGTGTGATATGTGTATGTTGAAATCAGCAGGAAGAGGTAAAGGCAAACTGCTAAATCAACAAAAGTAAACCAAACAAGCACGAATAAAGGCACGACACATGATTACATACAAACAGTTTGTGGTTAAAAAAAATGAGAAATAAAAACATACCGGGAGCCAAAACGGGAGCTCCGGAAGTCCCTCCATGTTCCTCCTCGGAGGAGCCTTCATTCCCCAAAGAACGGGGAGGGGTAATGATGGACTCCGGGGAGGGGGTAATTGGAAGAGGGCTGGGTGGAGGAGAGGGGGAAGTGGGACGGAGGGGAAGGAGGCCCGACAGTTCCGGGAGAGGCTCTGGGAAGGCTGGGGAGGAGTGGGGTATAGGGGAAATATTTGGGGTGGAGTGTTGGCTGGGGGTTGGGGATAGTGGCCGGGAACGCCGTCTGGCCGGACGGTGACGGCGTAGTCTTGGCTGTCCTCCTAAAATATGTCAAACAAATTGAGGTTAGTTTCTGGGCAAATCTGGGGCCCAAATAAAAAAAAAAAAACAGCAACAAAAAACATGCAAAAAGGAGTAGAATGAAAAAAACAGAAATAGAGGGAAAACAAGCACACGCTGATATGAGGACAAATAATTAATAGGACAGACAGGAAAACATGCACACGCAGATATGAGGACAAATAATTAATAGGACAGACAGGAAAACATGCACACGCAGATATGAGGACAAATAATTAATAGGACAGACAGGAAAACATGCACACGCAGATATGAGGACAAATAATTAATAGGACAGACAGGAAAACATGCACATGCAGATATGAGGACAAATAATTAATAGGACAGACAGGAAAACATGCACACGCAGATATGAGGACAAATAATTAATAGGACAGACAGGAAAACATGCACACGCAGATATGAGGACAAATAATTAATAGGACAGACAGGAAAACATGCACACGCAGTTTGCCCCACAAACACAAACATGAAAACCACAATACATAACACTTACTTTCAATGATCTGCATGCGAAAGCATGCCAGCAAGCGGGGCGTTCGCCGTTGCAGGTCTGACCACCTGCGCTCAAGCTGCCCGATGTTGCGGCGTGAACCCAACGACCGCAGGCGGGACCGTGCCTCCGCATACGCGGAGCGCTTCTGCCGGTTGGTGATGGGTGGAGGCTGGCTGGTGATCCGCCTATCCATCACCTCCGTAAGCACCAGCAGCTCGCGCCTGGTGAATGCGGAGGCTCTCATGATGGCAATGGAGTTTTTCATACAAAACATTTTTGATAAAGTGTTCCAAAAATTTCTGATTGGCTAATGTATTTTGGAAATTAACAGGAGCAATTTTATTGGTTAGTGTATGAGTCATGTGTTCAACAGGGCCAGAAATCTCTGGAGAGTTATGATAGGCTTGATGCAGTGATATTCGTTTGCAAATTTAAATAAAGAAATGAACCCCGGAAAATATGCGGGGATCCACAGCAATAGAACAATTGTTTAATTGTGGTTCACATGTTTTTTGAACAATAAAAGCGAATGTTCCATCCGTACGTATTCTGCGGGTAAACACAAACACGGACAAGAGTAAAGTTTCTTGCATTGTGTTGAAAAAAAAACAACAATTAAGCTAATTGATACATTGATTGGCATGATACGATTGAGGGAGGTAGGCAGAATAAAGGAGCAGGTAATCGACATCTGACAAGGCCACTTCCGGTTTCACTTGTGCGTGCGTTCCCTTCAAGCCATTTCGGGGATGTACGCTCGCTATTTCGCACGCTCGTTAGTTAGAGGAGGGGTCGCCTGAGTTTAGGGAGGAATTTTAGATGCGAACGAAAATACGAGCGAGCCATTGAATTTAAATAATTTTGTACGTACGCCTAACGTACGTGCGCCCGCTTGCGAGTGGGTCTGAATGAGGGCCCTAGTTTTTTATTCAAATCCGCTTCTGTGATCGCTCCTGCTACCACCCTGGGTCCACAAACAACCCAGAACATAGCAGTTTGCACTGGCCCTATGGAGCCGGCCACGGATCAGGAGTCAGGAGTGGATTTGTTCCGGTGCATTTCTGGTCATTTAGAAAATCTGGAAAACATGCAGCATCAGATGGCTCAATTTCTGCAAGAGATGTCCAAGCGACAGGCAAGTTTGCAAACTTCCTTTTCTACCCCTGTAGTACCAGCATCTACATCCGCATCAGCGTCTGGGAATACAGTAGGCAGATCATCTCCCCGCTTACATCTTCCTTTACCAAGTAAATTTGACGGCAACCCTAAACTCTGCCGAGGATTCCTAAATCAGTGTGACATACATTTTACCCTGCAGCCTGACAACTGCAACTGCAAAAACTAAAGTGGCTTATATAGTCTCTCTGTTATCCGGCCAGGCCTTAGAATTGGCTGCCCCACTTTGGGAGCGCTCAGATCCGTTGCTGGATAATTACGCAGGCTTTGTGTCATCTTTCAGGAGGATTTTCGATGAACCTGGGCGTACTATATCAGCATCATCAAACATCATGACACTGAGACAAAGGGTCCGTCCTGTCAGTCAATATGCCGTTCAATTTCAAATTTTAGCATCAGAACTCAAATGGAATGAGGAAGCCCTCACCTCGGCCTTCTGGCATGGGTTGTCAGACCGACTAAAGGATGATCTAGTCACTCGAGAGCTTCCCACTAATCTGAACAACATGATTTCGTTGTGTATCAAAGTTGACTTACGCTTCAGGGAACGTCAGGCTGAAAAACACAGAACTGACCGGCAAAGGTCATTTGCCCCCTCCATTTCTACCTGTCCCATTCCTTCTCCTATTGAAGAGGAGCCTATGCAGGTGAATCATACACACCTCTCCAAAGAAGAACATCAGAGAAGAATGCAAAAAAACCTCTGTCTGTACTGCGGAGGGTCCGGACACCTGCTGATCTCCTGCTCCCGTAAACCAGGAAATGCCAAATCCTAACTGACCCTGGAGACATCAAGTTAGGAGTTATGAGCCTGTCTCCAAAAATTAAAGATTTCACGATTACCCTAGCGTTGGATCTTAAACCCAAACCTGTCTTTGCTACTGCTCTACTTGACTTGGGAGCAGCCGGAAATTTCATAATGTCTAGTTTCATAGATAAATTTCAGATTCCCTGTTCATCTCTCAACCATGCCATCTCTCTGACCTCTATAGACGGATGCCCTCTAACTAACAGGATAGTCACCAAGGAGACTCAACCAGTATTGGTCCGAATTGGGGCACTTCATTCTGAGTCCTTAAAATTTCTGGTGATATCAGAGGCCTCTCAAGAAATTGTTCTTGGTCTACCCTGGTTGCGTCAACATAATCCCAGGATTGATTGGAGTTCTATGTAGATTCTGTCATGGGGTATGGACTGTCAGAAATCCTGTCTTCCAAAAATTCGACCTGTAAGAAAGACAGTTCCATTAGTTTCTTCTGCCATTCCCAAGGAATATCAGATGTTCGCCGACGTGTTCTCTGAGCAGCAAGCAAATACCTTACCTCCTCATAGGGAATGGGACTGTCCAATTGAATTGATACCTGATAAGACACCACCTCGTGGTCGTACCTATCCACTGTCCTTGCCTGAGACTCAAGCCATGACCGAGTACATCCGGGACAACCTGGCAAAGGGGTTCATTCGCCCCTCTACCTCACCTGCCGGAGCTGGGTTTTTCTTCGTTGGAAAGAAGGACGGTGGTCTAAGACCATGTATTGATTATCGAGGCCTTAATGACATTACTGTAAAGAATCGATACCCTCTTCCCCTGATTACTGAGTTGTTTGATAGGGTCAAGGGCTCTGTCATTTTTTCTAAATTAGATCTGAGAGGGGCTTACAACCTCATTCGTATCCGAGCTGGCGATGAATGGAAGACCGCTTTTAATACCAGAGATGGACATTTCGAATATTTAGTAATGCCTTTTGAATTGTGCAACGCCCCTGCTGTCTTTCAGAGTTTTGTAAATGAGATTTTCCGGGATCTGTTATATGTTTCGGTTGTTGTCTATCTGGATGACATACTGATTTTTTCACCCTCCGTGGCTAAACATCAAGAACATGTTAAAGAAGTTTTGACCCGTTTGAGAGAAAACCACCTTTACTGCAAACTGGAGAAGTGCATCTTTGGTGTGCCCAGTGTACCTTTTCTCGGCTACGTTATTTCTGGCTCCAGTTTGGAAATGGACACCAAGAAGGTACAAGCAATTCTGGATTGGACCCAACCTCAGACACTGAAAGCCATCCAGAGATTGTTGGGCTTCGCCAATTATTATAGACTCTTCATCAAGAGATTTTCTACATTGCTGGCCCCCATTACAGCCTTGACCTGCAAAGGTACTAATACTTCCCAATGGTCACCTGAGGCAGAGTCTGCCTTTCATCTTCTAAAACAGGCCTTTATCACAGCACCAGTTCTTTGACAACCAGATCTGGACAGGCCTTTTTTGTTGGAAGTAGACGCATCATCTGAAGCTGTGGGAGCAGTCTTGTCTCAACATTATGAGGACAACCGAGTCCATCCTTGTGGGTTCTTTTCTAAAAAATTCTCACCTGCCGAAAGGAACTACGCCATAGGTGAGCAAGAGCTACTAGCTGTTAAGTTGGCGATGAAGGAATGGAGATATTTACTAGAAGGTGCTAAGTTCCCATTTACTGTATTTACGGACCATAGAAATCTCCTATTTCTCAAAAACCTTCAATGTGTGAGTCCTCGTTTAGCCCGCTGGGCAATATTCTTTGCCAGGTTTCAGTTCACCCTGACCTTCCGGTCTGGAGCACTTAATCAGAAGGCCGATGCCCTATCGAGATCTCTCCTCTGTGATGATCAATCTGAAAATCAAAGCAATACCCCTGTCTTGGAATCAAGAGTCTTTGCCGCATTACAGCTTCAGCCTCCTACGGGAAAATCATTTGTGGCCCTGGAATTAAGGAAGCGGCTTCTCACTTGGGCACATTCCTCTCCCTTCGCAGGGCACTCAGGCACTCGAAAGACCTTGGATTTCCTGAAAAGACACTATTGGTGGCCTTCTATGAAGGCAGATATAATGGAGTTCATCTCTTCCTGCTCCTCCTGTGCCCAGCATAAATAATCACGACAAGCTCCAGCTGGGGAATTGCTTCCACTACCTACTCCATCACGTCCATGGACGCATCTCTCCAAGGATTTCGTCACAGACCTGCCAGTCTCTCAAGGCTTCAACACTATCTGGGTTGTAATAGACCGATTCTCTAAGATGGTCCTCTATATACCGTTGAAGAAGTTACCTTCTGCCCCTGACCTGGCACAGTTGTTTGTCCAACACATATTTCGTCTACATGGCCTTCCTGCTGAAATTGTCTCTGACCGTGGTGTGCAGTTTACTGCAAAATTCTGGAGGGCTTTGTGTTCTGTTCTTCAAGTGAAGTTAAACTTTTCCACGGCCTACCATCCGCAAAGCAACGGCTCCACCGAGAGAGTTAATCAAGATCTAGAGACTTTCTTAAGAATTTTTATGTCATCTTCCCAGGACAATTGGGCTGTCTTGCTGCCGTGGGCCGAGTTTGCACACAATGGCCCTCATTCAGAGCCGCTCGTTAGCGGCAGTACGCTCGTTCCGAGCGATGTTTGCACATCTGCGCATGCGTACGCTTTTTAGTACGCATGCGCGAACCAGTCAGTGCGGCCGAAAATCGTTTGTACGCTATATAGCGAGTGCCTGCTATTTTGAGTGACAGAATGAGGCGTATGTGGGTGGTAACAGGGGAAGGTGCTTGAAAATGGGGAGTGGAGATCCGAACGCAGGTGTGCTTAAAGGTCAAAACGGGCGTTTTATGGGTGTGTATATTTAAAACAGCAGCGTCATTGACCACGTCACTGGGTTATTTTAGAGCCAGAACTGCTCGCAAATTTGTGGTAGCAAACACCAACCACAAGAATAGCGAGCAGTTCATACGCTGGTCGATGTACTCGATTAATCTAATAAATAGCGGACATGACGTAGGATGCGTGCGGCCAGGGGGCGTTTTTAACAAATAAACGAGCGTATGTTTTGCTCGTTCGTTCAGACTTAGAGGTGTGAACAGACTGCAATGTGCGTACGGATCATTTGAATAGCCACCCCTTGTTTTTAAACGAACGACCGCAAATAGCGAACGGCTCTGAATGAGGGCCTATGCTTCCTACCACTCGTCAACTAACCAAACGCCATTTCAGGTTGTTTATGGCCTTCATCCTCGTGTTCCCGAATTCTGAAGCCTGCCTGTTTTTGATGTTCCGGCCATAGAGGACACGGTGCGGAATTTTGCTGCCATCTGGACTCAAGTACGGTCTGATTTGTTGAAGGCATCCTCTCGCTATAAGACCCAGGCCGATAAGAAGCGTAGAATAGTTCCACGCATGCAAGTAGGAAACCAGGTCTGGTTGTCTACCCGGAATCTTCGTCTAAGAGTCACTTCAATGAAATTTGCACCCCGCTTCATCGGTCCCTTCGCCATAACAGAAGTCATTAATCCAGTGGCTTACCGTTTACAGTTACCCCCATACCTAAAAATTCCTAATTCCTTCCATGTTTCCTTATTAAAGCCCCTGGTCCTGAATAAGTTCCATATTGCTCTACCTGCTTCTCCTCGAGTCCAGATGGAGAGAGGAGTTGAGTTTGAAGTCGCCCAGGTCTTGGACTCTTGTCTGCGCAGAGGTCATCTACAGTATTTGCTGGACTGGAAAGGTTATGGTCCAGAGGAACATTGCTGGACCGATGCTCGTGATGTCCATGCTCCCATGCTCATCAGGAGATTCCATTCTGCCCATCCGGAGAAGCCTGGTGAGTGTCCTGAGGCCACCCCAAAAGGGGGTACTGTCACGGCCAGGGTATTTCAGCATGGCGCTAGGCGGGTGTTACCTGTGAGGTCGTTGTGGCGCGGGCTATCTGGTGGCGGAGCTGGTGTCTGGCGGGGGCTTTGGCTGTGCGCGTTGTTGTGCGGTCCTGTTGTCACTCTGCGCTGGTAAGGGCTGGCGGCGTCTCCGTTACGTTTGGCATGGGCACCGCCATCTTGCCTTCTGGCCATGTGATGCGGCTTGCCAATCCTGGTGAGTCACATGTTCCCTCCGGCCAGTAACAGCACAGCATGGGGTGTTTAGGAAAGGTCAGTGCCTTCCTTCTTTGCCAGTGCAACGTGTATCTCAGCCTAGCTGAGAGGGAGTTCTCTGTGCTTATCCTGTTCCTGTGAATTTGCTGTCTGCCAGTCTGCCTGTCAGCTCCTAGCTTCCGCTGGACTACCCCGCTTCCTCCATCACCCTTGCCCATACCTGAGTGCCTGAGCCTGCTGACATCCTGCTCATTGCCTTAGTTCACTAGCTGCATACCTGGCTATTATTTTCCTGCATCACTACCTGCATACCTGGTTGATTATTTTCAGTCTCACTACCTGCACACCTGGACAGCTCTAATTGTTTCTACTTGGACATTAACCCATTACTCCCACCACAGAACTCTTGTGCACATTTATATATTCCTGGACTTTTATTTACTGCCATATTTTATGTCTTCTCAAGCACTTATTAAAAAACCTAGTTTTTTATTCAAATCCGCTTCTGTGATCGCTCCTGCTAACACCCCGGGTCCACAAACAACCCAGAACATAACAATAATTCCACTCCGCCTGATTTCAACACAGCTAGAATTGTTGTTTTTCCGAAACCGGGTAAGGACCCTAATCTGGTACAATCTTACAGGCCTATATCTCTCTTAAATCAAGATTTGAAATTAACTAAGCTCATTGCCCAACGTCTTCAACGTATTCTTCCCATATCCTCCACCCTGCACAAAATGGGTTTGTTAAAGGTCGGACATCAGTTCACAATAATCGTGTGTTAATTGCAGCAATGACATGTTCACAACAAATGGCTAATCGGGAGGCAGGTTAGTTGCGAAGCGCATAAGGCTTTTGATCATGTCTCCTGGTCCCATATTTTACGAATCCTCCATCTCCAACAATTTGGCCCGGAATTTACATATATTTTTCAGATGCTCTATGATCAGTCGATTGCTTTCCTTACCATCAATGGTCTCAATACTTCTCCCTTTACATTACATCAAGGAACCAAGCAGGGCTGCCCCCTTTACTGTTTAATATTGCTTTAGATCCATGATTCGAACCTTTAGCCGAGATATATCTTGCAGAGGGGTCTCGATCGAGGCTCATGATATTAAAGTCTCTGCTTTTGCAGACCATCTCTTACTGTACTTTAGTGAGCCCCGGGTTGCGTTCCCATCTTTAGTCACTCTTCCACCATCTACTAAAGATCGTTAGAAAAGTGGTTAGTTTGTCCACATAGTATAACACGGAAATGCTTGCTAGAGGGTCTCCCCCATTTTAACTTTAATATTGCCTGTTGCCACAATATTTTCAAGTGTCATTTTCTTCCTATTGATATTTGTAATTCCAATTTATTTCTTTGTGAAATTTCTGTATGTTTTGTAATTGGATAATGTATTTTTTGTCTTCTTTTCTTCAGTTTGTCATGTTGTCACAAGCCACCGCACTGCCAATGCTGTGCAGGGTGAACGCCGGACAAGCGTTCGCTGAAGTCTCCGCCTTCCTCCTGTTAGGATCTGTGGTAGCAGCATATTGTTTGCAGTTCCAGTCTTGGTTGCTGCTGAGGCTCTGCACTAATTACTGCCTGTTTGTGTGCAGTATCAGGTGCACACATTGATTATCTTGTCTGTGCATAGCCCAGCTGCTTACTAGTCTCTCATTAGGGAGGCTGGCTCTGGTTGGGCCCTGTTTCTGTTAAATTCCAGAAAGCCCTTCACTCCATGCCGGTGATAGAGGTTCTCGTACTTCCGGTTGTTCCAGTCTCCTGTTTTCCAGTCGATTTCCAGATTCAGTCTAACTGTGTTTATCTACTGCCGTTTGTCCCATCCAGGCGGCGCAGTCTGCATTCCACCTGCTCGTGCTGCTTCTGTCATCTAGGCGGTACGGTGCGCTTCCTCCACCTGAAGCGCCAGTCTGTGGCTGGCGCCAGTGTCAACCCGACGACATTGGCCGCAACTCAGCGGTCCAAGTGCGCAATCCAGTGCACCGTTGCCAGTGTCATCCCAGCGGCACTGGTAGCAACTCAGCGTCAAAAGTGCACAATCCAGCACACCGTCGCCAGTGTCATCTGGGCGGCACTGGTAGAAACTCAGCGTCCCATGTGCGCAATCCAGCGCACCATCGCCAGTGTCATCCTGGAGGCACTGGTTGCAACTCAGCATCCTCAGTGCTCAATCCAGCGCACCGTCACTAGTATCATCCCGGCGGCACTGGTAGCAACTCAGCATCCTCCTGCCAAGTCGTTCTGCCCTCAAGGCAACAACCAGCCCAGAGGCTGCTACCGGCCCAAAGGCCGCATCACAACTCATAGGCCCACAGGCCTCAACCAGCCCAGAGGCTGCTACCGGCCCAAAGGCCGCATCTCAACTCATAGGCCCACAGGCCTCAACCAGCCCAGAGGCTGTTATCGGCCCAAAGGCCGCATCACTACTTTTAGGCCCTCAGGCCTCAACCAGCCCAGATGCTGCTACCGGCCCAAAGGCCGCATCATAACTTATAGGCCCACAGGCCTTAACCAGCCCAGAGGCTGCTACCGGCCCAAATGCTGCATCACAGCTTACCAGCCCTCAGGCCTCAATCAGCCCAGACACACTCTATATAAAGAAAGCATTCTGTCTTTTTTTATATTAAATTTGTAGATTTTTCACAGGGAAACAACAGTACATAGTGAATAATGAATGTCATGAGGGACATTTCACATCCAATGATCATACAATTTGACATTTTGCATAATGCGGTATAATACAGACTATGTACATTCCAATGCAAAAGTAGAGAGAACCATTATTATAGTAAAAATGTCCAATTCTGTATACAGTCCAAAAAATGTAAGACTTGAGTAAAATTGAACCTGCTAAATAATTTATTGTGGACTGTAGTTATTGAGATGAGGGGGGGGTTAACACAAACCCAATTTTTTAAGGTTTCATATAAATGATTCCAGATAACTATGTCGAACACTTTTTCTGCGTATAATGACATGATGAATTTCTTAAGTGTCTAGTTAGTAGTAGAGGAGCTGCTGCGACCTCTTATCTGAGTCGCAAATGGGAACTACCTTTCTGTCTTTATGCTCTTTCAATACTTGAAAGCTTCATATCTTGCAAAACCTAGGAAGTTATCTATAACTAAAATCCATTTGATTGGTGTTTGAACATACCAATCTTCTATAATTTTATAAGATTGGTTTCAATTTGATATCACTGATCTCGTACAACCATTGGCCAATTAATGAAAGCATCATATTGGTGGAAATCACCGTTTACACAACTCCACGATGACCTGACTTGTGAAAAAGTCCTCCAGTGAATCGTGTGTCTTGTCTTACTCCATGCATCCTTCTGGAGCACGAACTGCACCCTGCCCATTACATATTTCTCTCAGTCTTCCTAGGTCATTTACAATCAAGGTACCTTATTTTTGTTTAGTTTTACTTTATTCACTTGTTTCTTTATTTACTCTTATTGCGACTGATACTCAGTGACAGCTTATACTGATACATCAGGGTAAAACACTACCTTTGCAGGTCAGATCAGACCTGCTCTCTGTTATACTGTACTATTATTGTAAATATATATGGTTTGGGATCTTTGCCTTTCCTTCTTATCCTCAATAGTAAAAGTTCTTTTAATTTGGCTTTACACGGTTTCTTGCACCTTGTCTAAATCCACATTTGAGGCTCCTAATGTGTGGCACGTCCTTTCCAACAGGAACCCTGTCTTCTTATGCTCTCCTGCATGGACAGTCTTCCCGGAAGACTACTGATGTCCCAATACTCAGTGAATGTCACTGTAGACCCTTTCACTGCTGGGCTCTTTCATTTATAAATTCTGTTACATAAGGATTTTCTTCTTCAAGACACCCATTTCTTCAGGCTGCCTGTTTTCAGTGATTCCCTTCTATGTGGCACTTAGCAGGGGCTATATACTAGGGATCCTTATATATACACATGTAGGCACAGAGGAATTCACTCCCACACATTGGGTAGCTCTCTTCTACTGAAGGCTCGCTGCTTAATGCTGCAGTAATCTTTTCTAGGGTCTCTTTAGTGGGGCCTAACATCTGGGGACTTTCTCCTCATTGCACTGGGCGCTTGCTAGCCATTCTCCCCCCGTTTTGTCATGCCGCACTGGGAGCTGATGGGCATGCACTCAGTCTCTCTCTCCAGTGAAAATACAGAGCAAGCATGTGAAGGAGTATTTTTTTGCCTATATGATTTCTCTGCAATGGGGAACCTCTGAAGAAATTGATCCTTTCCAATCATGCAGGAGATCAAATAGTCTTGAAGTTGCCTGTTTATGGAATAAAGTCAATGTCATCAACATGTAGTGGCTATAAATTCAATGTTCAATAAAGGAAGAGAGGGGTACCATGAGATGCTGGAGGACTTGAAGGCGAGTATGGAGGGAGACCAGGAGAAGAGTGAGAGAGAGACACAGGGAGAAGAGAGAGTCATGGATCAGTGTTTGAGAGACAGGGAGCAGAGTGAGAGAGACAGGGATTAGAGTGAGAGACAGGGAGCAGAGAGAGAGCAGGACAGTGAGTAGAATGAGAGACAGACAGGGAGCAGAGTGAGAGATGGAGCAGAGTGAGAGAGAAACAGGGAACATAATTAGAGAGAGGGGGGCGTGGCCTGCTGGCTTCCTGAGAAGACCTGCCCTGCTGGAGCTCCTGCTGGCCTCTGGAGCTACCAAGTCTGCCCTGCTTATCCGTTTTCCCTAAGGTGCCCGCCATGCCCCTGCTCTGATCCCCAGACCCTCTGAAGCTCTGGTGAGGTCCGGCACTCCACAGTCTACATGCCCTCCAGAAGCTGTGGCCTCAAATTTAGTGCTCCAGTGGCGGGCTGTGTGACATCACCGCCATGGCTGCTGCTTTGCCTGCTCTAAGCATGGTCACATTGGCAATGGCCTCTAGCCTCCACTACTGATCTGCTGGACCTGGACTCCCTCTCTTTAGCGGCACTACCTGCAAGGTCTGTGTTGTCAGCTCCTGAGAATCATGGGGGGCCTGCCATTTTAGGTTTCTGCTCCATGTTAACAGGGTACCTGGGTTCTGCCTAGTTTTCCTCTGCCAGCTCCTGCCACACCAGTTTATGGCCTCCAGACCCCTGCTTTGCCACTATTCCCTGGCTGGTGACTGACCTCTAAGCTTCTCATTCCTTTTCTCCTTGCAAGGCAGTAATATCCCCTGCCTGCATGCTTCTTTAGTGATACCCTACACCCAACCCTTATGAGACCTCCGCAGTTCGCATTTACCTAATATAGTTTTGGCCATTCCAAAAACCACTTGCCTTTCCACTACTGCCTGCAATCATTATCTGAAGGGGCCACTCTACTGGTAAGCCAGTAGAGTGGCCGTAGGCCGATGTTGCGACTTGAGAGCCGATGATGTGACTTAGGAGCCGTTGGTGCAGCAAGGTGCCGATGGTGTGGCTGGTGAGCCAGTAGAGTGGCCGGAGACCGATGTTGCGGCTTTGGAGCCGATGTTGTGGCTTGGGAGCCGTTGGTGTGGCAAGGTGCCGAGGATGAGGTTGGAGTGCCTGTGGTGGCCGGAGGCCGATGTAGCGGCTTGGGAGCTGAGAAACAGTCTATGCACTGGTGCAGCTTGGAAGCCAGGAGACAGTGTGTGCGCTGGTGAGGCTTGGAAGCCAAGAAGCAATCTGTGCACTGGTGCAGCTTGGAAGCTGGGAAACAGTCTGTGTACTGATGTTTAGACAGTCTGTGCCATGGTGTAGCTTGGAAGCTGGGAAACAGTCTGTACAATGGTGCAGCTTGGAAGATGAGAAACAGTCTGTGCAATGGTGCAGCTTGGAAGCTGGGAAAATGACTCCATAAACAGGAACTGTAAAACCTGGAAGACTGGCTAGGACTTCTGAGAACAGACCAACAAACAGCATGTCAGACGATATAACCGGCAGTGAGTGCAGGGCTGGCTATATACTTATGAGATGCAGGATCCAATCAGAGACAATTCCTGGAGAGTAATTCCTAATCAAAGGCATGCATGTACCTGCTCTGACCGACAGCTAGTTAATTAATGAGCACATGAGATCAGTACACAGACAGGCAGGAATGACAGGCTATGAGCTGTACACAGAGAAGACAGGATTAGATGCATATCCCAGTCGCAACTATGGCTGGAACCTACCACCAAGATGATCCGCTACCCACAGATCCTAACAGTACCCCCCCTTGAGGGTGGACACCGGACACCCAACAGTCAATGAGGGAGGCAAGAATATTGGTGTAACAGAAAAATGATCAATGTCTTTTATGATGTCTCCTCTTCTTCTCCACTTGCTTAGGCCTAGCAATGGGGATCATAAAGATGTTATTATTGTCCACAGGAAGCACAGAAAGTTCTTCCAAAAATATTTCATCTGCTTCTGGATCATAGTTAGAACTAGAGTCGTTATCCAAAGGCAGAACCGTCACCTTACTATTGGGAGTGGAAGGCTTCATCGATAGAGAAGCTAATGACTTCCTCATTTCCAAATTCATTGGCAATCCTATCCCTGGGTAAGTTAACAAGCATCCAGAGTGGAGATATATAGGTCGAGTCTCATGTGGAGATGAGGAGATAGTACACTCCTGAGGAAGTTGAGACTTGCTGGCTGATTTAGCAGATCTTGATTTGGATAGTCTTTTGGAGGTACAAGTAGAACTTCCAGAAGGTTCAGCAATCACTATGTCTGGACCCCCAAACCTCCTAAGGACAGCACAGACAAATAAATTAAGATAATGGAGAATGGGGTTATTAGGTCTAATGTAGGGTTCAGCCCATCTCTTAGCTTTTCTTTTAAATGCCAAAAGCAGGAACATAATTTTTTCATGTTGAGAAAGACCTGGAGGAAGCACCTGCATTTTAAGCATTAAGTCCCAAAATTGTTCCAATTCCCCATTGAAGATCAGGCACTCAGGGTCCTGGTCTGGCTTCACCGATTGAGGATCCCCAGCTGGAATAGATTCATCAGGCTCTCCTCTTGGGAATGGAACATCAGACTTCTCTTTTGGGGTTGGTAAATCGAACTCCCCTCTTGTTGTCGATACTTCACACCTCTCCTCTGAGGTTGGTACATCAAACTCCTCTCCTGGGAACGGTACTCCGGAGGCCTCTTCTGAGGGCGGTACTTCAGGCACCTTCTCTGAGGTCAATACATCGGATTCCCCTGCTGGTGTCAGTACCTCACACTTCTCCTCTTAGGTTGGTACATCAAACTCCTCTCCTGGGAGCAGTACTATGGAGACCTCTTCTGAGGGCCGTACATCAGGCACCTTTTCTGAAGTCGATACATCGAGCTCCCCTCCTGGTGTCTGTACTTCAGACACCTCTTCTGAGGTTGGTACATTGAACTCCCCTCCTGGGGTCGATACTTTGGAAACCTCTTCTGAGGACAGTACAACAGGCACCTTTTCTGAGGTTGATACATCGGACTCCCCTCCTGGGATGTGGATGACTGAAACATCGGGAACCCCTGCAGCAGTAGGTACATCAGACACCTCACTTGAGGTCGGAACATCACAGTCATCTCCTGGGGTCTGGATGACTGGAACATCGGGAACCCCTTCAGGAGAAGGTAAATCGGACACCTCACTTGAGGTCGGCATATCGAAATCCTCTCCTGGGGACTGGAAGTCTGGGACATCTGGAATCGCTTCAGGAGTTGGAAGATCAGACTCCTCTCTTGAGGTCGGCACATCAGACTCCTTTACTGGAGTCGGTACTTCAGACACCTCTTCTGAGGTTGGCATATCGAAGTCCTCTCCTGAGGTCTGGACGACTGAGACATCGGAATCAGAAGAGGCAGAATCCGGGACGGAACCGAAACAGGCAGAATCCGGACTGGGACCGGAACAGGCAGAATCCGGACTGGGACCGGAACAGGCAGAATCCGGGCTGAGACTGGAACAGGCAGAATCCGGGCTGAGACCGGAACAGGCAGAATCTGGGACAGGACCGGAACAGGCAGAATCTGGGATGGGACCGGAACAGACAGAATCCGGAACGGGACCGGAACAGGCAGAGGAGACCCCTCCTGGGGTAGGAAAATCAGGTGTTTCTCTGGTTATGAGAGGTTTAACAAATTTAATATCGGAAGTTCTTCCTGCGAAAGAACCAACTGAACCCTTGCTAGTGCAATGAGAGTCTTTGTTTAATTGGTCCCCAACTTGAGATTTGGTCCCCTGGTGATGGGACCCCAATTATAAATAACTGGCTCTTTTTGGGGGGCCTTGGCACCTTTATCGGGAATTATAGAGTCTGTGGAATGCATAGGCTTGCCAAGTGAATTGCTAACTTGAGGCCTAGGACTTTGAGGCTGGTCATCTTTTCTGGGTTTACATAAAGCATAGTTTCCAATAAAATGATCAGCACTCCCTCAGAACAAGCAGAGATTTTTCCTACGCCGCTGCCGCTCGGCTTCAGAGAGCCTGGGTCGTAAGTAGCTCCGATAACCTCTTTCCTTATGCATAGAGGAAGACATTGCAGAAATAGGGAGAATGGAGACGTCACCTCTTTGTTTACTGTTGGGAAGGATGGAGTCTTTTCAAAGTCTGGTGAATTCCAAATTTTTTTTTGTATTAACAGATTGGTACTGTACAACAAATTTCGTAACTGTTCTGTCTTCAAACGAAATTCCTGTAATAACTCAGGGTTCATTAATTCAGACAACCGAGGCATTGTAGAACAGTTTACAGTTGGGGTGCCATACAAATTTTCCTCCACAGATGGATTTTTGCAATGGCTAGCTGCATCCGACGAATTCTTGGAGGCTTGAATTATTTGCTGCTGCAGCACATCCACACGAGATGACAATCCAAGGAAGGTTTGTAGCAGCAGCGTTTACATTCTCTAGGTTCAGCATTTAGTTTGGCAGTCCCATTTCAGGATTTGACAGGACAGAGACCATATTTAAGTCACTCCAGTAGTGTCTGTTTTGTTGGCTGGTTATAATGTTACGGGTGTCTGGGGGTCGAGACGACCAGAATACCTTAAGGAGAGAGACACCAGGAAACGTAGGGTGAAATCAAAGTAAGTGACTTTTTTGTCACAAAAAACAGGCAAGAACATATAAAAGAATAGTCCAAAGTACAAACGGTGCGGCTAAACGCCGATGGTGCGGCAAGGGAGCCAATAGTGCATCTAGGGAGCGGATGTTGTGGCTGGTGAGCCAGTAGAGTGGCTGGAGTCCGATGTTGCGGCTTGGGAGCCGATGATGCGGATTAAGAGCCGTTGGTGCGTTAAGGTACAGATGGCGTGGCTGGTGAGTCAGTAGAGTGGCCGGAGGCCGATGTTGCGGCTTGAGCTGATGATGCGGTTTAGGAGCCGTTGGTGCGGCAAGGTGCCGAGGATGCGGTTGGAGTGCCTGTGGTGGCTGGAGGCTCACGTAGTGGCTTGGGAGCTGAGAAACAGTCTATGCACTGGTGCGGCTTGGAAGCCAGGAGACAGTCTGTGCGCTGGTGAGGCTTGGAAGCCAAGGAGCAGTCTGTGCACTGGTGCAGCTTGGAAGCTGGGAAACAGTCTGTGTACTGATGTTTAGACAGTCTGTGCCATGGTGCAGCTTGGAAGCTGGGAAACAGTCTGTACAATGGTGCAGCTTGGAAGATGGGAAACAGTCTGTGCAATGGTGCAGCTTGGAAGCTGGGAAAATGACTCCATAAACAGGAACTGTAAAACTTGGAAGACTGGCTAGGACTTCTGAGAACAGACCAACAAACACAGCATCTCAGACGATATAACCGGCAGTGAGTGCAGGGCTGGCTGTATACTTATGAGATCCAATCAGAGACAATTCCTGAAGAGTAATTACTAATCAAAGGCATGTGTGTACCTGCTCTGACAGACAGCTAGTTAATTAATGTGCACATGAGATCAGTACACAGACAGGCAGGAATGACAGGCTATGAGCTGTACACAGACAAGACAGGATTAGATACAGTATCCCAATTACAACTATGGCTGGAACCTGCCACCAAGATGATCTGCTACCCACAGATCCTAATACCCGGTAAAGCTCTTAGGGGGTAATTCAGACCCGGTCGCAAGCACTGATGTGCTCGCAACTGACTCGATGGGTAGCCCTGCGCATGCGCAGCAGCCACACTGCACGTGCACAAGCCCCGGAGTGAGAGAGAAACTCTCTCGCTCCGGAGCTCACTACAAAAGGGGCAGCTGTCATTGTTGATCTACAGCTCGCCCCTTTTTGTAGGGGGGCCGGGGGGGTGGTTTAAAAAACGGAATGCCTACCGTTTTGTGGGAGGCCGCACTGACATCAGTGATGTCAGTGGGGAGCTTCCTGCTCCATCACAGCAGAAAGCTCCCTGGAGCTTGTGAGTGCTTAGGGTCTTGTCGCAAGCCCTGATGGTCGCGATGGTGATCACCATTGCGACCATCACCCTGGTCGGTCGCTAAGCTGTGGGTGGTAACCCACAGCTTAGCTTGCGACCAGGAGGCCGCACAAAAAAAAATAAGCGCCCGCCCTCATTCAGAGAGAGCTATCGCTTCTTGCGACCGCCTCTGAATGAGGTCCTTAGTGTGGATAGACGACTCTACGTTCGTCATATCATCTCTGGAAGCTGGTGCCAAATTGCTATCGGAATGGAATAATTCTGTCTGTATTCCCTCATCTTCTGAAGGTCCCCTTGCAGTTGGAATAGTCCTTTGTGAGCTGAAGGTGTTCCAGTTTATTTTTTCGGATTTCTTCAGTTATTGTTTTTGGAGGTTTTCCACCTGAGTCAGAACTGCTCTTACCTGGGTCGTTGTATAATACTTTATCACATTATTACTAACCGCTACAGAATGGACCCTTCCTCAGAAGCATCATTTTCCTCATTATCCATAGCTCTGTATTTCACCTATGTGTGCTGCATATTGCACCCCTCAGCTGCGAGTATTCCCAGCTTCTAGTTTGTTGTATTTTTACAGTTCTGGTTTGATATACTGCTAAGACTAAGAAGTATTTTTCACTGTTTTATTTACATGTCTCTCCCTCCTTTTCCATTTTTTTTTTCTTGATATAGTATATATTGAGATTATAGCCCTGATTCAGACCCACTCGCGAGCGGCTGTCCGCTCGCAAGTGGGTCGATGTTCTGCACTGAGCATGCGCACGACGGAGGGAGCTCCGTCGTGCGCATGCACCAGACGCGACGAGCGAAGGACTTTCCTTCGCTCGTTGTGTCTGATCAAAGGGGGCGTGCTGTCGATGTTGATTGACAGCACGCCCCCTTTGGCGGGCGTGCCGGGGGCGTGCCTCCCTGACGGGGGCGTTCCTAAGGGAACGCCTCCCGTCAGAAGTCGGCCCACTGACATCACTAGTGATGTCAGTGGGAGTGATTTTGGCTCTGATAGAGCCAAAATCACTCCGGGCCTTGCGGTTGAAAACCTCAACCGCAGGCTCCGGCTCGCAGTTTCGATGGTCGCGATGGTCAAGACCATCGCGGCCATCAAATTGCACACTCGTATAGGCTGTGGGTGGTGACCCACAGCTATACGAGCGTCCAGGAGGACGCTCCATAGTTATGGAGGCCGGCCCTCATTCAGAGCGTGCGCTCTGCTCAGAGCGTACGGCTCTGAATGAGGGCCAATATTTCTGTGTTGATTTGGGAGATGAGGTAAATGTGTTTTACGGTTTTATGTTCTATATTACATTCCCAAACAGGTCTCATGGGTGGGGAATGCGCAGTCCTCCCCCACGTTAACCATTTTGCCGTATTGTTCCCTTATGACAACTACTGTGGCCTGTTACACTGGGATTTTTGTTTTTTCTGTCTTTTTTTGTGCTTTTGTTTCTTTTTCCTTATTTTTAGCTCCATGTTTTTCTTTTCTTTTTTTTGTGTAACGGGTATATCTAGGACTTTTTCCTTTTTTTCATTGTTTTATTATACCCAATGGTTAAACTTTTTTCTTTAAATGTGAAGAGATTCAACTGCCCGCATAAGAGATGCTTGGCCCTATCAACTTTTCACCACCATAAAGCTAATATTGTGGCCCTACAGGAAACGCACCTTTCATCCTTAGTTCCTCCTATATTTAAAGATAATAGATACCCCTTATGCTACACTGCTAATGGCCCATCCAAATGTAATGGTGTTGCCATTATGTTTCATGTGAATACCCAATTTGTTTTACATCGGAAAATTGAGGCTAAGAATGGTAGATTCCACATACTCATTGGGGTAGCCGAGGAAGCTATAGTCGCTCTAGTTTCCCTTTATGCCCCTAATTCTCGCCAATTCTCAAGGAAATCTCTAAGGTCCGCCAGGGGGCACTTATATTAATGGGTGACTTTAACTTAGTTCTCGATCCCAAATTAGATAGATCTTCTCCTTGTGGTCACCCTTCCTCGTGACATAGGCCCTTCATTGGCTTTTAAAAAATTATTAGCGGAGTATGATTTATATGACGCCTGGCGCATCAATCTACCAGATAAGAAAGATTATACTTTTTTCTTCAGTCCACAATAACAATTCTAGAATAGACTTTATTCTTCTAGATAAAATAATTCTCCAATCTACTAAAAAGGATAAAATCCTCCTAATTACCTGGTCTGACCATGCTCCTGTTTTATGGGTTTGGGATACAGGGCATTACTTTCCCTGTGCATGTCCCTGGCACTTCCCTGAATACGAATTACATGATCCTGAGACTCTAGGGGCCCTTAATGACTCTCTCACGATGTATATACAGACTAATTCTCCTGATGATACTTCTGTTTTCACTTATTGATGTGCTTTAAAAGCAGTCCTCCGTGGTACTTCTATTCAGAAGGGTTCTCAGCTTAAAGCTCACTCCCGTAACACAGAGTGATTTGGAGTCCACTTTATAGTCTTTGGAGTCCCAGAATCAGGCCCACCTTACTAGAGCACTACGCGAACAACTCCAAGAAACAGCTCCAGAAACTTTTTATATTGCGCATGCTTGAATCCTTTACTTCCACAATTGATAGATCCTGACCAGGTGGGCTTCGATCTTGGACTTCAGGCTCCTGACAATACCTGTAGGGTTTTAGACCTAGTTGAATGGGTGTCATATCAGAAGCAAAAATTTATCTTTCTCTCTCTTGACGCTGAAAAAGCATTCGATAGACTCCATTGGGACTATATGCGCTAGGCATTATCTAGATTTGGATTCCAGGGTGATATTCTCTTATCCATTAATTCCCTTTATGCCAAACCATCAGCCCGGGTTTTTAGTAATGGGTTTCTCTCCTCCCCCTTTTTGATCTCTAATGGCAACAGACAGGTGTGCCCCCTTTCCTCGTTAATATTTGTGTTAGCCATAGAACCCCTGCCTTAAAAAATGTGTCAATCTTCTGAGTTTCCTGGACTCTCAGTTAATGATACCTCTCACAAATTATGCCTTTTTGCAGACAATGTTTTATTATTGGTAACTGACCCGGAGACCTTGTTGACACCCCTCCGTAATATCTTAGAAAAATATAGTGCGGCTTCTTAGAAATAAAATGCTACAAAAACTGAAGCTTTTCCCATTAATATCCCCCCTTTGACTCTCCATTCCTTGAAGGAACGTTTCCCTTTTATATGGAAGGATTTCTCTTTATCCTATTTTGGGAATTTTTATACCCTCTGCTATCTCCAATGTTGTCAATGGAAATTATGTTCCCCTTCTGACTCAATTGTCATCTTTAGCTACTGCGAAAAAAAAACAGTATCTAGGGACTAAATTGCCCCCCAAAAGAGTGTTCTTTTGGGGGGGAATTTAGGACCTCATTCAGAGGCGGTCGTTAGATGCAAGCGGTCGCACAGAATCAGTGCGGCTGCTTGCATCCTGAACGGCCGCCTCCTTGTCGATCGTTAAGCTGTGGGTTACCACCCACAGCTTAACGACCAACCAGGTTGATGGTCGCGATGGTGATCACCATCGCGACCATCTGGGCTTACGACCAGACCCTAGGGTAGGGTCTGGGCACTCGTAAGCCCCAGGGAGCTTTCTGCTCTGATGGAGCAGGAAGCTCCCCACTGACATCACTGAAACCACCCCCCGGCCCACCTACCAAACGGGGGCAGCTGTTGATCAACATCGACAGCCGCCACTTTGGTAACGAGCTCCAGAGCGACAGAGTTTCTCTGTCGCTCCGGGGCTTGCGCACGCGCAGTGAGGCCGCTGCGCGTGCGCAAGCCAAACCATCGAGTCAGTTACGAGTGCATCAGCGTTCGCGACCGACTCTGATTGAGGTCCTTAGGACCTCATTCAGAGTCGGTCGTAAGCGGCCGCTCGGTCGTACGCCTTATGATCAAGAATCAGAAAAAAAACAAGCGCGTGGCCGGGCAATCGCAACCAAAGTGACGCCCATACATGAACAAAGCACCTCCTCTAGCGAGTGATAGCAGCTAGCGATCAAGTCAATCGGCAATCGCTGTATGTTAATTCTCTTCTGATGGTTGCGGCCGCTTGTGTTGTGTGCAAATTACACCAAAAATTAACAAAAAAACGCTTAGAATAAGCCATCCCCATGAAATTTATTTATTCTTATTATTCGCCAATGCAAACGCAACTGAATCAATTACAAGCCAATTAGCAGTGTTATTAGCAACAACAAACGATTATTAGCTGCTTGCATTGTGTGTCACAAAATAGAAACTTCAGACTTAACATCAGTCACATTCGATAGGATCGATTGTAATCTGGGGCTTGAGAGAGCACATACCCAACCTCAAGCTGTACGATCAGCCAGGCCTCTAACCTGCTCGCAGAGTGACGTTTTACTACTTCCTGCCTTCTTTGTCGGTCGTAGCAGGAAATTTATGTATGCCCCTGAAACGCCCTGAAAACGGTGAGGAACGCCTGCGTTTTTAGACCGCCACCCCCGTCAACACCCACAAACGGCCTTTCATGTCAATCAACTCCCGGAAGCCACTTCCTGCTCGTAAGCCATACGATTGACAGCATTTTGGATCGCAAGGTCTCGTACGCACATGCGCACAACTAACCGTTCGCATGCGTGGTTTGGAAACATTGGATGCGTACGACCGAGCGGCCGCTTATGACCAACTCTGAATGAGGTCCTTAGTCCCTAGATACTGTTTCTGTTATTCATTAACCATAAAGTGCTGACAATCATTTTCACCAAACTTTTACATCTTTGCGGATTATTAAGCAATATATGTTAATTTGAATTTAAGGAGACTCACCATTGTGTTTTTGGAGTCTATATTATATCCCTTTTGTTTTAAGTAATACAAACAATAAAGGTTATGTTTTAATACATTAACCATTTCATAAATCATACACCTATTTCAAAGAGTGCCCCAGAAAGGGAATTTCTTTTCTAGCTCTAGTCTAGAGGGTTTTGATAATGTTGAATATGTTATATACGTTATCCCAGGGAGCACCACCAACACATTAGATCATTATTTTTATTAAAATTATATATTATAACAATAGTTGTTACTAAAATTGCTTGCGAATTTCCTGTGCGGGATCAAATTGTTTGGTTTTCATAGATAACATAGTGACAGCACAGCAGGGACGTGCAGTCAGGGTAGGCAGAGCCTCCCCTGTCATACTCCTGTATCTTGATATAAAAATGATTAGAAGAATATTGTGGAGCACCCTGGGACTGCAAGGAGACGATAGATGAGGCAGCAGCAGCTCAGCCTTGCTTCTGTATAGTCAGGCACTGCTTGCAGAGCTGGGGGCAGGGCCACATCACAGGCAGTAAGCTGCACAGAAAAAGCTAATAGAGGCATGCACACTGCAGCACAGCAGACACAGCAGGGGCAAAGCTCTGGCCCAATGAGTGATGGAGAAGATCCGGACCAGCATGTCTGACAGAAGCATAAACTAGGAAGGCAGGCGGCAGGCCAGGTCTTCAGGCTTCTCTTGTTTTTGCACTGGGGCTGGTGACTAGATTGTGATGTCAAATCCCCGGGATAAGCAGTGTCAGAGAGGAAGAGATAAGAGGGGGGGAGGGAAGGGGCCACTCTCCTCTACTCTGGCTGGACCGCCTCCCCCTGCTCTATTATGGCCCACGGTCGCATCTGTACCTGGAAGTACCAACTCAGGGCTGGTAAAAAACACTATATATATCAAAATCTGCAGCCAGCAGCCCCTAGCCATCGGCCCACTGGGAAAGTTCCAGCTGAAGTCTATGGCCAATCCATCCCTGCTTGTTGCAGCCTTCATGTAACATCCTCCAAATACTGTGGATAACCAAGACTTGCTAACTCTGGTCTCTGGCCTTACCAATAATGTCCACTTCCCATCTAATTTAGGAAAACCGCATGATTTGGTTCCCACCATCCATAATCCCTAGCAGAGCATCTGCTCTGCCATGCCCCGTCACAGGGGTGCAGCTCTTCTCACTACTCTTTACTATGAGGCCTGCGTCTCTTTTAGTCCTTGGCGCCCCAGTGACGTCTAAAGCGAAGATGCTGGACGCTACGTGGAAGTGCCACATAACAAATACACTAACCTACTCTTATTGAAGCTTTGGTGTGCATGACAAGCCCTGAGGAAATCTATTAGCATTAACCAATGCAGAGAGAATCCTCTCCGATTTGTTAGAGAGTGAGGAAGTTGGATTCAGCCTCAATGAACTTCTTTGATACAATGATGTACATTAGTAAAAAGTTTTAAGGTGCCTGAACAGGCTAAAGCTGTGTCCTATCATAACAGAGTTATTGTATTCTCATCAGTGTTAACAGGTACAAACTCTTCAATTTGGGATCACTAAGCCCTGACTGACAGCAAATGCAGACTTTAACTTTCATACCTGTTTATGTGAGCACCCTGACACTCTCATCATAAACTGCTACAGGCACACGGCAGAGAGCAGAAACCTAGAGCGCATATGCTACAAGAGTTTCCAACCTTATCTGTAAACAATTTATTTAGAAAAAAATCTATTGGGAAGAATACCAGTGCTCAATCATTTCAGGGACTAAATAGCGCAAATTAGTATTTTTGTTAAGAACCGGGTCTAACACAGATTTCAGAGCTCATAGGGGGAGGGGCCCTAGATGGCACACCCTAAGCACAATGTGAGGTGCTACCTGCTGAGACTTGTAGTGCTGCAAGCAGAAAGTCAAACAAATGCAAGTGCACACTCTAACCATGCTGAACCTAATAATACTGCTAAATTGCATCAAAGAGGTTCTTAGCATAATGATGGCCATAATTATGGGCCTGCCCACCATATCCAGGTGACCTCTATCAGGCAGGTCCCTAACACTCCTATGGAAATACAGAGCATTGGACCCCCCAGGCCAACCCAGCAAGACCACCCCATGGCATCACACTAGTGTGATACTTAAGGGTTAAAGAATAATAAAGAAACACCTATGTGTTAGGTTCTATATAAGTAGGAGGTTATAATTAAAAGTGTATAAAGTGCTACATATATATATAAAAAAAAAAAACTAAAGAAGGGAAAACGTACATTATGATGCCATGAAACAGTCCAGCCACACCAGCTTTTTTCTAGAGAGCACCGCTCCCCAATACCAGTCCCAAAACTCACACAGCATATATACAGTAGGTCTTATCCTCAGTGTGCCTTATTAGATGTGCAGTCTTGGAGTGCAAGGGCTCCTTGCTAATTAAAAACACCCAGGAACAGGTGGGAGGGGTGCTAATCAAGGTGGAAGGAGTCTCATCCTTCCAGTGTACATACATACACACAGTACAGAATACATAGGGGGAGTGGCCCTAGATTGCACACCCTAAGCACAATGTGAGGAGCTACCTGTTGAGACTTGTAGTGCTGCTAGCAGAAATAGAAACAAATGCAAGTGCACACTCTAACCATGCTGAACCTAATAATAATACTGCTAAATTGCATCTAAGAGGTTCTTAGCATAATGATGGCCAGGGACTTCCAGGGTAGGTCACGTGATCGTGACTTATCTCATACTCCTCACGATAATTGGGGAAATGGTGTTAAAGATGTCATGACATCTCTTCCATAGTGCTCTGCGGGAGTTGACATCTCTGCCATAGTGCACTGCAGGAGCTGACGTCTCTGCCATAGTGCACTGTGGGAGCCGACGTCTCTGCCATAGTGCACTGTGGGAGCCAGAAGCCGGAGCGCAGGAGTGAGCTCCAGCCTCTGGCTGGCGCTGTGGGGAGGGAGCCAGGCGCCTGCTGGTAACAAAATCTTAGCAGGCGCCTGGCAAATGGAGCCTCCCTGCAGCGGCAGGCTAAGGTGGGTCGGAGGAGGCGGAACTAGTTCTGTCTCCAAATAGAAGTGACGAATGCAGTTCCGTCCCATTCCAGCCCATCTTAACCCATGTAGTGCACACATTTTCACAGCACTTTACAGACAATATTTTGTCATTCACATCAGTCCCTGGCCCAGTGTACCTTACGATCTATAGTCCTCACCATATGTAAACATTCACTAGGGTTCTTTTTTTTTTTCTCAATCCAATTAACCTACCATTATGGTTTTTTGGGGGGATTGAGAGAGGAAACCTAAGCACCCGGAGGAAACCCACACAAACCTGAGGAGAACATAAAAATGTCGGTACTTGTGTACTTTACGGACTCATTGCAGAGAGAACCCAATGAATGTTTTAATTGGTACTTGTGTACTCTATGTACACAAGTACTGAAAGTTGTCCCCACCTAAAGAAAAAACTCGTCCCCTCGTGGGCTCGCTGTGCTTGCCACGCTTCGGGCTCGGTGGCTCGCTAAAAGGTTGTATTACCCCTCTATGCCCACTGGGATGGTAGGGAATGATACTGGACACTGGCTGATGACATCAAGGTCCTCTCCATGAAGGGGATTTAGACATTACCATGATTGATAATAATAATGAGTGTAGGACACTTGGGTT
Source organism: Taudactylus pleione (assembly GCA_031769625.1). Classification (NCBI taxonomy): domain Eukaryota; kingdom Metazoa; phylum Chordata; class Amphibia; order Anura; family Myobatrachidae; genus Taudactylus; species Taudactylus pleione. The sequence continues at coordinate 9,271,787 of JAUIMM010000017.1, read as the reverse complement.
CTCTCTGCAATGAGTCTGTAAAGTAAACATTGAGTCCGTAAAGTAGACAAGTTCCAAAATTCCACAAACTTAGGGCCTTGGTGGAAATCGAATCCAAGAGTTCAGTGCTGTGAGGCAGTGATGCTAACCATGCAAGCTGTGAGGGAGCACATGCCCACAATTTTAGCTTAACTCGGCATCAGGCCCAGTGGATATAGGCAGTTTGGGGTGTTCAAATGAGAATGCCACATACAGTATATATTCAGAAGTAACCATCAACATGACTGATAATAAATTTACTAGGATCTAATGGCATCACAGATAATTCAGCCTATCAATTCACTATAAGCCAATGGTATATCACTGATAATACAGCTTATCCATTCACTAGGAACCAATGGCATCACTGATAATGCAGCTTATCAATTCAACAGAAGCCAGAAAAAAAACTCTGAAGCACTAAGAGGGGAATCACGCCGCAGCTCCCACCTAAAGTGAACGGAGATAATCGTTTGTGCTACTGGGCACAAGTGTTGTGGGTGACCATCACTGTTGTGGATGTTGCACACAAATAGCAGGGGAATAGCTGTGTAAAGCAGCTAATCCCATCTAAAGAGACCGTTAACATGCCCAAAAGCCGGGTGCAATGTGGTTAAGGCGCCCAAAAGCCCTACTTTGAGCAGATTTCTGCTCGCACCTCATGAGCAGAAACTTGCAATAAAGTAATGGGCACCAGTAGCACTCGCGCCCAGAGGCACACACAACTGAATAGCTCCAGTCACTTTAGACGGGAACAACGGGCGCCCAAAAACAATTGAATTCCCCCCTTAAGTGTCCCATAAAATCAGATTCTTAAAATCATATTTATTTTTAAAACCTAAAGTAGAAAACACAGTGGTAAAATAAAGCAATTGCAAAATCTTCATATTTAGGAAAGATGTTCCTCTGAGGGGTCAGTGAATTACTGATACCTAGAATGCTTATTCTAGGAAATATCCTCCTTAACAAGCTCCATTATTCAGCCTTTGATGTAACCTGCTCTTTACTGGAATATTGAGTTAAGTGAGAAGGTCTCCCTGCTTACTTGACAAACACATGACTGTGTGTCAAGAGGGTACATAAAGCTATAACTGCAGGCACTTGTTATAAAACAGCTAACGCCCGCTTGTTGTTACATGACATTTTGTCCTAGAAGCATAATATATTGCCACTAACCCCTTACTTGCCAAATGTTTGCATATCTTTAATATGTGATGGTTAAGGAAATGTATGTTTTTAATAAATTAAAATGATGGTGGGAATTCAATGCTTAGCCATGTGCAGTTATGATAGATATTCAGCAGTGCAGATCCCTCAGAATTACAGTAGCCTAAGGGGGAGATGTATCATCGGCGAAAATGCGGTAAAACCCCCGAAAATGCAGTTTTCGGGGATTTTACCGCATTCCCCGTATGTATTAAGCAGCAGAATGTGCTTCAGGTGGCGTTACCCAATGGAAGCCTATGGGCTTCTTAGCGCGACGCTCGGGGCTGGGAGGGATCTGAACAGATCCCTCCCATGAGCCCCCGCGGCCCGCGTCCTTCTGCGCATGCACAGAAAGACTTCTGGGTGTTAAACCCAGAAGTCCCTCTGCCCGGCAGCATCGCAAAGGACAGCTCTCATCGAGAGAGCTGTTCTTTGCGCAATTCTTGGTACATACCGCGGTAATTAACCGAGGTATGTACACGAAGTCGGGGGGGATGTACCGCACCGGTGATGTCGCCGATGATACATCTCCCCCTTCAAGTGCTAATTATTCTGCCCACCTCTATGGGGTGAGAGGGAAAATGATCATTGTCAGTTGTCTGTGAGGTGCTGGTGTTAACTTCCGACCATCCCCATGGCATTCTCATGGCACTTCTAAGACATTTCTGACAGTTGAATAAATGTAGTATTTAAAAATCTTGCAGCTGCTTTATAAGAAGTGTTCTATGACCAAGTAGCAATGTGTGTTACACAGGACTCGATGGCCTTTCCGTCCAACACAAATACTTCTATTTTTCAGCTGAATAGTAAGAGGTCTACTTCAACTCAGAAAAAGTCACAAGTGGACTTTCCAAATGAGAACTCTGCTTTACTGTCACAGCACTGCTCTTTTGCAGGATTTTTAAAGTTGTTTTTAAAAGTCTCACAAAACACTTTCAATTACAATAGCATAGAATTACAAGGAAGATTCCATAGACTTACAAGGAACATTAGTTATTAAACTCAACATGTAACACTCAGGGCCGGCCCAAGTCCAATTTTTTAGGTAAGCGAATGTGTTTTTCGGTGCCCCCAGGGGTACTGTTGCCAAAAAATATAAAGAGGCGTGGTCTCGTGGGAAAAGCCGTACACATATCTAAAGCATGTTCACATATGTACATAAATAATATGCAACTACAAATCTACACAAATGCCTAGTATTGTTCTCCCCCCACTTTATGTCTTATATTGTCCTCTCCCACCTCCACGCATTGTATTGTCCTCCCCATGTCTCAGATTGTCTTCTCCCCACCATAACTTGTATTGTACCCCCATGACTTTTATTGTTCTCTCCCCCTTTGTTTTATGTTGTCCTCTACCTCCTTCCATGCCTTGTATTGTGTCCCCTGTGCCATGTATTGTTTTAGCCCCCCACTGCCCTCTGTCTTATATTGTCCATCCCCATATCTCATATCGTGCTCTGTCCCCTTCATACCTTGTATGGTCTTACCTTCCTAATGTCTTCCTCTCTCCCTCACACGAGCTAATTTACCATTGCCTTCAGGTCAGGTACTGACACAGCAGAGCCGGGGCAGCATCACAATGTCATCACTCACCGCTGCTGCCTGTGTCCGGAGGGCGCATATCTGCGCACTGTGAGAGGACCAGGAAGGAGGGGGACTGTGGGATCTGTCCCAGGCACGGCCCGCCGCCTAGCAATGTGACGGCACAGCTCCATTCAGCACATATTTGTCCTTAGGGCACCCGTCGAAATCAGTGAGTAACTCACTGTCCATGACTGCTGCGGCGCCCTCCTCAATCTGGCGCTCTACGCGGCCGCGTACCCGGCATATAGGTCTGGCTGGCCCTGGTAACACTTTAACAATGTTTTATCTTTACCAAGTTTGTGCATATATAAATATAAATTCAATCACATGTATGGCTATACAATGGGGCCACATAAAGAAATATTACTCAGTTCAGCTGAACTGGCCACGTGGTGTACTTTATAAAGCAGAGATCTCTTTGGGGTTAAATATCTGAATTATCAATCCCCTAAAATGCTGAAGCTATGCTGTTCTAGTGGGGTGCCTTCTCCTCTTTATTAGCTCTTATTAAATTCACAGTCTATGCTGGTAGTAAGAGGGTTGACTGCCTAATATTTTAGATTTAAACAGTTCCCTCTTTTATGCTGGTATACTAATCCTTAACACTTGCAATAGACATTTGTAGCGTAGTCTGCTGGGTTACGTAGTAATCGCTGGGTCTCTCACTGTTTAGTGATGCAGGAAGGTGTAATCAGTTAACTGGGGCTTACTAACCTCCATCTAGGTGTTTGCTTTGCCTCCTGAGCAGGCAAGACCTGCCCAATGATCTGATGTTCCTCCCTCTGGCAGCCAATTATGTAGGAAGACCTGCCCCTGCATTGTATTGCTCACCAGCAGCTGCACTGAAGAAGGGAGCGCCGTTCTGCCCACCTCTCTGAGAGTGAAGATGCTGCTTGCTTGGCTGGAAGATGTCACTGGGACTAGCTTCCCCCAGGACCCGCTGCTGTTGAACACCACTGCTGTATGAAGCTGCTCCATTGATCTCTGGTCACTCTATGTAACAACACGCCGGACCACGGCGTCTGCTTACTGGGTCCACATTGGTCTCTGGGGACTCTGGTGGGGCGGAAGGCAGGCAGGAGATTCCCACAGTGATGGTCACGCTGATTGCAGCTGCTACATGGGTGCCAGCATGTCCCTCTCCTTCGACTGTGACGTGCTGTCTCCTGCAGGTCTGCACGCCAATCTGTGCAGAATTTAAAGAGCCAGGCACGCCAAAATTAGGAAGCTCATTGGGAACTCATTGGAAACCTCCTATTTAAGGAAATCCCTAGAAGCACTTCCTTGCCAGAGTATAGGCTCCCATACCATATTCCAGCATTCCTGTGACTTGTTACTGACCCTTGGCTTGCCTGTGACCCAATTCTGTCTGATCCCTGGTACTTCACTTGGTATTCCAGTTTTGACCTTGGCTTCGTTCTGGACTCTGAAATTGTCTGATCCCTGGTACCATCTAGTCCATCTGATTGTGACCCGGTTAGTCGACTAAGTTTGTACGCCTTCACTATATACCGCTGCTCCATTCCAGAGTATACCAGCACCTGTACTGGGGAAACCAGGCTGGGGGCCACGACCTGCGTGTTGGATGCCACCAAGTCCAAACCTCCTTGCGTTGGTCCCTGGTAAACATCGCAGGCACTTTAGACTCCCCGTCTCAGTACTGGGTCTCGCCAATCCCAAAGTATGGGCTAGCATCTACTATTATCTGAGAGTTGCAACTCTCTAACAAGGGTTTCACACTGCTAATCTCCGGTCACCGGTCACACCGCTCTGTCTCAGGTAGTGTGCTGCATCTCTCCACTCTCCTCCCTCTCTCCTCAGTCAGTACTACAGGGAGTCTGTGGCAGTTCAACTGTCATCTCTGCTGCACATGCAGGCTCCTGCCCACCAGACCCATGCTCAGAATGCCAGGCATCCCGTAAGTTCTGGCCCTGTGAACCGCATCTTATAAAGAGTCTTATTGTACTGTCCACTGAAGTGGGCAGGCAATAAATTGTCCATATTCATTTATCAGCACTTTGCAACTGAATAGCTTCCTGGAAACAAGACTTCTGGAAAGACAAATTCCATAAAACAGTACTTGTCAAATGAAATATTTCACAAACACAGTCCCTGCTTTTAGATAACTATTCCTGTATTTTTTATAGCATGCACCAGTGCACAGTTGCCTTCATATGTAACGTTTATATAGGTTTTACATAATCTCTAATAGGCCACATGTGAGAAAATAGGCCTTCACATGCAAAACCTCTATAACCCCCTGGCCTGGGGCCTGTCTATTGTTTATCGAGTTTATTTGTGACGTTAGGGCGAGTAGCCGTTCACACAATATTATAGCTGGCTAGTTGTACAGTATGTTTTACATGAAACATATGGAGGCAGAGGCATATAACTAGGTATTTGAAAGCCCCATAACAAAAGTTTGTAAGGGCTCCTATGGTGACAAATGTGTAACACATGTAACTTTGACTTGGAAGGTGGGTCCCCCTCAAATCTGGGCCCCATAGCAGCTGCACCCTATGGTAGTTACGCCCATGTCTGGAGGGCGTGTTGTGTTGCAGGTGCTGCGAGAATGGTTGGTGCGAGTTTCCAGTGAGCAAGCATATTCACACATTCTAATACATACGGCAATTCAAGACTACCAGGGATCTCGCAGGAATCTTGCACATCTGACAAACTCACACTATTACATATACCAGCCGCCTCTCTCAGCCATTAAAGTTGACCACAACTTCCATCAAATTAGTTCCTCCTTTATACGAAGATTATTTGCATGTTTTTTTGTAAATAGGCTGTAAACACATTATCTCCACATCAACCATATGAATGTGATAGATCTTGTTACTGGTAGCAAATATCCTCAATCCTGACTATATTCTCTCTGCTCATAAAGGCAGCAAGCCATTGAAAAATAGAATTAGGAGAATTTTAAAAAAAGGATTCAGGTGCCTGTCTCAATCACTTCTGTGTGTGAGGTTCTTCTTTGTGGCCAATAAAGATGGAGACTTACCTCCATGTTTTCAACCTTTACCATTAGTTGTCTGATCAATTAAAAGGATATATTCTCTGTGATTGATTTGCATGTTACATACAATTTAATATGCATTTGGGAAGGTGATGAGTGATGAGTTGAAAGCAGCTTTTAATACTCATTAATTATGGACACTTGAGTATTGGGTCTGGGGCCATATAATGTTCAGGATTTAATTAGTGACATTTGTGTGACTACTTGATGTTATTCTCATTCAGGGGAAGATGTATCAAGTCTTGGGGGTAAATTTACTAAAGTTTTTAGAAGTGGATATGTTGCCCATAGCAACCAATCAGATTATAGCTATTATCTTCTAGTAGGTGCAAGTTAAATGTTAAGTAGAATCTGATTGGTTGCTATGGGCAACATCTCCATTTCTAAAAGCTCTCACTTTAGTAAATTTACCCCTTGGAGAGAGATAAAGTAGAGAAGTTGCTCAAAGCAAGCAATCATCTTCTAACGTCATTTATCTAGCATAGGGTGGTATTCAATTACTTTTGCGGCCGCGATAAAGTTCCGCCTGCCGTACTTTTTGCCTACATTGTGTTTTTTGGACGCAGAAAGATGTGAAAACGATGTGAAAACGATGTGAAAACGGCGACCCGTGAAGTCAGAAGTGGGGGAAAGTGGTGTCAGAATTGGGGAAATCAGCCTGAACCCCCCAAAAAGATGCACTAACATTGGGGATCAATGTAGTAGTGCCCGAATAGTCCTAATAAAACTGTTTGAGGTACTTAAGTTATTTCAATAGCCGGAATCAGTATGAATGACCACCGGCCGCAGACCGGCAGGAGTGAAGATCCGACAGGTGATTTAGGTAAGTGCAACCAACCCTGTCCCCCCCTACCCCTCCCTTAGGGGTGCCTAACCCTAATGTCCCCCCTTGTGCCTAACCCTAACCCCCTCCTAAGTGCCTAAACCTATCCCCCCATCCCCGCAGTCTAAACTTGTCTCCCGGGGGGGAGGTGCCTATCCCTAACCTCCTACTGGGGGTGCCTAACCCCCCCTTCCCCTAGCCTAACCCTCCCAGGGGGGTGCCTAACCCTAAGTCCCCCCCGGGAGCCCCTAACCTAACAACCCCACCGCCTGGCATACCTTCGTTCGGTATACCGGGCGTCGGTCTCCCGACATAGGGATAATGATAGGCGTTGGGATTTCAACGCCTATCATAAAACCCCTGCTGGGATTAGACAGTCAGGAAGCCGTGGTTGGCATTTTGACCATCGACTTCGTGACTGCATCCCCAATAGCCTCTAATTTGTGTCCTTGCACAAGTGGTCAAATTTGGGGTACCTGACAATGGGTGCTAGCATATTTTTATGTCTCTAAAGTGAAGTTTTAATAAAAGTGAAATTCCTCCATCATAAAAGCACCTGCAATCCCAAAAAACACTTGGCCCCTTTTTAGAGCACCCCCAGGACCTTATTTTGCAAATTTTTGAAGTTGTCCCCCCACTTTGTGCTTTTTCGCTCCCCAAAATGAAAACATAGTTTCTTTTCACATCACTTGTTGTTTGTATTTTTTTCATGTAATATTTCACAAATATTTTAACCACTTTTTTCAAACACTCATTGATTAGTCTTACACATCTATACTTTACACTGCACTATCACCCTTTTTCCAATTTTCGTGTGATGCCCCGGGGGGGTCCTGGGCTGGACATTTTTTGGGGTGCCTAGCAGCATCCCAAGTATTTGCAAATGCATGCAACCAATATCTTTGAATTTCTATGGCCATATAGTCTTTATATATTGTTGCAGGTACTATTCAGTGTGCTGAGGAACAATAGGGGGTTAATTTCCCCTCCTTTTTCTACTTAGTATGACCCCTCCATTTCATGCACCTGATTAGTGCTGCTAGATTGATTGAGCAGCTGCCATTTTTGTTTGGTATGAGTTGCATGAAGGAGCCAGCATTAGTAGGGCATGCTGGTTCTAGTAGTGCTAGTTGGAGTTCCCAGGGGTGACTCCCAGGTAAGCTGGCTCTCAATGTGGATGCAATTATGTATGTGCCTTTATCAGGAGGCCTTACATTTGACAACATTTATATGTGCCTTTATCATGAGGCCTTATAATTGGTATATTTTACATTTGGGGTGAGTGTTTGGGCGTAGGGTCCCCAGGGCTGGTCTGGCTGGGCCCCCTCATGGCATCACCACTTAATACACATAGTTGCTTTTCACATCACTTGTTATGTTTGCATGTTTTTCATGTAATATTTCACATATATTTTAACCACTTTTTTCAAACACTCATTAATTAGTCTTACACATCTATACTTTTGTCGAAGCTGGATAATTGGCTGAGACAAGATCAGTTTAAAATTGGATCGCAGCGACGCCATCTTGCGACTGGCTGCAAGACGCCATCTTGGAAATGAGATCGCAAGACGCCATTTTGCGAATGGCTGCCTAAGCGCCATTTTAGATAAACTCACACTTTAGTACAGTTAGTACATGTGGCAATATTACTATTAGCATCATGCGATTGCATCTTTCACCATTTCTCATACACACATTAATACGCACAATTGCGCTGTTAACTAGTCGCATATTAGCGAATGCATAAGACCCTGTATAAAACGCAGAATATTAGCTCCATGCACACGCATCTGCCCCAAGTTAACAAGCGTCTTTACATCACACCCCACATACTCACACATTACATATTCACATACAAGGTTCCATAAGCTATAAGGTATAAGATTCGAGTATGCACATTTATTATCATTGCTAGGAAATAAAGGTTATTTCGTAACTAAGGTTTTATACGTGATAAGTAAGCCATGTTTGGTATTGTACTGATGCGTACTCTCTCAACAGTATTCTGGTAATATCGATGGAGAGATCGCAACATGCATTCTCAACTTATGGACCGCAGAGACTTCAAGCAACAAAATGTACATTATATGAACAACTGTTAGGATTTGCATGAGGCAGGAACCAGAGACCACCAGTTGTTAGAGGCTGGGCTGTGTCTATTTGAACCAACCTGTTAAATGCCTTGTAACATATGCCCTCTCCTTTATGACCAATGGTATTAGCAACAAACTTCTCTATTGTGTTGTTTATTTCTGGGGGGTATAAATATGTGTGCTCTGACCCTGGGTTCCTAGTCTTCATGCTGAATGCTGATTGACGAGGGGTTTCTTGCTGATGCCTACATCTGGACCAGAGAGCGCTGCGTATTTATAATTGTACTTGGATCTGTATAATCTCTTTGCGCTAAGATTATATGAGGATCATGGCGTGTAACTGCTGTACTTTTACTTGAATAATACTTTGTGCTTTGGAACAACAGGTTCTAGGTCTGGAGTCTTTATTTACTGTATGACTGCATACGCAAAGTAGCGTCATCCTTAGAGGTTTATAGGCAGGATATTAGAAGGTATAGGAGGTTCAAAGGCAGTATCGGTAGTTGGGGGCTCGTAGTGAAGTCACTTACCCACTCACACTGCACTTACGGTTATCGATTTCTCAAGAAAGGGTGGAGTGGCCACATGCAGGGTTTACCTGCAACCGCTCGGTGCTGAGAGATTGCTACCCGTTTTCATGTGAGCCAGGGACGCTGACTAGAATCCAGGGACAAGAGAGGAAAAAGTTTGTTTTCCTTTGTTGATAGAACCTAACATTTAAAGGGGTACCGCAGTATTGAACACACGGCTGAGTCACAGTTTTGTGCACAGTAAAGATGCACTTTTGTGTACGCAGCTAAAGGTTGTCATACGGTTGTGTGGTAATCGCAATATTGTGTATGCAACTGGTCGCACAATAGCGTATACGTACTTCCGGTCGTGCTGCAACTTGTTTAAACAAAGCCGTTGAGGTTTACATTCTTTTCAATTGTTGTCAATATCTGGGTTAACGTGTATTTTTCTGCGCAGGAAAAAAGTGTGTAACAGTGAGTATTTGTTGGTAGGGGTAACTTGTTCCCTAAAGTTAGAGGTACCGTATGACCTTTAAGGGCTAAGTGCTAGCCGCTCGGTAAGCAGCTTAGCGTTCTATACACAGTAGCTGGTGTACATGTTGTCTTTGTTGTAGAGAGGTGCGTGGAAGTAGCCGACTTAAACTTCCATAGGTGTAGAAGTTGCCTTCTTAAATCTTATCCGGGTGTGTGGAGTAGCCTTCTTCAAATCTTCACAGGTGTGTGGGTGCTGCCGTTTAAATCGTCCACAGGTAAGTGAAAGTATCTTGACTGTCTTTCACCAGTTTAAATCTTTATTGAAAAACATAGGAGTTGTCTCAGAATGGGGGTCATGCAAACAATAGAGATGTTAGACAATGATGTGCTGCTAATGGAAGCGCCGTTTGGATCGGCTGGTCATATTATGCATTCTAAGTACGGTACTTATGCAATAAGGTATTGTGATGTATGGTTTAAAATGACGATTAAGAGTGTTAGACCTTTTCCCAGAATTGGTAGTTTTGATAAAGATGTATTAGATAATGTCTGGGATCACATCAGTCTGATGCGCTCCCGAGAGAAAAAGGTCAAATATTATGAATGTTTAAAGTTGTGGCAGCATGAAGGGGATGCGTGGCTTAAAAATGCGCAAGTGACGCAAACTAGCGTTGCGAGCGCATTGCCAGAGAATACATCTGCGACGTTGAATTGCAATGCGGACGAGCCGCAAAATGGCTCGCATGTGCAGCAAGGTAGCGTTGTGGAAGGTATTGCCAGCAGTTCACGTGCACCACCCCCACCTTATGTGGATGGAGGTGCAAGTACAGTTATCAAAAATACCCATAAAAATGTAACAAGCAATTTGTACCCTCTCTTAAGCAACCATAATTAAAATGTTTATGATGTGGATGATGAGCGTATTGTAATGTCTGACATTTCCCATGCTGTACAAATGATAGATGCTACGCCACGACAATCACGAGAGGTGCCGTCATCTCCATCGGTAACAGCAAGGGAAGTGCTAACACCCTCTGCACCCATAGAGGAAGTTGTTAATACCATATGTAGCTGCAACAGATTAAACCCCCAGCCAAGTAACAAGGTCAAAGGTAGCAGCGCTACCGTTCTGCATCCCATTCGGACAATAACTGTTCCGAATGGGAATACAGATGCGAACGGTGTAGTACCCACGAGGGAAGTGGTAATGCATTGTCCTTGGACAAGAGCAGAACTAAATTCCATCATAAATGATTTCTCCAATCCCAAAAAGGAACTAGCCAAATGTCAGAGATTTTTGAGGAATTTGGGTAGTTCTCATGAGCCAACTAATAAAGTTTGGCATGTGGTGTTAAGGGCCTGTCTACCATGCAATACCATGAGACAAGATCAGTTTAAAATTGGATCGCAGCGACGCCATCTTGCGACTGGCCGCAAGACGCCATCTTGGAAATGAGATCGCAAGACGCCATTTTGCGAATGGCCGCCTAAGCGCCATTTTAGATAAACTCACACTTTAGTACAGTTAGTACATGTGGCGATATTACTATTAGCATCATGCGATTGCATCTTTCACCATTTCTCATACACACATTAATACGCACAATTGCGCTGTTAACTAGTCGCATATTAGCGAATGCATAAGACCCTGTATGAAAACGCAGAATATTAGCTCCATGCACACGCATCTGCCCCAAGTTAACTAGCGTCTTTACATCACACCCCACATACTCACACATTACATATTCACATACAAGGGCCCTCATTCAGAGCCGTTCGCTATTTGCGTTCGTTCGTTCAAAAACAAGGGGTGGCTATTCAAATGATCCGTTCGCACATTGCAATCTGTTCACACCTCTAAGTCTGAACGAGCGAGCAAAACATATGCTCGTTTATTTGTTAAAAACGCCCCCTGGCCGCTCGCACCATACGTCATGTCCGCTATTTATTAGATTAATCGAGTACATCGAACAGGATATGAACTGCTCGCTATTCTTGTGGTTGGTTTTTTCAACCGCTATTTTGCGAGCAGTTCTGAGTTAAAAAAAACCAAGTGACGTGGTCAATGACGCTGCTATATTAATTATGCACACCCATAAAATGCCCGTTTTGACCTTTAAGCACGCCTGCGTTCTGATCTCCACTCCCTGTTTTCAAGCACCTTCCCCTGTTACCACCCACATACGCCTCATTCTGTCACTCAAAATAGCAGGCACTCGCTATATTGCGTACAAACGATTTTCAGCCGCACTGACTGGTTCGCGCATGCGTACTAAAAACCCGTACGCTTGCGCAGATGTGCGAACATCGCTCGGAACGAGCGTACTGCCGCTAGCGAGTGGCTCTGAATGAGGGCCAAGGTTCCATAAGTTATAAGGTATAAGATTCGAGTATGCACATTTATTATCATTGCTAGGAAATAAAGGTTATTTCGTAACTAAGGTTTTATACGTGATAAGTAAGCCATGTTTGGTATTGTACTGATGCGTACTCTCTCAACAGTATTCTGGTAATATCGATGGAGAGATCGCAACATGCATTCTCAACTTATGGACCGCAGAGACTTCAAGCAACAAAATGTACATTATATGAACAACTGTTAGGATTTGCATGAGGCAGGAACCAGAGACCACCAGTTGTTAGAGGCTGGGCTGTGTCTATTTGAACCAACCTGTTAAATGCCTTGTAACATATGCCCTCTCCTTTATGACCAATGGTATTAGCAACAAACTTCTCTATTGTGTTGTTTATTTCTGGGGGGTATAAATATGTGTGCTCTGACCCTGGGTTCCTAGTCTTCATGCTGAATGCTGATTGACGAGGGGTTCTTGCTGATGCCTACATCTGGACCAGAGAGCGCTGCGTATTTATAATTGTACTTGGATCTGTATAATCTCTTTGCGCTAAGATTATATGAGGATCATGGCGTGTAACTGCTGTACTTTTACTTGAATAATACTTTGTGCTTTGGAACAACAGGTTCTAGGTCTGGAGTCTTTATTTACTGTATGACTGCATACGCAAAGTAGCGTCATCCTTAGAGGTTTATAGGCAGGATATTAGAAGGTATAGGAGGTTCAAAGGCAGTATCGGTAGTTGGGGGCTCGTAGTGAAGTCACTTACCCACTCACACTGCACTTACGGTTATCGATTTCTCAAGAAAGGGTGGAGTGGCCACATGCAGGGTTTACCTGCAACCGCTCGGTGCTGAGAGATTGCTACCCGTTTTCATGTGAGCCAGGGACGCTGACTAGAATCCAGGGACAAGAGAGGAAAAAGTTTGTTTTCCTTTGTTGATAGAACCTAACATTTAAAGGGGTACCGCAGTATTGAACACACGGCTGAGTCACAGTTTTGTGCACAGTAAAGACGCACTTTTGTGTACGCAGCTAAAGGTTGTCATACGGTTGTGTGGTAGTCGCAATATTGTGTATGCAACTGGTCGCACAATAGCGTATACGTACTTCCGGTCGTGCTACCACTTGTTTAAACAAAGCCGTTGAGGTTTACATTCTTTTCAATTGTTGTCAATATCTGGGTTAACGTGTATTTTTCTGCGCAGGAAAAAAGTGTGGAACAGTGAGTATTTGTTGGTAGGGGTAACTTGTTCCCTAAAGTTAGATGTACCGTATGACCTTTAAGGGCTAAGTGCTAGCCGCTCGGTAAGCAGCTTAGCGTTCTATACACAGTAGCAGGTGTACATGTTGTCTTTGTTGTAGAGAGGTGCGTGGAAGTAGTCGACTTAAACTTCCATAGGTGTGGAAGTTGCCTTCTTAAATCTTATCCGGGTGTGTGGAGTAGCCTTCTTCAAATCTTCACAGGTGTGTGGGTGCTGCCGTTTAAATCGTCCACAGGTAAGTGAAAGTATCTTGACTGTCTTTCACCAGTTTAAATCTTTATTGAAAAACATAGGAGTTGTCTCAGAATGGGGGTCATGCAAACAATAGAGATGTTAGACAATGATGTGCTGCTAATGGAAGCGCCGTTTGGATCGGCTGGTCATATTATGCATACTAAGTACGGTACTTATGCAATAAGGTATTGTGATGTATGGTTTAAAATGACGATTAAGAGTGTTAGACCTTTTCCCAGAATTGGTAGTTTTGATAAAGATGTATTAGATAATGTCCGGGATCACATCAGTCTGATGCGCTCCCGAGAGAAAAAGGTCAAATATTATGAATGTTTAAAGTTGTGGCAGCATGAAGGGGATGCGTGGCTTAAAAATGCGCAAGTGACGCAAACTAGCGTTGCGAGCGCATTGCCAGAGAATACATCTGCGACGTTGAATTGCAATGCGGACGAGCCGCAAAATGGCTCGCATGTGCAGCAAGGTAGCGTTGTGGAAGGTATTGCCAGCAGTTCACGTGCACCACCCCCACCTTATGTGGATGGAGGTGCAAGTACAGTTATCAAAAATACCCATAAAAATGTAACAAGCAATTTGTACCCTCTCTTAAGCAACCATAAGGAAAATGTTTATGATGTGGATGATGAGCGTATTGTAATGTCTGACATTTCCCATGCTGTACAAATGATAGATGCTACGCCACGACAATCACGAGTGGTGCCGTCATCTCCATCGGTAACAGCAAGGGAAGTGCTAACACCCTCTGCACCCATAGAGGAAGTTGTTAATACCATATGTAGCAGCAACAGATTAAACCCCCAGCCAAGTAACAAGGTCAAAGGTAGCAGCGCTACCGGTCTGCATCCCATTCGGACAATAACTGTTCCGAATGGGAATACAGATGCGAACGGTGTAGTACCCACAAGGGAAGTGGTAATGCATTGTCCTTGGACAAGAGCAGAACTAAATTCCATCATAAATGATTTCCCCAATCCCAAAAAGGAACTAGCCAAATGTCAGAGATTTTTGAGGAATTTGGGTAGTTCTCATGAGCCAACTAATAAAGTTTGGCATGTGGTGTTAAGGGCCTGTCTACCATGCAATACCGACGTGACAAAATTTATCACGGATTGTGTATTGGATGGTGACATTCCCTTAACGGACCAAGTAAACAAAGGTAACATTTCCCGCATTGTAACTCAATTTTGTATATATTTTCCGGTAGTAGTTAACTCGAACAAAATTTTCACCATAAAACAAAAGGAGAGTGAATCTGCAGAAGAGTATTGTGACCGGGCTCTGCAGGCTATCACCCAGTACACTGGGATAGAAGATATTAAAGATAGCACTCACCACAGGGGAATGATAGTGTGAGAGTCTATAATAATTTATAGTGTTTATTTAAAACATACTGTATGATTTATCAGAATAAGCCATTTTCCTTTACACAAATATCATGAGATTAAGCCAGCATTATACTGAACGAGCATGTTACAAGACAACAGCAGCTGAAGGATCCCAGAATAGCATACCAAGTCTGGACACTGTGAAAAAAAGACATACTGAAGATGCATTGATACATCCTATGTACTTGTGAAATCAATCATATGTATTCTTTTCTGTCAAACCATTTTTGGCAAATGTTTGAGACAGCAGTTTCTGAACTTATAAAAGACAGCTCAAAGGGGATGTGCCTCTGAGAGCTGAGTGGATTCATCACAAGTGTGTGTTGAGTTTTCATCATCTCCCCAGCCGGCTGGAAGGAAAATTAAGAACAGGAGTAGTGTTTTGCATACCGTGATCCAGGGGTAGGAAGCCTCATCACCCTAATATTTTGTGGGGGCAAACGTCCGGGATCCCCAACTGCCTGTCTATACTGACGGATGTCCACTTGAAAATTTGGAACTGCAGAAGCAAAACCCAGGTGAGTATTGAAAAACAAATGCGCATTTGCGCTTTTCAATGCTCTCTTCTTCGCTTCCTGATTAGTATTGTGGGATTCAGTATGGATGGGCTAATCGGGGATCTATGAATATATTGTATGCCAAACCTGCTCTTTTAAAGTATAAGTTGTCTTGTCTTGAAGTGAGTGAAAGGAGTGTGATTGTATGTGTGCTAACTGTGAGATGTATATAAAGGAACCAGATCTTTAAATGATCAATCAAAGACTGCACCTCTCATTTGCTATTAGAGGATTGTCCTGTCTTTTGAGAGGTGTGATCCCTGGGTTGAGACATTCACTGATCTCCTTGCTCTCATAGTAGCTGTAAAAAGTGACACCTAGCGCCTAAACACGGTAAAAGTGTTTAGGAGTGCAGAGAAAGGTGCCCATTGATTCGGGATAGGGTCCTTCATGTTTCCTCGTTGGTACCCCTAGGGGCGCCTGGGGCTGAAGGGATGTACATGTTATTAATCTGTGTAGCATGCCAGAAGGATTATAACAGTGGGTCATAATCTGTGGGAGTGTTATAGTGACATTGGGAATACTGTATTGTCTTTTTAAGGACAGGGATAACAGGTCTCCAGAGTCTGATATATGAACCACATATAACTAAAGTTTGAGGGGTGTACTTGTGTAGTGGTATTACAGAAAACCAGATCATTTATAAGTCCTGATTTAATAGCTGTAAAAAATCAGAGGATCCCTGTGGTATATATTTGTCTCATAGGGTGTTAACATATTTGGCTACCAGGATAGATAAGGACTGGGCTGGACTAATAAATTAGCTAGCCAGTAATTTGTGCAGGGATAATTCAGTAGTTGCCTGTCTAGTTATTAGGGGTTGCCAGCTGATAGGTATTTGAAGCTGATAAGACAGGTATTGTTGTATGGTTACCCAGTAGGAATGCAGAATAAGTAGCGACTGTTCTTTTGAATAAAATAAAGATTCCTCAGGGGATTCAGGAAAGACTAGGAGCTTAAAAAACCCACAATGGGGGCTCAGGGCAGTAAAGGCATGGTAAAAGAATTACCATGTGCTCCTGTGGATCTAGTCGAATCCAGGGAGGGGAAAAGTGCACTTAAAGATATTCAAAAGATACTACAGAAAGCAGGGATGCCCAGTGTGGGTTCCCTAGATCCTGTAAGATGGGAAACCTTTGCAAAAGAAAACAAGGCTTGGATAGAGTGTAAGAAAGTAGGCAAGCAAGTACAGGCTTGGTTAAAGGTAGCCAAAGAAATACATAAAGAACAGGAGGTAACACAAGACACTGAGTTTATGGAAGATTGTGGTCCAAATATTGTGAGGCCTGTCCCAGTAATCCCTTTTGTAAATCAACAGGCATCACCAACAGCCCCTGATTTAAGCCCAAAGTACCCAAGTTTGGCTCCATTTACCACACCAGTAAGGGATGGCAGGAAATGCCCAGGATGTGGTAAATGTGTACCTAATGCTAAAACTAATTGTCCATTTTGTGGGAATCAAGTGCCCTGGCCAGGGGAACCCTGTGATCAACAAGGCTTAACCAGATCACCTCATTATCCATCACCTCCACACTTATCACCCATTATACCACCAGCTCCTCCACTGCCTTATGCAGGAGGAAATTTCAGCCCCATTCCCATACAAGGGTGGGCAGGTACCTTAAGGACATGGGTGTGCAAGAAGCAAGCCACAGGCAATAATGATGAACCTTGCAGCTGTGAACACTGTGGGGGTGAACAGATGTATTTTCAGAAAGGGACAGGTCCACCCCCATACCAAAACACATCTGTAGAGGCTTATCCTGTAACTACAAATGAGGTGTTTGAACCAAATCCCCAGAATGCAGCAGTTATAAGAGTGAGAACCCAAAATCAGTATAGACCCTGGACAGCAGCAGAGATGAATGATATTGTAAATAAAGCCCCAGACACCAGAAAGAATCCAATGGCCCTCCAAAGAGAGATCAGTAGCTATTTGGGGAGCTACTTGGGCAGATTTGGAGGAAATATGTAGGATGACAGTGGGAGCAGGCAGCCTGACAGAAATACTAGCTCTGCCAATAGGTGAAGCAGGAGTAGTGGGAGTCCCAGGTGCAGATAACAGAAAAACTCCTGAGTCAGGGACACTCTTTGTTACTAGGTTAAGGAGGTGGTGTGAGCAGCAACAGCAGTGTATGCCTGCTGTGCCTGAAGGCAGGCAGAGAATGGGACAGTCAGTAAAGGATTATTATGATCAAACACACCAGTCACACTTAGATAGGGGATTCCAAGATAATAATCCTACCCATGAGTGGTTGCTTAGAACTGCTTTTTTGGGAGGCTTACTTGAAAATTTGAGGGTGGAACTATACCAAAAGAGACCAGAAGCAGATACTATGACACTTCTAGCTGTACTGTATGTATTAAGAGCTATAGAAGATCAGGAAGAAGAAAAGAAAACGAAAGTAAGAGAGAGAGGTCAGGTTCCAAGAGTGACAGTTCATTTGATGCAGGATGGTCCCTATAATGAACCAAAGCCTAGACAGACCAGAGGAAATAGGAAAGTATCACCTGAAGAAGCAAAATGGAGAGGGTTATGTTTCTTCTGTCATAAAGCAGGGCACATGAAAAGGGATTGTCAGAAATATAAAGAATGGGCAGAGAAAAGGGAGCAATTTAGAGTAAGGGTTCAAACAGTGCACAGCCCATAGGAAATAGGCTGTCCAGTGTCAGGTCCCCACAATCCATTATTAATACCTCAGGTCCCTAGGGAATAATACAATTGACATTACCTGGGGGGGAACAAATTGACTGTATAATAGACACTGGCGCAAGCCGTACCGTTTTAAGGGCAGAAGATGTTCCCAAGAAATATGTAACAAATCAGACAATTCCTGGAACAGAACTAACAGGACATACTGTATCCTTACATGTTAGTAAGCCCATAAAAGTTGCAGTGGGGTCAGCAGAAATTAAAGTGCCTGTAGAATTCCTGACCTCCTCATCCTGTCCAGTTAATTTGTTAGGAGCAGATATCCTTAATGAATTACAAGCTACCATTGAGTACAGGGATGGCAAAGTAATACTGAAAGGAAGTACAGGGCAGGATCTTCAATGTCAGCTAGCAGTAGCAATATATTTGCTGCAACACCAGACACAGATAGAAGTGATGATCCCTGACTGGCTTTCAGGAGTTCATGAAAAATTATGGTCTAAGGGTAAAACAGATGTGGGATTACTGGATGTACAACCGGTTACACTTACCTTAAAACCAGTTGTAGTGCCAGTAAAGATTAAACAATACCCACTGACCAGAGATCAGGAAAAGGCCATATAGCAGCAGATTGCTGCATATCAGAAAACAGGGGTTATAAGAAAATGCAGGTCCCCATGGAGCATCCCTTTATTTCCAGTGAAAAAGAAGGTGGGGCAGATGGTAAACAGGAATACCGGATGGTGCATGATCTAAGAGAGGTAAACAAATGGTTGGTGGTGGACGTACCTATAGTGCCTAATCCACACACCTTGCTAAACCAAATACCAGCAACAGCAACTCATTTCACAGTAATAGACTTAGCTAATGCATTTTTTTCTGTACCTCTTACATCAGAGTGTCAGCTCTACTTAGCTTTTACAAGTTTGGGTAAACAGTATTGCTGGACAAGATTACCCCAAGGAGGGGCAACCTCTCCATCTGCATTTACAGAGGCTATGTCCATCATACTGCAAGGGTGGAGACCACAGTTTGAGACCACCCAGTTGTTGCAGTACGTGGATGATTTGCACCTATGTGCAGATACAGAGGGACAGTGTCAAAGTGAAACTAAATCATTACTTATTTTTCTGTGTGAACAAAATTGCAGAGTGTCAAAAGAAAAATTGCAAACGGCTCAAACACAGGTTACCTTTTTAGGACATTGTATTTCTCAAGGTACAAGACATTTGACACAAGATAGGATATCAGCTATACAGAAAGTGCCAGAGCCCACTACCACCAGGCAACTCAGAGCATTTCTAGGACTAACAGGGTATTGCAGGGAATGGATTGCCAACGCATCCCTCATAATGCAGCCCCTCTATGATGCATTGACAGATACAAAGACAAAACAGTAACGTTAACATCAGAACAGAAGAAAGCTTTTATGCAGATAAAAACTGCAGTTACCCAAGCACCAGCACTAGGATTACCCAGATATGACAGGCCTTTTATGTTATTCTGTCATGAAACACAAGGACATGCTCAAGGGGTATTAGTGCAGGAACATGGTAGTAAACAAAGGCCCCTGGCATATTATTCATTGCAGCTTGATAGTGTAATCAAAGGAGCACCCTCTTGTATAAAGGCAGTAGCAGCTGCAGCTATGCTTAAAGACAAGGCAGCAGATTTAGTGCTGGACCACTCATTGATAATACAGGTTCCCCACTCAGTAACAGAAATACTTAACCAGGCCAGGACTAAGCATCTTTCTGCAGCCAGGTTAACCAAGTATGAGGGAGCCCCACTAAGCCCTACCAATGTGACAATTAAGAGGTGCACAGTGTTGAATCCTGCTACATTGCTTCCAACACAGGATTCAAAAGAGGGGAATAGTGAGGGAGGCATACATACACCTGTTGATAACATATCAGGTAATGGCAATAAGGAACACAACAGTGAGGATGATGAGGGGGATAATGTACTGCAAATACAGTCACATAAAAATACAAATCAAAATTTTTCTGACCATGATTGTCTTGAACTTATAAAAATGGAAATGAAGGAACTAGAGAATTTAACAGATGTTCCCTTATCTAATCCAGACTGGGAATTGTTTGTAGATGGCTCTAGATATTATCATGAAGGGTCCCCAAGAACAGGGTATGCAGTCACCACCTTAGATGAGGTATTGATTCAGCAACCTCTCCCACCTTCCTGCTCAGCACAGGAAGCAGAGTTGAGGGCACTCACTGAGGCATGTATAATGGCTGAAAATCAGACAGCAAACATTTACACTGACTCCAGGTATGCCTGGGGTGTGGCCCATGATTTTGGGCCTATTTGGAGGAGTAGGGATTTTATGGGCTCGGCTGGTAAAACCATTAAGCATGCTGAGCTCATTAGATCATTGTTTGCAGCCTTACAGCTTCCAGGTAGAGTAGCCATTTTAAAGGTGCAAGCACACACCAAGGAGAAAACAGCTGAGGCCAAGGGGAATGCCAAAGCAGATGCTGCGGCTAAGCAAGCTGCCCTGTTACCTATCCCAGCCCTCTATGGTATAGAAACAGACACAAAGAAAGACCCCTTGGACATACAGGCTTTACACCAGTTTCAAGAACAAGCCACAGAAGGCGAAAAGAGAGGCTGGGAAAAAGAGGAAGCCACCTGTGTTAATATGCATTGGGCTAAAGCCACCAGGTGGTGCCTCCCCAGGGCCTTATATCCCCTGATAACCCAGCTGGCCCACGGTCTAGTGCATAATTCAAAGGAGGCCATGGTAAACACGGTCCTCCAGCACTGGATAGCACCAGGCTTTAATGCAGCAGCTACAGCGTATGTAGCATCATGCCAGGTGTGTGGGAAAATCAATCCAGGACAGACAGTAAAAGTACCACAGAAACATACACCAAAGCCATTATACCCGTTTCAGAGACTGCAGATAGACTATATTCAGTTGCCTTGGGTGGGGACATATGAGTACGCCCTCATTTGTACAGACCTCTTCTCTAATTGGCCAGAGGCCTGGCCAGTTGCTAAAGCCACTGCAAAAACAACAGCTAAGAAATTAATAAGTGAAGTAATTTGAAGATATGGTATACCAGAAACTATAGAGTCTGATAGAGGGTCACACTTTACAGGAGAAATTATGCAGCATATCATGAAGGATATGGGCATTGAACAAGCCTTTCACACCCCTTATAGGCCTCAGGCCAGTGGGCATGTAGAGAGACTAAATGGTACCCCCAAACTAAAGATACAAAAGATGATGGCACAGACAGGCAAGACATGGACTGTCTGTCCATAGCTTTATATTCAGTAAGAACCACCCCCAGTAAAAAACATAAGTTGTCACCTTATGAGATATTATTCTTAGGACCTCCTAAGACAGGGTGTTATTTCCCCCAACAGTTGCAGCACAATCATGCAGATTTAACAGACTATGTAGCTACTCTTTGTAGTCAAGTGAATAACATCCATTCTTTAGTTTTCTCCTCCCTTCCAGAAGCAGTACCTGGTGTACATTCATTGGAACCGGGCGATTGGGTATACACTTAGAGACACGTCAGAAAGTCTCTGGAGCCAAGATTTGATGGTCCATATCAGGTTCTGTTGACTACACCAACTTCAGTGACAATTGGAGGAAAGAGCACGTGGATACACGCCTCACATTGCAAGAAGTTGACGGTCAAGATTGAACCACCATCATGAATCCTTTTTGTGCGATAATGTTGGCTATACTTAGTCTAAGGGTATTGCACACACACCAGGGGACAACAGGAGGACAAATAGAGTACTCTAGGGTAGTCTATGGTAACCAGACTTACCAGTTACACAGATTTAATGTAACCTGGTCAGGAGGTTCGATATATGTAAAAAGTTTGGGACAATATAATATAAGGCATCTCTATTGGGCACCAAGGGAGCATGATAATATTACTATCATAAGTGGAATAAAAATTAAGTGTTGTACTGATAAGTTTACAGGCTATAAATGATTTAAGAAAACGTGGGCACAGGGTATTCAATGTGTCAATAGTATGGACCCTGGTATACCCATAGGAAGCCCAACAACTATAGAAAGAGGTGTAGTGCTAGTTTGCACTAATACCACGCAATTACCAAATAATTCAGTAATAATGACAAGGATGTACGTCCTAAATAGCAAGCCCACTATAAGGAATGACGCACTAGTTAAAGTTCCCTCCACTTGTGTAAATGTGGGTACCCAAAGACAAACCACTATATTAAGATTTAATATCTCTTTCCCCCCAGATCCAAAATGCTATAGCAGACAAAAGAGAGAATGGTATGATACATTGTTAGGAGCATCAGGTACAGGTATAGGGTTGCTTAATAGTATAGATATAGAAACTTTAGCCAGCAAAATGAGTAATGCAGGAGAAGATATGAGAAGATTAGTTACAATGCAAGCTACATGGATACCTACAGTATTTACCCCATTACAGGCCAGTATATCTTGGGATAATGAATATTTACAGGTGTTCAATAGCACATTGTTTAACACACTTTACCTTTCAACAAATGTTGCTGAACTGTTTAATTGGACTGAATGTTCCCTCAGAACCATGCATCAAAATATTCCAAATGGTAAAGCACAAACACAGTTAATGACAGGTAACGAACAAGTATACAGAAGGATGTTTAATATATCTTCTTTGTTATGGATACAAGTTCAGGGAAAGAAGATGTTGTGTACTGACAACTTTTGCACGGGTGAAATTCATGTGTATAATGTCACACAGAAACAGGTTATGTGTAAGTACTTCATCTCACCAGTCCCCTTGTGGACAACTACTGGAGGGACTCAGTTGTGGACTCCCCAGATGAGAGGTACACAAATAGACACCAGTAATAGGACACATGACTTATCCCTGTGTACTGATACTGATGATGGATTAGTATGTCCTCAGCAGACACAGCTGTATGAGCCTTGTAAGTTAGAACACCCAACCAGTGTATGCAACTGGGAATAGCATGATAAAGAGCTGGATATGTTTATAGAGGTAGAGCCTCAGGTTGTATGCGTAGTCACATATGATATGAATACAACTTCCCTCTATAATTTACCAAATCCTTTTTCTGGATGCTTATTTAATGTTACACACCTCAGGTGGAAGAACACTACTTATGTGTTCTATGCGAAGAGACAAGAAGATGTACAGTTTGAATTTTAGGTGACTGAGATACCTTCCCATAACCTTACAGTTAATCTCCAAAGTATCATTAATGCCATTAATAATACAGAAAAACTTGCTCACCACCTACAGAAAGTAAACTATTCTGCCCATCATGCACAAATGCAGACAATTGTAGAAGCAGAGAAATTGGTGGAAGTAGCCATACAATTAAAAGATAATTTACAGCACCATTGGTAGGATGTGTTCACAGTTAACTCACCTTCAGTCAAAAGGATGTTTAGTGGTCTCATTCATCCAGTAATCGTTATAATCATTGTATTAATTTTGCTCATTTTGTGGAATTGCTATCTATCTTATAATTTTAGGAAAATGGTAAATAAAGCATCTGCACCGGTAGGGACTCTCTTTGTCACACATAAGAAGAGTGCCTCCGAGTGGGAAAAGTGTTCAGCGTGTGAAAGAATTACATTGATCACACCAGAGAAGAAATGTGTTTTCTGTAGTACTGATGTTAGAAGAAACCCCTCTTTCTAGGGAAAGATGCGCCAGGATTCTTGGTATTCAGGTGATGAATGATGCTTGCATCTAACTGCATAGGGTGCCTATGGAAGTAATATAGTTACTACGAAAGCCATCACTCCAGTAAGGGAAAGATAGTATGTTTTAATAAAAAGAGGGGATTGTGAGAGTCTATAATAATTTATAGTGTTTATTTAAAACATACTGTATGATTTATCAGAAAAAGCCATTTTCCTTTACACAAATATCATGAGATTAAGCCAGCATTATACTGAACGAGCATGTTACAAGACAACAGCAGCTGAAGGATCCCAGAATAGGATACCAAGTCTGGACACTGTGAAAAAAAAGACATACTGAAGATGCATTGATACATCCTATGTACTTGTGAAATCAATCATATGTATTCTTTTCTGTCAAACCATTTTTGGCAAATGATAGACGTGGGGGGAAGGGATGCGCTAATCTATGGTATTCGGATAGGGGTTATTGCAGCTGGGTGTGTATGAGGGCACTAGATATCCTCATTAGAATAGGGATGGTACATAAGAGTGAGGGGGAACATCCAGCGCATATAACACCTACGTTTAATTTATTAAAATGATCATAAATAGTTTATGGGCTAATGTAGGAAAACTGATAAGTCAATATACAGATTGTCAATCACTTGAAATTACAATGTGATAAATAGATAAATTAATTAAGTGATGAGTTTAAATAGAACACAATATAAATAAAACACTGAGAGGGGATATGCCTATAAAAATCAATGTTTATTGATAGGTACAATATACCATACTATGTGTCTGTATTATTAAAAGAAATACCGGTATACAATACAATTTAACAAACAATAGGACAAACAAACAATACATATAAACTACTAAACATGTATAGTTGGTGCGTATCCCCGGCAGAGTAATACGCTATTAGCGTTTTACTTACTCTGCACTGGTAATGGGTTTAGGGAAAAATGGGCAAAATGCAGTATTATATTGTTCCAGAGGGAATAGTAAGTTCCGAGTAGCAGGAATAAACCTGGCATGCATCAGATGCAAGAAGGAAAAAAGTCTTGGACACCTTAATAGGTGGATGATTACCTTAGTCTTCCTTCTGCAATCCGAATGTGTGTGGGTGTAATCTTCCTCCGGATCGAGTCCTTATAGGTCCCGTGGGGTTGATGTGTCTGCCGGCAGACTTCCTCGATGTGCCGCAATGAGCGCGTATCTGCTCGTGCGGCTTGCAGGGAGAATCGACTTTTCTGTAATCGACGTGTTTTGCCTCAAAGGCTTCCTCAGGATGACAGATAGCAGTCAGATCCACTGGGACTCTATTTAACTCAGTTCTCTGAGGCCATGGCGGCCATTTTGTTTAGGGGAGATTTGCCCATTTCGTCGATGTACGTGGCGGCCATTTTGGTGATGGGAATTCTATGGCAACATTGCCAGGAGTGCGCACATCTATGTCTAATTGACATAACATTACATAAATACCAAAACAAAGACAATACTACAATAAACATGTATTATACTCGTTAAAATAAAAAATATGTAGTAATAATTTTAAATGGCAAAACTGTATTCCAATTCTTTAATTTTTAATTTTTTAATTTTTAATACTGATCACATTCATTTAGAATTAATCATATTAAAGGGAACTGTATATATTAAATAAAAGCTACACTTCAAGTTTATGGGGTATTATAACTTATTCCCCTATTTGGATTTTGATATTGTATGAGTGCAAGGAATATATATATATATATATAATATATGGATGCCTCTAGAATTTTTTAGGGGGCATAAATTATTTAACCGAGGTCTTATTCACAGGTGTTCAATTGGTATTAATTAGTAGTGCTGATGATGTTTGAAAAGGTTAGTTGTTAAAGCAATCTATTCTTCAAGGATATATACTTTATAAAAATGGTGCGATCTCTATATCTAAATTCAGCCCTTTAGGGTTCAGCGTGCCCATTTCATAGATTGTTTTGGTTTCTGCTTTACTTAGTAAGTTCTCCATATTTCCTCCTCTCCATGATGGTGTTATTTTTTTGAGACCAATAAATTGTAAGTCCCTTGGGTTGCTGTTATGTTGTTCTTTGAAATGAATTGGAATGCTGTGGTTTTCTTTTTGATTTTGGATGTTGCAGAGGTGTTCCTGTATACGAACATGGAGTTTTCTTTTAGTTTTTCCCACATATTGTAGCCCACATGGGCATATTAACATGTAGATCACACCTGTGGTTTGGCAGCTGATACGTTCTTTAATAGTGAATTCCCTTTTGTTGCTAAAGGATGTAACTTTTTTCGTTATTTGTGTATGGTTCCACTTAGTTTTCTTACAGGCCGTACAAATACCACATCGTGAAAAGCCTACAATGCTTTGTTGTTTCTTGGACATCTTTCCCTTAGATTACTGTTGACTAGTGATGATCTGATTGTCGGGGCTCTTCTATAGACAATCCTTGGATGTTCTGGTAGGTATTTCCTCAGTTCTTCGTCGGCCATGAGGATATGCCAATGTTTTCTAAGACTATTTTGTAATAGTGTATTTTGTGCTGAATAATCGGAAATAAAGAGCAGGTCTTCTGTTTTCTCTTCAGATTTTTCTTTATACTTTAGAAGGTCTTCTCTATTAATATTGTCGATCTTCAATTTTTCTCGTTTGAGATGCACAGGATCATATTTCTTATCGATGAAGTTGTTCAATAATTCTTCTGATTGTAAATCAAAGTCTTCTTTCTTAGAGCAGTTACGTCTCAATCTTCTTAGTTGACTGCCAGGAATATTAGATAGCCATTTCTTATGATGATTGCTCGTGGCCTCTAAATAACTGTTACAGTCTGTCGCTTTTATACAACCCTCAGTAGATATTTGGAACAAAATATGATCCCAAGGGGTCTAAGAATTATAAAAAAACCAACTTTTCATTCAAAAAATGAAAATTTCCTATTGAGATGGAATGAGACTCTAGATACATGTTCCTTCAATTTAATGAAATTAATTATAGAAGACAGAGAACAATCCATCAAAAATTTGGAAATAGAGATTGAAACAATTAATAAAAGAATAGAACCGTTAAGGAAATTGGAGGACTTCAAAAAATTGGAGCACCTCACAAACAATAAATTGAGAAAAATTAAAGAAGAGGTTATAGAACAAAAGAAAAGAAAGTTTAAACGAGATCTAGAGGACTATAAGACAGACTACAGAAATTGGAAGATGGATAAAAGAACATCACCACTGCAAACACAATATCGCCACTATATGAAAGAACCAGAAAAACGAACACTAAGAGCTTCGAAAGCATCTACTGGAAATCCTAATTATGGATATCCCCAGCGACAACCCACAAAGTGGCGTACACTACATACTAAAGAAGAAAGATATCATCAAAATAAAGACATCCTCCATCCTAGTGATTCTAGGAATTATACATATACCACCTATTCAAGGGAAAATAAGTACCGTTATCAAGAGGACAACCCTGGGATAAAGAGACAGCCCAGAATGAATGTAGAAAAGGAAGCCAAATATCCAAGCGAGCAAACGCTGATTAACAGCTTTAATCAAGGAAAAAAGAGTGTAGAGGAAGAACTAAGTCTGTCCGCACATACACTCATGAATCGTCTAAATGGAAAAAAACAGAATCTCCCCAAACAAATAGAACATCAGTCAGATGTTGAAGAAGATGAAGCAGAGGGCTATATGGATGCATTTCTGGATCTTATCCAGATTAACGATGAAGCTCGCCCACATACAGGAGCCATTCCAAAAAACTCGCAGAGCCAGAGGAACAAGGGAAAAAGAAAGAAAAGAACAAGTTCAAACTCAAGCGAGGAAAGCGAGGAGGAAAGAAGGCTAAAAAGAAAGAATTACAACCGCAGGAGGGAACCAAAGAAGGGCAAACACCAAAAGGCCTATTCAACTTAAGCGAACACCAGCTGAACTATACAGAGAAAAAGATTCTACAAAAAGGCCTAAAATATGCGCCTGCAAATAGACTGAACAAATTTAAAACCTTCATAGATTTACATAAGTTTGTACGGAAACTAACCCTGAAAAAATTCTTCAATCAAAAACCATTGACTATTACGAACAACACGCAACATGAAGGAAGCTCCAATGTTAAACATACCGAACTGCGGCCAAAATCTACGTTCTATCCGCAACAACTAAAAGGACCACTGATTAAGACATTCCAGAGACTGGTAGAACAAGATATAGAAAACATGACATCTCATATCAGTAGAAATAAAAGGAACATTACCAAGAAGGAAAGAGAAGCCATTAACACATTAAAAGACGATAATAGTGTGGTTATTAAACCAGCGGACAAAGGTGGAGGTATTGTCCTTATGGATAGGAAACTATACGATGAAGAAGCATTAAACCAACTTCAAGATAAATCTACGTATGAACCACTGAAAAAAGATCCCACTATAGAATATAAAAAAGAATTGGGAATACTATTGGAGAAAGGTTTGGAAACAGGGATCCTGACTATACAAGAATATAAGTACATTAAGAAAGAAGATCCCATTATACCGGTGTACTACCATCTGCCGAAAATCCATAAGGACACCAAGAAACCCCCCGGAAGACCGATCATAGCGGGAGTCGGATCACTTACGGCGAATTTGTCCGGATACGTCGATAAGTTTTTACAACCAGTGGTTAAACGCCAGCCGGGATACATTAGAGACACCACACATATTTTGAACGTATTAAAAGAAATCACCTGGGAGGAAGACCTACTCCTAGTGACCTGTGACATCAAAGCTTTATATACGTGCATTGAACACAAGATGGGCTGCACCAACGTGAAAAAGAAACTAGAGAAAGACTCAAATTTAGAACCATTACAAATCAGTTTCATCATAGAAGCCATTGAGTTTATTCTTCAACATAACTTCTTTTGGTTCAATGACACCTTCTATGTCCAGCGGAAAGGGACAGCGATGGGGACCAAATTTGCGCCGTCTTATGCTAATTTATTTCTGTCTGAATGGGAAGATGAAAATATATGGAATAGTGAGTATTACGGAAAAGAGTTGAAGCTATGGGCAAGATACATCGATGATGTGATCATCATCTGGAAGGGACCAAAAGAAGGTCTTGAAAAATTTATACAGATTATCAATGATAATAATGCTAACTTGGAGTTCACGAGTACAATCAGTGTGGATACAGTTAATTATCTTGACCTAACGATATACATTGAAGATGGCCATATACAAACGAAGACCTTTATAAAAGCGACAGACTGTAACAGTTATTTAGAGGCCACAAGCAATCATCATAAGAAATGGCTATCTAATATTCCTGGTGGTCAACTAAGAAGATTGAGACGTAACTGCTCTAAGAAAGAAGACTTTGATTTACAATCAGAAGAATTATTGAACAACTTCATCGATAAGAAATATGATCCTGTGCATCTCAAACAAGAAAAATTGAAGATCGACAATATTAATAGAGAAGACCTTCTAAAGTATAAAGAAAAATCTGAAGAGAAAACAGAAGACCTGCTCTTTATTTCCGATTATTCAGCACAAAGTACACTATTACAAAATAGTCTTAGAAAACATTGGCATATCCTCATGGCCGACGAAGAACTGAGGAAATACCTACCAGAACATCCAAGGATTGTCTATAGAAGAGCCCCGACAATCAGATCATCACTAGTCAACAGTAATCTAAGGGAAAGATGTCCCAAGAAACAACAAAGCATTGTAGGCTTTTCACGATGTGGTATTTGTACGGCCTGTAAGAAAACTAAGTGGAACCATACACAAATAACGAAAAAAGTTACATCCTTTAGCAACAAAAGGGAATTCACTATTAAAGAACGTATCAGCTGTCAAACCACAGGTGTGATCTACATGTTAATATGCCCATGTGGGCTACAATATGTGGGAAAAACTAAAAGAAAACTCCATGTTCGTATACAGGAACACCTCTGCAACATCCAAAATCAAAAAGAAAACCACAGCATTCCAATTCATTTCAAAGAACAACATAACAGCAACCAAAGGGACTTACAATTTATTGGTCTAAAAAAAAATAACACCATCATGGAGAGGAGGAAATATGGAGAACTTACTAAGTAAAGCAGAAACCAAAACAATCTATGAAATGGGCACGCTGAATATATATTCCTTGCACTCATACAATATCAAAATCCAAATAGGGGAATAAGTTATAATACCCCATAAACTTGAATGAGTGTAGCTTTTATTTAATATATACAGTTCCCTTTAATATGATTAATTCTAAATGAATGTGATCAGTATTAAAAATTAAAAAATTTAAAATTAAAGAATTGGAATACAGTTTTGCCATTTAAAATTATTACTACATATTTTTTATTTTAACGAGTATAATACATGTTTATTGTAGTATTGTCTTTGTTTTGGTATTTATGTAATGTTGTCAATTAGACATAGATATGCGCACTCCTGGCAATGTTGCCATAGAATTCCCATCACCAAAATGGCCGCCACGTACATAATAAAGAAGCCATCGACGAAATGGGCAAATCTCCCCTAAACAAAATGGCCGCCATGGCCTCAGAGAACTGCGTTAAATAGAGTCCCAGTGGATCTGACTGCTATCTGTCATCCTGAGGAAGCCTTTGAGGCAAAACGCGTCGATTACAGAAAAGTCGATTCTCCCTGCAAGCCGCACGAGCAGATACGCGCTCATTGCGGCACATCGAGGAAGTCTGCCGGCAGACACATCGACCCCACGGGACCTATAAGGACTCGATCCGGAGGAAGATTACACCCACACACATTCGGATTGCAGAAGGAAGACTAAGGTAATCATCCACCTACTAAGGTGTCCAAGACTTTTTTCCTTCTTGCATCTGATGCATGCCAGGTTTATTCCTGCTACTCGGAACTTACTATTCCCTCTGGAACAATATAATACTGCATTTTGCCCATTTTTCCCTAAACCCATTACCAGTGCAGAGTAAGTAAAACGCTAATAGCGTATTACTCTGCCGGGGATACGCACCAACTATACATGTTTAGTAGTTTATATGTATTGTTTGTTTGTCCTATTGTTTGTTAAATTGTATTGTATACCGGTATTTCTTTTAATAATACAGACACATAGTATGGTATATTGTACCTATCAATAAACATTGATTTTTAAAGGAATATCCCCTCTCAGTGTTTTATTTATATTGTGTTCTATTTAAACTCATCACTTAATTAATTTATCTATTTATCACATTGTAATTTCAAGTGATTGACAATCTGTATATTGACTTATCAGTTTTCCTACATTAGCCCATAAACTATGGGAGTTTAACTATTTATGATCATTTTAATAAATTAAACGTAGGTGTTATATGTGCTGGATGTTCCCCCTCACTCTTATGTACCATTTTTGGCAAATGTTTGAGACAGCAGTTATCTGAACTTATAAAAGACAGCTCAAAGGGGATGTGCCTCTGAGAGCTGAGTGGATTCATCACAAGTGTGTGTTGAGTTTTCATCATCTCCCCAGCCTGCTGGAAGGAAAATTAAGAACAGGAGTAGTGTTTTATATACTGTGATCCAGGGGTAGGAAGCCTCATCACCCTAACAATAGTCACGGTACTCATGTTACGTCATAAGGAAAACTTAAAGACTCGGGTTCAGACCTCACAATGTGGCTGGAGGGGAGTCACAATAGATACACTCATAGAATCTGCCATAGAACATGATAAGAACATCTCAAAGAAGAGAGAGACCCAGAGCAAAAAGCTAATGGCTGTCAGTATTCAAGCTCTGGAAGGAATGACGGAAACATCACAGCCAACAGACACACTTGCATCTACACACACACTTTCACCTGAACAGTTATATGCCCTCACTAATCCGACGCAACAGCAAACACAGCTCTATTCTACTAACCCTACACAACCACAGGTCCCTCACTACTCACAAACTTCATATCCCCCACAATACCCTTATCCTCCATATCCTTACCCATATCCACCACCTCTTCCCCCTGCTCAAACCTCACAACAACCCGTGTCTTCATCCAATCCACGAATATGTTTTAATTGTAACCAGCCAGGACATTTAAGTAGAACCTGCAGAGTAAAAATGGTAGGACCCCCAAACCAGAGAGTACCTGGATATCCCCATAAGGGATACGCACAGAGACCAGCAAATATCCAGCAAGCACCAGCTCCAATTGTGGCTGTTAATGCTTTATTGGAGAATGGTAGCCAACGCTAGGGGTCAGGTCATACCTGTAGTCTACAGATAGTCAGGTTAACGGGAAGTACTAGGGAAGAACCGGTCATGATGGTTGATGTAGCTGGTACTGAATATCTTTTTCTTGTAGACACAGGGGCGACCAGGTCAGTGATAAAATCTCCCGTTAATTTACAGGTGACCAACGAGACAGTGCCAACAATGGGTGTAACAGGTAAAGTGCAACATTATCCTTTAACAAAGTCCACAGAGGTTACTATTGGGCCATTGCATACCAGGCATTCTTTCCTTCTAGCTGCTGCGGCTCCTACTAAACTGCTGGGTAGAGACTTGTTATGTAAGATGGGATGTATTATATATTGCACTCCTGATGGTGTATTTTTAGATATCCCTGAGAGAGTTGCGCATGAGGTGTGGGATATGTTGGACACTCCCCAAAGGATAATGTATCACTCTACCAGTTTAAATGAAAATCCATCCCAGGTAGATCAAATGTTGTCCCAAATTCCAGATTCCCTTTGGACTAAGGATGGACAGGACACTGGATTAATGGCAAACGTAGGCCCCGTAATGGTAAATTTGAAAAGTGGTAGGCAAGCTCCAAAAATTCCCCAATACCCACTAAAACAGGAGGTAGAATTAGGGTTTTTTCCAATAATTGAATGATTATTGCAACAGGGAATTTTAGTTCATACAGCTAGTGTAGCCAACAGTCCCATCTTTCCAGTGAAGAAGAGTGGTGGGAGGGGTTATAGGCTGGTACAGGACCTTAGAGGTGTTAATAAGGTAGTAGAAAGCCAATTCCCTGTAGTGCCAAATCCAGCTGTCATTCTTATGCAGATCCCTCCAAACGCAGCCCATTTCACTGTCATTGACCTCTGTTCTGCTTTCTTCTCTGTGCCTCTCCACCCTGACTGTAAGTATCTATTCGCATTTACATACAGAGGAGTGCAATATACATGGACACGGTTGCCCCAAGGTTTCATAGACAGCCGCAGTATCTTTTCCCAGGCATTGCACAACTGTTTACAATCTTTTCAACCTGTAAATGAATCTGTTCTAATTCAATATGTGGATGATTTATTGCTGTGTTCTGATTCATTTGTGCCATGTTTGAATGATGCTAAACTTTTGTTGCTTCATCTCTCACATACAGGACACAAGGTGGCTAAGGACAAACTACAGCCATGCCAATCCAGAGTAAAATATTTTGGATACTGCCTAACCCAGGGGTTAAGACATCTCACAAATGATAGAATCCAGGCCATACAGAACATGACACTGCCGCAGAATCAACAGCAAATTCGTACCTTCTTGGGAATGTGTGGATACTGTAGAATGTGGATCCCAGGTTTTTCTATTTTGGCCTTGCCTTTATAGGACTTAGGGCCTGATTCAGAGCCGGACGCTCTGAGCAGAGCGCTCGCTCTGAATCAGGGCCCTCCTACATGAAAATGGAGCAGCCTTATGGACGCTCGCATAGCTGTGGGTTACCACCCACAGCTTATGCGAGCGTCCATGATGATGGTTGCACTTGTCAAGACCATCGTGACCATCAGGCTTGCGATGGAGACCCTGCGGTAGGGTCTCACTGCCGCAAGCCCTGGAGTGATTTTGGCTCTATCAGCCAAAATCACTCCCACTGACATCACTACTGATGTCAGTGGGGCCGGCTTCAGACGATAGGCGTTCCCATGGGAACACCTTCGTCTGGCAGCCACGCCCCCGGCAAGCCCACCAAAGGGGGTGTGCTGTCAATCAACATCGACAGCACGCCCCCTTTGGTGCGAGACCCAGAGCGACAGAGAGCCCGTCGCTATCCGGGTCTCGTGCATGGGCACGACGGAGCTCCCTCCGTCGTGCGCATGCGCAGTGGGGCAACATCGACCTGTAGCAGCTACCGCTCTATTGATGAGTAAAAGTGAGGACATAGTATTGGGTCATGATATGATTGTCTATACTCCCCACGCTGTATCTGCTCTGCTGAACTCTGCTCAAACCAGACACGTCTCTTCGGCTAGGTTTACCAAATGGGAACTAGGTCTAATCGCACCTGCGATCATCACTGTTAAACATTGCAGCACGCTGAATCCAGCAATGTATTTACCATATATACAACATGATGTACAAAGGGTGGAAGGAGACGAGTTGCTGGCGGAGGGTGAGTTCAGCGGACATAATGATACACACGATTGTATTGAATATCTGAATCAGACCTTTACTGCTAGGCCTGACATACATGACACACCTTTAGAGAATGTAGATGTGACTTTTTACACGGATGGGAGTTGTCATAGACAAACAGACACAGGTGAATTATGTACAGGTTATGCTGTTGTAAATTACACAGACATCATAGAAGCCAAACCTCTTGGTCCTCCTCACTCAGCCCAGGTGGCAGAGTTAGTAGCACTAACTAGAGCATGTGAACTGGCAGCAGGCAAATCTGCTAACATTTACACTGACTCGAGGTATGCGTTCGGGGTGGTGCACGATTTCGGGGCTCTATGGCGTCTGAGAAATTTTATGACAGCAGCAGGCACACCAGTTGCACATTCCCGACACATAAAACATCTTTTAGAAGCAATCCAACTGCCCAAAGCGGTGGCAGTAATCAAGTGTAAAGCCCATACATGTGAGGATGACCCGGTGTCACTGGGCAACAACAGAGCCGATGAAGCTGCAAAATGGGCAGCAGGGTTAAAAATGTTTTCTCCCACTGAAAAAATTATGTCTTTCCAAACAATTGATTTGGTGAAATTAATTGAGATGCAAAATTTGTGTTCAATCCAGGAAAAGTCCATTTGGAAGTCCAAGGGATGTGGGCAAGAGTCCTCCGGGCTCTGGAGGGATGGACAAGGTAAGCCAGTAGCACCCAATGCATATTACACCAGCCTGGCTGAGGCAGCACACGGTCTAACTCATCTGGGAAAACAAGGTATGTGCAAATTGGTGTGCACCAGGTTTTTCTTCACAAGCAGAAAAGATAGCAATGTCCTGCCTGACCTGCTTGAGGAAGAACATAGGGAAAGCGATCCCTACTGAACCATCCCACATTCCACCGACTGATGGACCTTTCAAGGTGATACAAATCGATTTCATCCAATTACCACCCTGCAGGAATCTTAAGTATGTATTAGTGTGCACTGATGTATTTTCTAATTGGGTTGAGCCTACCCAGCGGCCACTAATACTGCTGCGTTTACTGCCCAGAAAATAGTTCAGGAATTTGTATGCATGTTGCGACTGGCCGCAAGACGCCATCTTGGAAATGAAATCGCAAGACACCATTTTGCGAATGGCCGCCTAAGCGCTATTTTAGATAAACTCACACTTTAGTACATGTGGCAATATTACTATTAGCATCATGCGATTGCATCTTTCACCATTTCTCATACACACATTAATACGCACAATTGCGCTGTTAACTAGTCGCATATTAGCGAATGCATAAGACCCTGTATGAAAACGCTGAATATTAGCTCCATGCACACGCGTCTTTACATCAAACCCCACATACTCACACATTACATATTCACATACAAGGTTCCATAAGCTATAAGGTATAAGAGTCGAGTATGCACATTTATTATCATTGCTAGGAAATAAAGGTTATTTCGTAACTAAGGTTTTATACTTGATAAGTAAGCCATGTTTGGTATTGAACTGATGCATACTCTCTACACAGTATTCCGGTAATATCGATGGAGAGATCGCAACATGCATTCTCAACTTATGGACCGCAGAGACTTCAAGCAACAAAATGTACATTATATGAACAACTGTTAGGATTTGCATGAGGCGGGAAACCAGAGACCACCAGTTGTTAGAGGCTGGGCTGTGTCTATTTGAACCAACCTGTTAAATGCCTTGTAACATATGCCCTCTCCTTTAGGACCAATGGTATTAGCAACAAACTTCTCTATTGTGTTTTTTATTTCTGGGGGGTATAAATATGTGTGCTCTGACCCTGGTTTCCTAGTCCTCATGCTGAATGCTGATTGACGAGAGGTTTCTTGCTGATGCCTACATCTGGACCAGAGAGCGCTGCGTATGTATAATTGTACTTGGATATGTATAATCTTTTTGTGCTAAGATTATATGAGGATCATGGCGTGTAACTGCTGTACATTTACTTGAATAATACTTTGTGCTTTGGAACCACAGGTTCTAGGTCTGGAGTCTTTATTTACTGTATGACTGCGTACGCAAAGTAGCGTCATCCTTAGAGGTTTATAGGCAGGATATTAGAAGGTATAGGCAGGGGTATATAGAGGTTCAAAGGTAGTATCGTTACTTTACACTGCACTATCACCCTTTTTCCAATTTTCGTGTAATGCCCTGGGGGGGTCCTGGGCTGGATGTTTTTCGGGGTGCACTGCGCCCCGGACGTGAACCCCTTAGTGTTAGGGACTGCTAGTGACAGAGAAGCCGTGACGAGGCCTAGCAGCATCCCATGTATTTGCAAATGCATGCAACCAATATCTCTGAATTTCTATGACCATGTAGTCTTCATATATTGTTGCAAGTACTATTCAGTGTGCTGAGGAACAATAGGGGGTTAAATCCCACTCCTTCTTCTATAGGGTTAGAATACCATCATCTTGTCGGTCGGTATCCTGACCCTCCCTCTCCCCTAACCCTCCCCGGTGCCTGAACCTAAGCTCACTGCACCCTAAACCTAACCCTCTCCACCTAGTGCCTAACCCTCACCCTAGCACCCTAGCACCTAGTGACAGAGAAGCCGTGACGAGGCCTAGCAGCATCCCATGTATTTGCAAATGCATGCAACCAATATCTCTGAATTTCTATGACCATGTAGTCTTCATATATTGTTGCAAGTACTATTCAGTGTGCTGAGGAACAATAGGGGGTTAAATCCCACTCCTTCTTCTATAGGGTTAGAATACCATCATCTTGTCGGTCGGTATCCTGACCCTCCCTCTCCCCTAACCCTCCCCGGTGCCTGAACCTAAGCTCACTGCACCCTAAACCTAACCCTCTCCACCTAGTACCTAACCCTCACCCTAGCACCTAACCCTAACCATTCCCTCCCCACTCAACCCCGCTACTTACCTTCAGGATGCCGGCGGTCGGGATGCCGGCGCTGGGATTCTGACAGGTGTTGGGATTCTAGCGCCAGTATTCTAAGTGCCATTATACTGAACGTATCCAAATTAAAGATAAAGTTTGTTTTTCTTGTGCGCTGTTTAAAAATCCCTATCTCACTGAGGGGCTTATTCATCATTGGAGGCTGTATGGCCTCCGATGATGAAGTATTGAACTTACTTCGAGGGATACTTAAGTATCCAACTCGCAGCGGGGGAAACGTGACACTGGAGCAATTCATCATTGCTCTGGTGTGGGGACAGCTGCTTCGGAAAGCAGTTGTCCCCATGGTTAGTATCGCAGCTACAGAAGTAGCTGCATTACTTACCTGCTCCCCATCAACCCGGCTACGCATGCATGACCTCGGGGAGGTAGTGAGAAGGTGGCGGAGGGATCCCTTTTCGCATCCCCGGAACTCCTTCTCATAGGAAGGAGCGAGGATCCCAGAACAAGCGTAATCTGAACATGGCGGTTATTCTCTGAAGCAAACTCCGAAAACTTTCACTTTGGTGAATATCAGGGGGTCCAATCCCTGCTGATGAATAGCCCGGTAACCCAAAATATGCGGACACTAGCATTTGCGCATGGTTACCGGGCCATTTATCGTATGATGAATAGGCCAGTGGTGGAACAGGAGAGTGGTGGGCCCAAGTGCAAAAATATGCTTTGGGCCCCCCACCCCAACAAGCAAAAGAAAAACTGTGGACACAGGAGATTACAAATGCCATTTATCTTGAATTTATTACACTATATGTGACACATATAGTGTAATAACTCAGGGGCGTCACCGGGTCTGGTGACACCCGGTGCGTACTCTGACTGTCCCAGTGTCCCTGTGCAACGGAGGCAAGTGCCCGCGTCCAAAAAGGGGGTGTGGCCTAAAGTAAAGGGGTGTAGCCTTGCAGGGATCTCGATGAGGTCACTCCAGGGCAGCCCAAAATCGCCAGAGATGCTGGGCTGCCCCAGGAGACTGGACAGATGGCACTGTCAGCTCCTCTTCTATGACAAGAGCCGGGTGCTGCAGGAGAATGTCACACTGCAGCACCCGGCTCCTGTCACTGCAGAAGAGTCTGCATTTTGGTGTCACCCCCTCTGAGGGTGACACCCCGTTACGGCCCGCACCCCCATCATGACGCCACTGTAATAACTGCAACACAAGTAACATTTGTAATCTCCTGAGATAACAACGAGCACAAACCTGGCAGATGTTGGGCTAATTAATACCCCTAAAGATCTAATATAATGGGCATATATTACTGCTGGCATCAAGACACACAAGAGAATACACTATGTAGAAGAATCAGAAGTTGGTCCATATAAAACTAGCTGCATTCTAAATGTGTCTGTTCAAAAACTGCTTGTCTGATCTGCACACATCATAACATGTTTGACCCCTTTAAATATAGCAAGACATTTTTGGTATAAAGTACTCCACATTTAGGAAATGTCCATACTTTTATTAGCACTGTATTCTTTTCTACCATTTTAGTTCCCTCCATTTCACACCGACCCCCTTGCAGCACAATCTTACTCCCTCTCAGCTCACTACCCCCCCCCCCCCTCCCACACACTACAGCTCTCACTGGGGCAGATGTATTAAGCTCTTGGAAAGTGATAACGTGAAGAGTGATAAACGACCAACTGTCTTGTTACAGGCTGTGTTTAAAAAATGACAGCTAGGAGCTGATTGGTTGGTCGTTTATCACTTTGTCACTTTATAGAGCTTAATACATCTGCCCCACTGCCCCTTCATAGCTCACTGCCCTCTCGCAGCTTTCACTGTCCCCCTCACAGCACTTACTGCCCCTCACAGCTTACTAACCCCTTGCAGCACTCACTGTCCTCCTCAGTTCACTGTCCCCCCCTTGCAGCACTCACTGACCCCCTCAGCTTATGACCCCATCATAGTACACTTAGGGCCTGATTCAGACCCGCTCGCAAGCGGGTCGATGGTGGCCCAGTGCGCACGCGCGTTCATGAGCCCGGAGCGAGTGAGACCTTAAAGTCACTATGATATACCATTTTTGTGCTAATATTCCCCACACTTAGGGAGAGCAATGTGTGTGCTAGTCTCAATATACAATAAGGTCCCTCTATCAAGGCAGTCAGCAGCTGGTGGCACCATTTTGATTCAAACATGAAAAGAGCTGATAAAATACACAAAGATTACCTAAGTCTTGATTTACAAAGCAAACACATGTTATCACTCACTCACTGAATTCCTCTGTTATAATACAGCACATTTTCCATGCAACACTTTTAACCCTTTCGCTGCAGGAGACATCATCTGCAGCAAGGTGCCCAAGTGCAAAACTACCCTCTCTCCATCGGCACTAATAAACTGGTGGGGAGTCCCAACCAGCAGTGGGAGTGGTCCCGGTGCAGTGACAAAAGTAACGTCAGAGAAAAAAGGAGGGACTTTAAGTCCCTCTATCATCTCCCCAACCCTGGCACCCTTGTGATGGTGGTGGCACCCTTGTTTGAAAGAGGGTAGTCCCATAGAGATTGTTGCCTGGTAATTAGCATGATCACCAGTCAAAACCCCCTACTCTATAGAATAATAATGGAGTCCAGGAATGGGGGAAGGTATCCCCCCAACCGTTCATTCATAAACTCAGGGGCACGCATCTCAGAAAGAGGGGGGTACCCTCTTTCAAATTTTAAGTTCCTCAGTACCAGGGGCATTAAAGCGATTTTATGTTGAGGGGGGTTGGGGCAACATAAAATCGTTACGGCACCCACAAGGTATAATTTGTGTAGGTACCGCCTTAAAAAAATTATTGATGTTGGAATGTGACAAGTGCAAATGTCAAAAAATAACCTTAGCACAAGGGTTACAAAACCTTAGTAGCGAAGAGGTTAATATAACTAACCTTCTAAAAATAATTATGGGATTTTCTGAGATAATAATTGTGGAATTATTTTATTTTGTATTTCATGACACGTCATTGAACTTTGATATAAATGCCCCTTTTATAGCCAATGTTATTTTTAGGGCCTGATTCAGAGTTGGGAATAGAGTAAGAAATAGAAAGTAAAGGTTTACCTGGACAAACCATGTTGCAATGCAAGGAGAGCAAATACATACTGTACATTGTTTTGCATGTGGGGTAAATACTGGCTACTTTTCCATGTAATCCACAAATGCTGGACAGCTTTATATTTACACTAGGGGTGTGCACCGGCCACTTTTCGTGTTTTGTGTTTTGGTTTTGGATCTGGATCTTTCTTCGTGTTTTGGATCTGGATTGGTTTTGCCAAAACCACCCTTCCGTGTTTTGGGTTCTGGGTTTTGTGTTTTGGATCTGTATTTTTTTGAAAAAAAGCATAAAAACAGCTAAAATCACAGAATTTGTAGGTTTTTCTGCTCCTGTGCTATTATTAACCTCAATAACCTTAATTTCCACTCATTTCCTGTCTATTCTGAACACCTCACACCTCACAATAGTGTTTTTATGTCCAAAAGGTTGCACCGAGGTAGCTGGATGACTATGCTAAGCGACACGAGTGGGCGGCACAAACACGTGACCCATCTAGGAGTGACACTGCAGTGGCAGACAGGATGGCAATTAGAAAAACTAGGCCCCAAACTGTACATAATGCAAAGAAAAAAAAGAAGTGCAAGATGGAATTGTCCTTGGGCCCTCCCACCCACCCTTATGTTGTATAAACAGGACATGCACACTTTAACAAATCAATCATTTCAGCGCCAGGGTCTGCCACACAACTGTGGCTGAAATGATTGGTTCGTTTGGGCCCCCACAAAACAAGCTGGCAATTAATGTGTCTCTGCACAAACTGGCTCTACGGAGGCAAGATGTCATCCTCATCCTCCTCATCCACCGATTCCTCACCCTCTTCAGTGTGTACATCCTCATCCTCACAAAGTATTATCTCGTCCCCACTTGAATCCACCACCACAGGTCCCTCTGTACCTTCTGGAGGCTGGTCTCCCTGGAAGAGCTGATAATTCATTTTGATGAACATCATCTTCTCCACATTCTGTGGAAGCAACCTCCTACGCCTTTCGCTGACAAGGTTCCCGACTGCACTAAACACTCTTTCGGAGTACACACTGGAGGGGGGGCAACTCAGGTAAAATAGAGCCAGTTTGTACAGGGGCCTCCAAATTGCCTCTTTTTCCTGCCAGTACAGGTATGGACTGTCTGACATGCCTACTTGGATGCTGTCACCGATGTAATCCTCCACCATTCTGTCAATGGTGACAGTATCATATGCAGTGACAGTAGACATGTCAGAAATTGTTGCCAGGTCCTTCAGTCCGGACCAGATGTCCAAACTTGGTCCTGCCTGCCCTGCATCACCGCCAGCGGGTTGCTTAGGATACCTAAGTTTTTTCTGGCAGCCCCAGTTGCGGAAGAAAATGAAAAAGGAGCCGTTGACGTGTCACGTTCCGCTTCAGCTGACAGTGTGTTCACCAGCAGGTCTTTGCACCTCTGCAGGCTTGTGTCGGCCGGAAAGAGAGACACCACATAGGCTTTAAACCAAGGATCAAGCACGGTGGCCAAAATGTAGTGGTCTGATTTCAACAGATTGACCACCCTGGAATCCTGGCAAAGCGAATGAAGGGCTTCATCCACAAGTCCCACATGCCGAGCGGAATCGCTCCATCTTAGCTCCTCCTTCACTTTCTCCAGCTGCTTCTGCAAAAGCCTGATGAGGGGAATGACCTGACTCAAGCTGGCTGTGTCTGAACTGACTTCACGTGTGGCAAGTTCGAAGGGCTGGAGAACCTTGCACAACACGGAAATCATTCTCCACTGCGCTTGAGTCAGGTGCATACCCCCTCCTTTGCCTATGTCATAGGTGGATGTATAGGCTTGTATGGCCTTTTGCTGCTCCTCCATCCTCTGAAGCATATAGAGGGTTGAGTTCCACCGCGTCACAACCTCTTGCTTCAGGTGATGGCGGGGCAGGTTCAAGAGTGTTTGCTGGCGCTCCAGTCTTCGGCACGCAGTCACTGAATGGCGAAAGTGGCCAGAAATTTTTCGGGCCACCCAAAGCGTCTCCTGCACGCCCCTGTCGCTTTTCAGAAAATTCTGCACCACCAAGTTTATTGTGTGAGCAAAACATGGGACGTGCTGGAATTTGCCCAGATGTAATGCCCGCACAATATTGGTGGCCTTGTCAGATATCACAAATCCCCAGGAGAGTCTAAGTGGAGTAA
The DNA here is from genome assembly GCA_031769625.1 of Taudactylus pleione. Taxonomy (NCBI): domain Eukaryota; kingdom Metazoa; phylum Chordata; class Amphibia; order Anura; family Myobatrachidae; genus Taudactylus; species Taudactylus pleione. The sequence goes on along the minus strand of JAUIMM010000017.1, from coordinate 9,229,403 downwards.
GCCACTGGGCGATGATTTCCCTCAGTTTCTCTAAGAGGTTGTCGGCGGTGTGCCTCTTACTGAAACCGGTGATACACAGCGTAGCCTGCCTTGTAACGAGCTGGCGTTTCTGAGATGCTGCTACTGGTGACGCTGCTGCTGTTGCTGCGTAAGGTGATACATCTACCCAGTGGGCTGTCACAGTCATATAGTCCTTAGTCTGCCCTGTTCCACTTGTCCACATGTCCGTGGTTAAGTGGACATTGTGTACAACGGCATTTTCAGGACACTGAGGACACTTTTTCTGACGTTTCTGTACAGTCTCGGTATCGCCTGCCTAGTGAAGTGGAATCTAGACGGGATTTGGAACCGGGGACACACTACCTCCATCAATTGTCTAAATCCCACTGCACTAATGGCGGAAACCGGACGCACGTCTAACACCAACATAGCAGTCAAGGCCTCAGTTATACGTTTTGCTTCAGGATGACTGCTGTCGTACTTCATCCTCCTCGCTAAGGACTGTTGGAGGGTCAATTGTTTAGTAAAAGTAGTGGTGTTCCTACTTCCTCTCTGGGATGATGAACGACTCCCAGCAGCAGCAACAGCAGCAGCGGCAGCAGTAGGCGTAGCAATGCAGGATCCTCCGGAGGAATCCCGGATAGGAGAGTCAGTCATGCCAGTGACATGGCCTGCAGGACTACTTCCGATCCTGACTAAGGAGGAAATTGACGAGGAGGGAGTTGACGGTGTGGTTTGCAGGCGCTTGGATACAACAGGACAACGGGATTTAGGTGTCCCTGGACTGCTTACGGTCTTAGCCAAAGTTTCTGAACTTGACAGTAACTTTTTATGAACACGCTGCAGGTGCCGTATAAGGGAGGATGTTCCTAGGTGGTTGACGTCCCTACCCCTACTTATTTCACCTTTACATATGGTACATATGGCAAGACAGTTGTTGTCCGGATTTGGATAGAAATATTGCCAGACCAAAGAGGTGGAATGTTTGGTCTTCTGCCCAGGCATGACCGTGATGGGCTTTTTCATCCCACGGACAACAACTGTCTCCCCCGGAGCCTGATTTAAACAAACCACATCACCATCAGAATCCTCCTCGCCAACTTCCTCCTCAGCGCCAGCTACACCAGTATCCTCATCCTGTTGTACTTCAACAGTGACATCTTCAATTTGCATATCAGCAAGCGGACTGTGGGTGCTCCTTTCAGCACTTGCAGGGGGCGTGCAAATGGTGGAAAGAGCCACCTCTTCCCGTCCAGTGCTGGGAAGGTCAGGCATCGCAACCACCACCACACTTGGACTCTCCTTGGGGATTTGTGATATCTTCTTAGAAAGCACAGTTCTTCGCTGTGCTTTTGCCAGCTTAACTCTTTTGATTTTTTTAGTGGGAGGAGGGCTTCCATCATCATGTGAAGCTGAACCACTAGTCATTAACATACTAGGGATCGACCTTAGCCGTTCCTTGCCACTCCGTGTCGTAAATGGCATATTGGCAAGTTTACGTTTCTCTGATTTAAATGTCTTTTTCAAGGTCATTTTCCTGAACTTTGCCATTTGGGATTGTATGTGCCCTCTACTATGACATTGGGCATCGGCCTTGGCAGACGACGTTGATGGCATGTTATTGTCTATGTCATGACTAGTGGCAGCAGCTTCAGCACTAGGAGGAAGTGGTTCTTGATCTTTCTCTATTTTATTTTTATCGGAGAAAGTTTGGTCCTCCATTTATGTTATATCGATTTGATATATACGTGCGGCTAAACACAGAAAATAATTTTTTTTTTGGTTTGGACTGGAGTGTACTTTGGGGGTTACAGCACCCTTTAATGGTCAAGCCAGCCGGCCCTTTACTTATGACACAGGCGCACGCTTGGCACTACTTTGTTGATGCACGTGCGGCTACTGCGCACACAATTCACAAACACAGAAAATAATTTTTTTTTTGGTTTGGACTGGAGTGTACTTTCGGGGGTTACAGCACCCTTAACGGTCAAGCCAGCCGGCCCTTTACTTATGACACAGGCGCACGCTTGGCACTACTTTGTTGATGCACGTGCGGCTACTGCGCACACAATTCACAAACACAGAAAATAATTATTTTTTGGTTTGGATTGGAGTGTACTTTCGGGGGTTACAGCACCCTTTAACGGTCAAGCCAGCCGGCCCTTTACTTATGACACAGGCGCACGCTTGGCACTACTTTGTTGATGCACGTGCGGCTACTGCGCACACAATTCACAAACACAGAAAATAATTTTTTTTTTGGTTTGGACTGGATTGTATTTTGGGGGTTACAGCACCCTTTAACGGTCAAGCCAGCCGGCCCTTTACTTATGACACAGGCGCACGCTTGGCACTACTTTGTTGATGCACGTGCGGCTACTGCGCACACAATTCACAAACACAGAAAATAATTTTTTTTTTGGTTTGGACTGGAGTGTACTTTGGGGGTTACAGCACCCTTTAACGGTCAAGCCAGCCGGCCCTTTACTTATGACACAGACGCACGCTTGGCACTACTTTGTTGATGCACGTGCGGCTACTGCGCACACAATTCACAAACACAGAAAATAATTTTTTTTTTGGTTTGGACTGGAGTGTACTTTCGGGGGTTACAGCACCCTTAACGGTCAAGCCAGCCGGCCCTTTACTTATGACACAGGCGCACGCTTGGCACTACTTTGTTGATGCACGTGCGGCTACTGCGCACACAATTCACAAACACAGAAAATAATTTTTTTTTTGGTTTGGACTGGAGTGTACTTTCGGGGGTTACAGCACCCTTTAACGGTCAAGCCAGCCGGCCCTTTACTTATGACACAGGCGCACGCTTGGCACTACTTTGTTGATGCACGTGCGGCTACTGCGCACACAATTCACAAACACAGAAAATAATTTTTTTTTTGGTTTGGACTGGAGTGTACTTTGGGGGTTACAGCACCCTTTAACGGTCAAGCCAGCTGGCCCTTTACTTATGACACAGGCGCACGCTTGGCACTACTTTGTTGATGCACGTGCGGCTACTGCGCACACAATTCACAAACACAGAAAATAATTTTTTTTTTGGTTTGGACTGGAGTGTACTTTCGGGGGTTACAGCACCCTTAACGGTCAAGCCAGCCGGCCCTTTACTTATGACACAGGCGCACGCTTGGCACTACTTTGTTGATGCACGTGCTGCTACTGCGCACACAATTCACAAACACAGAAAATAATTTTTTTTTTGGTTTGGACTGGAGTGTACTTTCGGGGGTTACAGCACCCTTTAACGGTCAAGCCAGCCGGCCCTTTACTTATGACACAGGCGCACGCTTGGCACTACTTTGTTGATGCACGTGCGGCTACTGCGCACACAATTCACAAACACAGAAAATAATTTTTTTTTTGGTTTGGACTGGAGTGTACTTTGGGGGTTACAGCACCCTTTAACGGTCAAGCCAGCCGGCCCTTTACTTATGACACAGGCGCACGCTTGGCACTACTTTGTTGATGCACGTGCGGCTACTGCGCACACAATTCACAAACACAGAAAATAATTTTTTTTTTGGTTTGGACTGGAGTGTACTTTCGGGGGTTACAGCACCCTTAACGGTCAAGCCAGCCGGCCCTTTACTTATGACACAGGCGCACGCTTGGCACTACTTTGTTGATGCACGTGCGGCTACTGCGCACACAATTCACAAACACAGAAAATAATTTTTTTTTGGTTTGGATTGGAGTGTACTTTCGGGGGTTACAGCACCCTTTAACGGTCAAGCCAGCCGGCCCTTTACTTATGACACAGGCGCACGCTTGGCACTACTTTGTTGATGCACGTGCGGCTACTGCGCACACAATTCACAAACACAGAAAATAATTTTTTTTTTGGTTTGGACTGGAGTGTACTTTGGGGGTTACAGCACCCTTTAACGGTCAAGCCAGCCGGCCCTTTACTTATGACACAGGCGCACGCTTGGCACTACTTTGTTGATGCACGTGCGGCTACTGCGCACATAATTCACAAACACAGAAAATATATTATTTTTTTAGCACTTGGGGGGAGCACCCCTGATGGACAGAGCACCCCCTGGACAACACTACAGCACCCCTTTAGGACTGGGACACTGCACAGGACTTTGGAGTGGACACAGCCCCTATGGAGAACTGATTGCACAACACAGTCCAGCCAGCCCCTATGGACTTTGAAGTAGTGGACACAGCCCCTATTAACAACAGCAGCACAGCACAACACAGCCAGTCCCTATGGACTTTGAAGTAGTGGACAACAGCAGCACTACACTACACTTCACAGCCCTAACTCCCACCCTCCCTCTTCACTGTCCACAGCCGAGTGAGAAAATGGCGCCGACGTGGGTACCTTATATAGGATCCAAAACCCGCGAGACTCGGAAGGCGGGATGATGACGTTTTGCCTCGATTTCAGATCCGAGTCAGGCGGGAAAAGTCGAGCCTGACTCGGATCGGACTCGGATCGGGGGGGCTCGGGGGGGTTCGGATTTCAGAAATCCGAACCCGCTCACCCCTAATTTACACTGCAATTTAGATATCAATTTGGACAAACCCATCCCAAATCTAAATATCTAAGCATTTTTTACATCTGCCCCATCTGCAGGGCACCATAGTTTTACCAAGATGCACAGTTACTTACTTTAGCTTATGCTGGGCATACACTATACCAGGGATGGGGAACCTCAGGCCTGGGGGCCATATAAGGCCCTCGGAGTAATTTGCTCTGGCCCTCAGAGCTTTTCGCTGCTAGCCTCATCTGGATAGCAGCGTGCCTAGAATGGCACACTGAAGCCGGAATCTATGCAGCAGTGCTGCCTGTAGCGTCCTTAGAATGCGTCAGACTGTCACACAGCTGCCCTTACAGGTCACCCAGAGCACCCTCAGAATGCTCAGGGCATTGCTGTTGTAACACCATGCAGAGAGGGAGCGTGGTCTGCACCAGGCCCACGAATAATGTTATATATATCAAAATGGCCCTCTGCAGAAAAAAGGTTCCCCACTCCTGCACTATTCAATTATCAGGACGATCCATCCGATATCAGTGGATCGCCCCGATAATTGTACTGGGTGCGGGTGACCGTGGGTAAAATATCGATTGGTTGGGCATGCCGGATCGCCCAGCATGCCCATCCGCTGCAATATTTTGTAAGTTAAATGTCGGCCGCATTGGACAGGGTGTGCCCAGCTGCAGTCGACTTACAGACATTTCCCCTGTTCCTCCATAGAAGGAATGGGGAAATGTCTCCTCCCCAGGGGAGGAGGGCAGATATCAGTGCCAATACACTGATATATCTCACAGTGTATGCCCGTGATATCTTCAGGGTGTCAGGCTGTCAGATAAAATGTCTGTCGGCCTACCTTCCAACATGACCCCTTCCACCAGCTACAAAATGGTCTACTCCTGGACTTCCCACCAAATTCATGATTGCAGTCACCTGTGCTGACCTGGCTAATTGATGAGTATTAAAACAGGTGGCTGCAATTATATATTAAGAGGGAAGTCCTGAAGCAGGGCATTTTGGGCCTGATTCAGAGCCGGACGCTATTTGCGCTCGCTCGTCCAGAAAAAGGGGCTGGCTATTTAAATTGACCGTTCGCTCTTTGCGGTCTGTTGACACCTCTATGTCTGAACGAGCGAACAAAACATGCGGACGTTTTTTTGTAAAAAACGCCCCCTGGCCGCTCGCATCATACGTCATCTCCGCTATTTATTAGATTAATCGAGTACATCGAAAGGCGAATGAACTGCTCGCTATTCTTGTGGTTGCATTTTCCTACCGCAATCATGCGAGCAGTTCTGGCTAAAAGACACCCAACTGACGTGGTCGATGACGCTGCTTTGTTAATTATGCACAATCTTAAAACGGCCGTTTTGACCTTTTGGCACGCCTGCGTTCGGATCTCCACTCCCCGTTTTCAAGCACCTTCCCCTGTTACCACCCACAAACGCCTCATCCTGTCACTCAAATTAGCAGGCATTCGCTATTTGGCGAGCACACGAATTTCGACCGCACTGACTGGTTCGCTAAAACCCATACGCATGCGCAGATGTGCGAACATCACTCGGATCGAACGAGCGGCCGCTTACGAGCGGCTCTGAATCAGGCCCTTTGTACCTAATGGAACGAGTCATGTTGGCGAGTCTGTGTCTGTCTGACAGGCATTTTACAACTCTGAATGATACCAGCTCGGGGAATATACTGCTTAGCACAATGAATAGAGAACCTTATATGAAAACTTATCTTGAATAAGAACTATTAGTCCAAATTTATAATGAAAAAAAATATCAAAGAGATCTAATGTAACATTAATGCAATGATACATTTACATTGAATGCCTTCTACTATAAAGCCACTAGAGGGCGATTGAACACAATTATTATAACATTTCTGGTCTGAAATGATCTCAGTTTGTTTTATCACTTTTATTCTGGAATCCAGAAAAAACCTGAGAAAATCTGTTTTTGTTACAAGGGCAACAATTATTATTTTATGGCTACCAGACGAACTCTGACCTGACAACAACAGTGGGAGCACTACCCAATGTTTACAAATCTACAACAACTTTATCTGCTAATCATTTGGGCACTCACATTGTTAATTAGAGATAATTGAATAAAAGTTCGACATATTCTAGATCTAATAATTCGGCACGGGATGTAGTCACCATACCGCCGTATGATATACCGCCAGACATAATACTGATGGCTACAGACCGAAAGACGTCTAGATGCCGCTGTCTAAAGCCCAACGCCTATCAGAATCCAGATGCCAAAAACCCGACTAGCCATTATCCTGATCGTAGTTTAGCGGGGAATGCTAGCACTTAGCCGAGGAGGGGGGGGTAGGTTTAGTACCACAAGGGGGTCTTAGGGTTAGGCACCACAAAGGGAGTCTTAGGGTTAGGCACCACCCCGGGCAGTGGCGGAACCAGAGAGTGGTGGGCCCATGTGCAAGAATATTTTTTCACCCCCCCTCACCCCCCCAGTAATTAAATCCAGTGTCTATCCTGTGCCGAGCCTTGTTTTTTCACCACCCCTCACTGCCCCCCCACTGCAGGAAATCCAGTCTGTCCAGCCCCAGTGTGTCAGCCTCATTCTCCCTCCATCCCCAGCATATCTCTGCCTCATTCTTCCCCCAGGTCCAGTGTGTCAGTCTCATTCTCCCTCCATCCCCAGCATGTCTCTACCTCGTTCTTCCCCCAGCGTATATCCCAGCCCCAGCATGTCAGCCTGTTTCCCCCCCGGCCCCACCGTGTGTGTCAGCCGCTTTCCCCCCCGGCCCCAGCGTGTGTGTCAGCCTCGTTCCCTCCCGGCCCCAGCGTGTGTGTCAGCCTCTTTCCCCCCGGCCCCAATGTGTGTGTCAACCTCTTTCCCCCCAGCACCAGCGTGTGTGTCAGCCTCTTTCCCCCCCAGCTGCAGCGTGTCAGCCTCTTTCCCCCCAGCCTGTGTCTCAGCCTCACTCCCCCCAGCCCCAGCGTGAGTCAGCCTCTTTCCCCCAAGCCCCAGTGTGTGTGTCACCCTCTTTCCCCCCAAGCCCCAGTGTGTGTGTCAGCCTCTTTCCCCCCCAGCGTGTGTCTCAGCCACTTCCCCCACAGCCCCAGTGTGTGTGTCAGCCTCTTTTACCCCCAGCGTGTGTCTCAGCCTCTTCCCCCCCAGCCCCAGCATGTGTCAGCCTCTTTCCCCCCCAGCAGCTGTCTCAGCCTCATTCCCCCAGCCCCAGCGTGTGTGTCAGCCTCTTTTACCCCCAGCGTGTGTCTCAGCCTCTTGCCCCAGAGCCCCAGCATGTGTCAGCCTCTTTCCCCCCCAGCGTGTGTCTCAGCCTCATTCCCCCAGCCCCAGCGTGTGTCTCAGCCTCTTTCCCCCCCAGCACCAGCGTGTGTTAGCCTCTTTTGCCCCCATCCCCGGCATGCGTTTCAGCCTCTTTCCCCCCAGTGTGTGTGTCAGCCTCTTTCCCCCCAGCCCCAGTGCGTGTGTCAGCCTCTTTCCCCCCAGTGTGTGTGCCAGCCTCTTCCCCCCCAGCATGAGTCTCAGCCTCTTTCACCCCAGCCCAAGCGTGTATGTCAGGCTCTTCCCCTCCCCATCCCTGGCGTGTGTCTCAGCCTCTTCCCCCCAGCCCCAGCGTGTGTGTCAGCCTCTTTCTCCCCCAGCACCAGCTTGTGTGTCAGCCTCTTTCCCCCCCAGCGTGTGTCTCAGCCTCTTTTGCCCCCATCCCCGCCAGGCGTGTCAGCCTCGTTCCCCCCCAGCATGTGTGTCAGCCGCTTTCCCCCCAAGCGTGTGTGTCAGCCTCTTCCCCCCCAGCCCCAGCGTGTGTCAGCCTCTTTCCCCCACATCCCCAGCATGTGTGTCAGCCTCTTTCCCCCCAGCGTGTGTGTCAGCCTCTTCCCCCCCAGCCCCAGCGTGTGTGTCAGCCTCTTCCCCCCCAGCCCCAGCATGTGTCAGCCTCATCTCTCCCAGCCCCAGCATGTGTGTCAGCCTCTTCCCCCAGACCCAGCGTGTGTGTCAGCCCCTTCCCCCTCAGCCCTAGCGTGTGTGTCAGCCTCTTTCCCCCGCATGTGTGTCAGCCTTTTTCCCCCCCAGCATGTGTGTCAGCCTCTTCCCCCCCAGACCCAGCGTGTGTGTAAGCCTCTCCCCCACCAGCCCCAGCGTGTGTGTCAGCCTCTTCCCCCCCCAGCCCCAGTGTGTGTGTCAGCCTCTTTCAACCCAGCCCCAGCATGTGTCAGCCTCTTTCCCCCCAGCCCCAGCGTGTGTGTCAGCCTCTTTCCCCCACATCCCCGGCATGTGTGTCAGCCTCTTTCCCCCCAGCATGTTTGTCAGCCTCTTCCTCCCCAGCCCCAGCATGTGTCAGCCTCTTCCCCCCCAGCCCCAGCGTGTGTGTCAGCCTCTTCCCTACAGCCCCAGCGTGTGTGTCAGCCACTTCCCCCCCAGCCCCAGCGTGTGAGTCAGCCTCTTTCACCCCCAGCCCCAGCGTGTGTGTCAGCCTCTTCCCCCCAGCCCCATTGTGTGTCAGCCTCTTTCCCCCCAGCATGTGTGTCAGCCTCTTCCCCCCCAGCATGTGTCTCAGCCTCTTCCCCCTCAGCCCCAGCATGTGTGTCAGCCTCTTTCCCCCAGAGCCCATGTCTCAGCCTCATTCCCCCCAGCCCCAGCGTCTGTGTCAGCCTCTTTCCCCCCAAGCCCCAGCGTGTGTGTCAGCCTCTTCCCCCCAGCCCCAGTGTGTGTCAGCCTCTTTCCCCCAGAGCCCATGTCTCAGCCTCATTCCCCCCAGCCCCAGCGTGTGTGTCAGCCTCTTTCCCCCCAAGCCCCAGCGTGTGTGTCAGCCTCTTCCCGCCAGCCCCAGTGTGTGTGTCAGCCTCTTTCCCCCCAGCGTGTGTGTCAGCCTCTTCCCCCCATCCCCAGCATGTGTGTCAGCCTCTTCCCCCCAGCCCCAGTGTGTGCATCAGCCACTTTCCCCCCCAGCCCCAGCGTATGTGTCAGCCTCTTCCCCCCCAGCCCCAGTGTGTGTCAGCCTCTTCCCCCCCAGCCCCAGCGTGTGTGTCAGCCTCTTTGCCCCAGAACCCATGTCTCAGCCTCATTCCCCCCAGCCCCAGCGTGTGTGTCAGTCTCTTTCCCCCCAAGCCCCAGCGTGTGTGTCAGCCTCTTCCCCCCAGCCCCAGTGTGTGTGTCAGCCTCTTCCCCCCAGCCCCAGCATGTGTCAGCCTCTTCCCCCCCAGCCCCAGCGTGTGTGTCAGCCTCTTCCCTACAGCCCCAGCGTGTGTGTCAGCCACTTCCCCCCCAGCCCCAGCGTGTGAGTCAGCCTCTTTCACCCCCAGCGTGTGTGTCAGCCTCTTCCCCCCAGCCCCATTGTGTGTCAGCCTCTTTCCGCCCAGCATGTGTGTCAGCCTCTTCCCCCCCAGCATGTGTCTCAGCCTCTTCCCCCTCAGCCCCAGCGTGTGTGTCAGCCTCTTTCCCCCAGAGCCCATGTCTCAGCCTCATTCCCCCCAGCCCCAGCGTCTGTGTCAGCCTCTTTCCCCCCAAGCCCCAGCATGTGTGTCAGCCTCTTCCCCCCAGCCCCAGTGTGTGTCAGCCTCTTTCCCCCAGAGCCCATGTCTCAGCCTCATTCCCCCCAGCCCCAGCGTGTGTGTCAGCCTCTTTCCCCCCAAGCCCCAGCGTGTGTGTCAGCCTCTTCCCGCCAGCCCCAGTGTGTGTGTCAGCCTCTTTCCCCCCAGCCCCAGTGTGTGAGCCTCGTCCCCCCCAGCATGTGTCAGCCTCTTCCCCCCAGCCCCAGCGTGTGTGTCAGCCTCTTCCCCCCCATCCCCAGCATGTGTGTCAGCCTCTTCCCTCCAGCCCCAGTGTGTGCATCAGCCACTTTCCCCCCCAGCCCCAGCGTATGTGTCAGCCTCTTCCCCCCCAGCCCCAGTGTGTGTCAGCCTCTTCCCCCCCAGCCCCAGCGTGTGTGTCAGCCTCTTTGCCCCAGAACCCATGTCTCAGCCTCATTCCCCCCAGCCCCAGCGTGTGTGTCAGTCTCTTTCCCCCCAAGCCCCAGCGTGTGTGTCAGCCTCTTCCCCCCAGCCCCAGTGTGTGTGTCAGCCTCTTTCCCCCCAGCCCCAGTGTGTGAGCCTCTTCCCCCCCCCGCATGTGTCTCAGCCTCTTCCCCCCAGCCCCAGTGTGTGTCAGCCTCTTCCCCCCAGCCCCAGTGTGTGCATCAGCCTCTTTCCCCCCAGCCCCAGCGTATGTGTCAGCCTCTTCCGCCCCAGCCCCAGTGTGTGTGTCAGCCTCTTCCCCCCCAGCCCCAGCGTGTCTGTCAGCCTCTTCCCCCCCAGCCCCAGTGGGTGTCAGCCTCTTTCCCCCCAGCCCCAGCGTGTGTGTCAGCCTCTTTCCCCCCAGCGTGTGTCAGCCTCTTCCCCCCCAGCCCCAGTGTGTGTATCAGCCTCTTTCCCCCCAGCATGTGTCTCAGCCTCTTTCCCCCCAGCCCCAGCATGTGTGTCAGCCTCTGCACCCCTGTCCCAGTGTGTGTTTCAGCCTCATCCCCCCCCAGCCCCAGCATGTGTCTCAGCCTCTTTCCCCTACATCCCCGGCATGTGTGTCAGCCTTTTTCCCCCCCAGCGTGTGGCAGCCTCTTCCCCCTGAGCCCCAGCATGTGTTTCAGCCTCTTTCCCCCACATCCCCGGCATGTGTGTCAGCCTCTTTCCCCCCAGCGTGTCAGCCTCTTCCTCCCCAGCCCCAGTGTGTGTCAGCCTCTTCCCCCCCAGCGTGTCAGCCTCTTCCCCCCCAGCCCCAGCGTGTGTGTCAGCCTTTTCCCCCCCAGCGTGTGTGTCAGCCTCTTCCCCCCCAGCCCCAGCGTGTGTCTCAGCCTCTTTCCCACCAGCGTGTGTGTCAGCCTCTTCCCCCCCAGCCCCAGCGTGTGTGTCAGCCTCTTTCACCCCCAGCCCCAGTATGTGTTTCAGCCTCTTCCCCCCCAGCCCCAGTGTGTGTCAGCCTCTTTCCCCCCAGCGTGTGTGTCAGCCTCTTCCCCCCCAGCATGTGTCTCAGCCTCTTCCCCCCCAGCGTGTGTGTCAGCCTCTTTCCCCCCCAGCCCATGTCTTAGCCTCATTCCCCCCAGCCCCAGCGTGTGTCTCAGCCTCTTCACCACCAGCCCCAGCGTGTGTGTCAGCCTCTTTCCCCCCAGCCCCAGCATGTGTCAGCCTCTTCCCCCCAGCCCCAGTGTGTGTGTGTCAGTCTCTTTCCCCCCAGCGTGTGTGAGCCTCTTCCCCCCCAGCATGTGTCTCAGCCTCTTCCCCCCAGCCCCAGCGTGTGTCTCAGCCTCTTCCCCCCCAGCCCCAGCGTGTGTGTCAGCCTCTTTTCCCCCCAGCCCCAGTGTGTGTGTCAGCCTCTTTCCCCCCAGCCCCAGCGTGTGTGTCAGCCTCTTCCCCCCCAGCCCCAGCGTGTGTGTCAGCCTCTTCCCCCCCACCCCAGTGTGTGTGTCAGCCTCTTTCCCCACAGCGTGTGTGAGCCTCTTCCCCCCAGCCCCAGCATTTGTCTCAGCCTCTTCCCCCCCAGCCCTAGCGTGTGTTTCAGCCTCTTTCCCCCCAGCCCCAGCGTGTGTGTCAGCCTCTTTCCCCCAAAGCCCCAGCGTGTGTGTCAGCATCTTCGCCCCCAGCCCGTGTGTGTCAGCCTCTTTCCCCCACATCCCCGGCATGTGTGTCAGCCTCTTTCCCCCCAGCATGTGTCTCAGCCTCTTTCCCTCCCAGCCCCAGTGTGTGTCAGCCTCTTCTCCCCCAGTCCCAGTGTGTGTTTCAGCCTCATCCCCCCCAGCCCCAGCATGTGTCTCAGCCTCTTTCCCAAACATCCCCGGCATGTGTATCAGCCTCTTTCCCCCCCAGCGTGTGTGTCAGCCTCTTCCCTCCCAGCCCCCACGAGTGTCTCAGCCTCTTTTCCCCCAGCCCCAGCGTGTCTCAACCTCTTTTCCCCCCTGATCCAGCATGTGTGTCAGCCTCTCCCCCCCCAGCTTGTGTGTCAGCCTCTTCCCCCCAGCCCCAGCGTGTGTCTCAGCCTCTTTTCCCAAGCCCCAGCATGTGTCTCAGCTTCTTTCCCCCCAGCCCTAGCGTGTGTCAGCCTCTTCCCCCCCAGCATGTGTCTCAGCCTCTTTCCCCCCCAGCGTGTGTGTCAGCCTCTTCCCCCCAGCCCCAGCGGGTGTCTCAGCCTCTTCCCCCCCTGCCCCAGCATGTCTCAGCCTCTTTTGCCCCAGCGTGTGTCTCAGCCTCTTTCCCCCCCAGCCCTAGCATGTGTCAGCCTCTTCCCCCCCCAGCCCCAGCATGTGTGTCAGCCTCTCCCCCCCAGCCCCAGCGTGTGTCTCAGCCTCTTTTCCCCCAGCCCCAGCATATGTCTCCGCCTCTTTCCCCCCCAGCCTTAGCATGTGTCAGCCTCTCCCCCCCCAGCATGTGTCTCAGCCTCTTTCACCCCAGCCCCAGCGTGTGTCAACCTCTTTCCCCACAGCCCCAGCATGTGTCTCAGCCTCTTTCACCCCAGCCCCAGCGTGTGTGTCAGCCTCTTCCCTCCCCTGCCGCAGCGTGTGTCTCAGCCTCTTTCCCCCTTGCCCCAGCATGTGTGTCAGCCTCTTCTCCCACATCCCCGGCATGTGTGTCAGCCTTTTTCCCCCCCAGCGTGTGTGTCAGCCTCTTCCCCCTGAGCCCCAGCATGTGTCAGCCTCTTTCCCCCAGCCCCAGCATGTGTGTCAGCCTCTTTCCCCCACATCCCCGGCATGTGTGTCAGCCTCTTTCCCCCCAGCGTGTGTCAGCCTCTTCCTCCCCAGCCCCAGTGTGTGTGTCAGCCTCTTCCCCCCCAGCCCCAGCATGTCAGCCTCTTCCCCCCCAGCCCCAGCGTGTGTCAGCCTCTTCCCCCCCAGCGTGTGTGTCAGCCTCTTCCCCCCCAGCCCCAGCGTGTGTGTCAGCCTCTTTCACCCCCAGCCCCAGTGTGTGTTTCAGCCTCTTCCCCCCCAGCCCCAGTGTGTGTCAGCCTCTTTCCCCCCAGCGTGTGTGTCAGCCTCTTCCCCCCCAGCATGTGTCTCAGCCTCTTCCCCCCCAGCGTGTGTGTCAGCCTCTTTCCCCCAGCCCATGTCTTAGCCTCATTCCCCCCAGCCCCAGCGTGTGTCTCAGCCTCTTCACCCCCAGCGTGTGTGTCAGCCTCTTTCCCCCCAGCCCCAGCATGTGTGTCAGCCTCTTCCCCCCAGCCCCAGTGTGTGTGTCAGTCTCTTTCCCCCCAGCGTGTGTGAGCCTCTTCCACCCCAGCATGTGTCTCAGCCTCTTCCCCCCAGCCCCAGCGTGTGTCTCAGCCTCTTCCCCCCCAGCGTGTGTGTCAGCCTCTTTTCCCCCCAGCCCCAGCGTGTGTCAGCCTCTTTCCCCCCAGCCCCAGTGTGTGTCAGCCTCTTCCCCCCCAGCCCTAGCGTGTGTTTCAGCCTCTTTCCCCCCAGCCCCAGCGTGTGTCAGCCTCTTTCCCCCCCAGCCCCAGCGTGCGTGTCAGCATCTTCGCCCCCAGCCCCAGTGTGTGTCAGCCTCTTTCCCCCACATCCCCGGCATGTGTGTCAGCCTCTTTCCCCCCAGCATGTGTCTCAGCCTCTTTCCCTCCCAGCCCGTGTGTGTCAGCCTCTTCCCCCCCAGTCCCAGTGTGTGTTTCAGCCTCATCCCCCCCAGCCCCAGCATGTGTCTCAGCCTCTTTCCCAAACATCCCCGGCATGTGTATCAGCCTCTTTCCCCCCCAGCGTGTGTGTCAGCCTCTTCCCTCCCAGCCCCCACGAGTGTCTCAGCCTCTTTTCCCCCAGCCCCAGCGTGTCTCAACCTCTTTTCCCCCCTGATCCAGCATGTGTCTCAGCCTCTTTCCCCCCCAGCCCTAGCGTGTGTGTCAGCCTCTCCCCCCCCCAGCGTGTGTGCAGCCTCTTCCCCCCAGCCCCAGCATGTGTCTCAACCTCTTTTCCCCAGCCCCAGCATGTGTCTCAGCTTCTTTCCCCCCCAGCCCTAGCGTGTGTGTCAGCCTCTTCCCCCCCCAGCCCGTGTCTCAGCCTCTTTCCCCCCCAGCGTGTGTGTCAGCCTCTTCCCCCCAGCCCCAGCGGGTGTCTCAGCCTCTTCCCCCCCTGCCCCAGCATGTGTCTCAGCCTCTTTTCCCCCAGCCCCAGCGTGTGTCTCAGCCTCTTTCCCCCCCAGCCCTAGCATGTGTGTCAGCCTCTCCCCCCCAGCCCCAGCGTGTGTCTCAGCCTCTTTTCCCCCAGCCCCAGCATATGTCTCCGCCTCTTTCCCCCCCAGCCCTAGCATGTGTGTCAGCCTCTCCCCCCCCCCAGCATGTGTCTCAGCCTTTCACCCCAGCGTGTGTGTCAACCTCTTTCCCCACAGCCCCAGCATGTGTCTCAGCCTCTTTCACCCCAGCCCCAGCGTGTGTCAGCCTCTTCCCTCCCCTGCCGCAGCGTGTGTCTCAGCCTCTTTCCCCCTTGCCCCAGCATGTGTGTCAGCCTCTTCTCCCACATCCCCGGCATGTGTGTCAGCCTCTTTCCCCCCAGCCCCAGCGTGTGTCTCAGCCTCTTTCCCCCCAGCGTGTGTATCAACCTATTCCCCCCCCAGACCCAGTGTGTGAGTCAACCTCTTTCCCCTCCAGCATGTGTGTCAGCCTTTTTCCCCCCCAGTGTGTGCGTCAGCCTCTTTCCCCCCAGGCCCAGCATGTGTCTCAGCCTTTTCTCACATCCCCCATACCACCGTCAACTAACTTACCTTATTTCCTTCGTCCTCTTCTGCTCCTCTCGATCCTCTTACTCCAGCAGCCCGGTCCCTTGTTATGACACGGCGCACATGACATCATGACATCACACGCACCGTGTCATAACAAGAGGCTGGGCCGTGGCGGGTGTCTGTCATGTTGGAGCCAGAGCAGCCGAAGAGGGCTGGCTCCGGCTCCAACCATTTACTTAATGAGGACAAGGCCAGCAGGCAGCGGTGCTGTCGGATGCAGGCGGCCATGGGCCCCTGCACCACAGCGGGCCCCGGTGCAAGGCACCGGCTGCACCATCGTTAGTTCCGCCCCTGACCCCCGGGGTCTTAGGGTTAGGCACCACTAAGGGAGGGTTAGGGTTAGGATGGGGAGAGGAGAGGGTTAGGGTACTTACGAGCCCCGTTCAGCATTTTAACTCTTCTGTCTTTAACGGTATTTGGTCCGCCGGGAGTTGATCCATCGGCATGCCATACCCCACCCTTTGGTACGGTCCATACATAATTTTGGGAGATCTTTGGGTATTCCTTTCTATGAGCACGAGTGGCGTGCCTTTTTGCCTATTGGTGTTTCTAAAACCTGCACTACTATATAATGTTTTATTCACCACTTGCATTTTGCATGAGAGGACACAATTCATTAGTGTATCAGTATTACACAAAATTTATTTTTATTTTTCAATGATTCAAGTAAAAATGTCTAATGTCCTAACATTAGTGGTTGAAGATAAACAAGGACATCCATTGGAAAATACAGAATCGCGTACAGTGACTTGAACACAATTGATATTAAAGTAATTCACATTGAAGACGCTAATTTCTTCTCACCCCTTTCACTATTGTTTTGGATGATTTTTTAGCATTTTTTAGCATTATCACAAATTGAATAATGCAGCAGTCAGCTTATAATAAGAGGTGGTGTGTTCACAAATTACATTTTTTTTTGCATATTTTTAAGTTTACTTTGTTCATACATATACATTTAGGACGGGATGTACTAAGCATCGCTTCGCTAATGTAGTACATCCCGCCTCTCTTCGTGTAGATATTGCTACAAACTATATTTTCGGGGGTTTCACCAGATTTCCCCCTTTAGTACATCCCGCCCATACTCTTTTGAATATATTTCACCGATTTGACACTTCGATAATTTATTGCGCCCTTTACATCTTGTTCACACATTATAAGTAAGTAATGTGTCTATGCACTGACTGAAACAAGATTATAGGTTAGAGGAACATGACCTGTGACCTTGTCACATGATGTCACATAAATTACTTTCAGTGCAAAGTCCAAAACTAAAGGTGTACAAGCAGTGCCGTCACCCAAGGTGCAAGGTTAAAAGAGGAGCATCATTGCCATGCGCGCCAAGAGGGAGGGGAGCGGGTACAGTTTACCCAGGCCTGGACTTGCTAGAGGGGCCCAGCAGGGCCCGGGTCGGGCATCGCCCCCCTCCCCCTCCCTCACAGCAGCTCAGCACACAGCTTGTGTTGGGCTGCAGTGCAAGACTGCAGTCGGAGCAGTCTCCTATGGCTTTTTCGGGGGAGCGATCACACTGCAAAAGTGATTTATTTTTAATTTTTTTGTCAAGGGGGCGTAGCCACACCTCCCGAGATTAGGCTACGCCCCCTCATTTACCTGGGCTCTCTACGGCCCTGATCATTGCTACCCTGCTGGCCCCTGTATTTGGATTGTGGGTGCCTGGAACGACAGACTGGAGAGCGGTCTGGCACAAATCTGGATCTGCACTCACTTGTTTTCAAATACAATACCATAAGATAATAGAGAGTTTATAGTATTATTGCTCACTATTTATAAAAGACCCAACTTACTATATAGCACTGTACATTGAGGGGATTATGATACAAATAATAACATACAATGACATTAAAAAGAAAGCAAAGATGGCCCCGTCCCAATAAGATTACAACATCAGTGGTGGGGGTACAATTAATACATTCAATTGTAGCTGCTTGTGAGGATTGTGTATGTGACTACCGTAAGGCAAAAGTATTTGTATTACCATCAAGATTAAACCACCCATTGGCAACTAGCATTACTGTCCCGCTACCGGTTCCAGAGCCGGCCCTAACCAAATAGGTGCCCTTGGCAAGATTTTGGCTGGTGCCCCCAGCAGATAATACCAGGCTCTCTTAGCACCCTTCTCCCGTCACAGCACACTGCTATAACTAAAGAAAAAATGGACAGGTGTTAGGGGAAATGTCCTTATACCACCATCTCAGAAGGCATTCTATAGGGCATATTCTCCCCTCATAGTACTCCTCTTCCCTCACTGCACAGAACCCATCACCCAACACAGTACCTCCTCCAGCAGATTACAGCAGAGCACCCCTCACCCAGCACAGTACCCCTCACAGTTCAGATTGTAGCACAGCACCCATCATCCAGCAAAGTACCCCTCAAAGTATAGATTACAGCATCCGTCACCCAGCACAGTACCCCCCAACAGCACCCATCACAGTACCCCTCACAGTACAGATTACAGCACAGCACCTCTCTCCCAGCACAGCACCACTCCCTCACCCAGCACAGTACCCCTAACAGCACAGCACCCATCACCCCTCAGCCATCACAGCACCCCTCACAGCACAGATTACAGCATGGCACCCATCACCCCTCAGCCAGCACAGCACCCCTTACACAGTACAGGCTGACTCCCCACACTACACCCACTGCATATAATTTTGCAGGGCACCCATGTAGGCTGTTGAAGCACATCAGTAGAATGGTAACAGATCATTGCAGCTTGTTGTTACCCCCTACCACCTTCTATCTTGGTGGCCATTATCATCACTAGTCCACACATTGGGTTCCTTCTTAGCAATGTGGATTATGAGAGTCCACCCATGCCCCTTGCCCACTCCCCATATGTCCCCCCCATAGCAGTGTCATAAACACTGAGCCCTCACTCGCTATATGTATCTGCCTCCTACCCTCCCCCAATGGCAGTGTCATCAGCCCTGAGCTCCCACACCCCCTTGTCTCTGCCTCCCCTCCCCCCCATAAGTGTTATCAGTTCCATGAGCCCCCACTCCCCATATACAGTCAGGTGCATAAATATTGGGACATTGACAGAATTTTCATATTTTGGCCTCTATTCACCACCACAATTGCTTTGAAATGAAACAAACAAGATGTGCTTTAACTGCAGACTTTCAGATTTAATTTGAGGGTAATTACATCCAAATCAGGTGAACGGTTTCTATATGTGCCTCCCACTTTTTAAGGGGCCAAAAGTAATGGGACAAACTAAACAATCCTAAATGAAACTTTCACTTTTTAATACTTTGTTGCAAATCCTTTGCAGGCAATTACAGTCTGAAGTCTGGAATGCATAGACATCACCAGACGCTGGGTTTCATCCCTGGTGATGCTCTGCCAGGCCTCTACTGCAAATGTCTTCAGTTCCTGCTTATTCTTGGAGCATTTTCCCTTCAGTTTTGTCTTCATCAAGTGAAATGCATACTCAATCGGAATCGGGTCAGGGGATTGACTTGGCCATTGCATAACATTCCACTTCTTAGCCTTAAAAAACTCTTTGGTTGCTTTTGCATTACGCTTCGGGTCATTGTCCATCTGCACTGTGAAGCGCTGTCCAATGAGTTCTGAAGCATTTGACTGAATATGAGCATATAATATTGCCTGAAACACTTCAGAATTCATTCTGCTGCTTTTGTCAGCAGTCACATCATCAATAAATACAAGGGAACCAGTTCCATTGGCAGCCATACATGCCCACGCCAAGACACTACCACAACCATGCTTCACTGATGAGGTGGTATGTTTTGGATCATGAGCAGTTCCTTTCCTTCTCCATACTCTTCTCTTCCCATCACTCTATCCATAGGATGTTATTGCAGAACTGTAATGGCTTTTTTAGATGTTGTTTGGCAAACTGTAATCTGGTCTTCCTGTTTTTGAGGCTCACCCATGGTTTACATCTTGTGGTGAACCCTCTATATTCACTCTTGTGAAGTCTTCTCTTGATTGTTGACTTTGACACTTATACACCTACCTCCTAGAGAGTGTTCTTGATTTGGCCAACTGTTGTGAAGGGGTTTTTCTTCACCAGGGAAATAATTCTTCTGTCATCCACCACAGTTATTTTCCGTGGTCTTCCGGGTCTTTTGGTGTTGCTGAGCTCGCCGGTGCATTTTTTCTTTTTAAGAATGTTCCAAACAGTTGATTTGGCCACACCTAATGTTTCTGCTATCTCTCTGATTTGTTTTGATTTTTCAGCCTAATGATGGCTTGCTTCACTGATAGTGACAGCTCTTTGGATCTCATATTGAGAGTCGACAGCAACTGATTCCAAATGCAAATGTCACACCTAGAATCAACTCCAGACCTTTTACCTGCTTAATTGATAATGAAATAAGGAGGGAATAGCCCACACCTGTCCATGAAATAGCTTTTGAGTTGATAGTCCCATTACTTTTGGCCCTTTAAAAAGTGGGAGGCACATATAGAAACCGTTGTAATTCCTACACCGTTCACCTGATTTGGATGTAATTACCATCAATTTAAATCTGAAAGTCTGCAGTTAAAGCACATCTTGTTTGCTTCATTTCAAAGCCATTGTGGTGGTGAATAGAGGCCAAAATATGAAAATTCTGTCAATGTCCCAATATTTATGCACCTGACTGTATATCTGCATCCCCCATAGCAGTATCATTAGCTCCCTTAGCCTCCACTCCCCATATGTATTCTCCACCTCCCACAGAGGTGTCATCAGCCCCCACTCCCCATATGTATCTGCCTCCCCTCATCCAGATCTTACCTTTATTCTGGGGCAGGGTCCTGCAGCTCCGCGCGTGTTGTATGGCTTCCTCTGCAGCTGCTCAGTGCTCAGCCTCTACTCAGGCAGAAAATGGGATTTTGGTACCTACCGGTAAATCCTTTTCTCTGATTCCACAGGGGACACTGGAGATGCTTACGCTGGGGTATAGAGGCATGGATAGCTGGAGCTGGCACTTCTTCTATGCCCCACCAGCCCTCAGTTTAGAAAATGAAGACCGAGAGGAGATGGAGAACAAATGGAGTAAAAAAGAGAGAAGAACACACAATAACTGAATCATACAACATACGGAACAAAACGAACAGGCAGGCAAAGAGCGCAGAGGTGGGCATCCAGTGTCCCCTGTGGAATCAGAGAAAAGGATTTACCGGTAGGTACCAAAATCCTATTTTCTCTTTCATCCACTAGGGGACACTGGAGATGCTTACGCTTGGGACATCCCAAAGTTATCCCCACAGGCGGGAGTGCTCTGTGGCGCCTGCAGAACAAGGCGGCCAAAACGGGATGCCAAAGAAGCAAACATATCAAATTTGTAAAACTTGACAAACGTGTGAACTGAAGACTAAGTGGCCGCAAGGCACAATTGTGACGTGGAGGCTCCTCTACCGACCACCCATGATGCACCCACAGAACGTGTGGAATGAGTAGAAATGGACGGAGGAGGCCGACAGTCGGCACTCACATAAGCCTGATGAATAGTCAGCCGGATCCAATGTGCCAGAGTCTGTTTAGACGCTGGCCAACCCCTCCAAACTGCGTCATGGAGGACAAAAAGCGACTCAGACTTACGGAGGGACCCTGTCCTGGCAACATAGATTCGGAGAGCCCTAACCACATCCAAGGTAGAAGAACTAGAGTCCTCCACCAACGACGGTACCACAATAGGCTGATTGATATGGAACGATGACACAACCTTAGGAAGAAAGGTGGCTACCGTCCGGAGTTCCACCCTATCCACATGAAACACAAGGTAAGGTGGCTTATAGGATAGAGCCCCCAACTCCGAAACCCTACGAGCCGAAGTGAGAGCAAGGAGGAGGACCGTCTTCCAAGACAGGTACTTAAGATCAACCTCCTCCAAAGGTTCAAACATGGGCGACTGAAGAAACAGAAGCACTAAGTTTAGGTCCCAGGGATCTATTGGATGTACAAAAGGAAGTTGCATGCGCAACACCCCTTGAAGAAACGTCTGCACCTCAGGAATGAGGGCCAATTTCCTTTGAAAGAACATAGAAAGGGCAGAAAAATGCACCTTTAAGGTTCCCAGACGAAGGCCAGAATCCAGACCTGTCTGAAGGAAAAGCAGAAACCGGGACAAACGAAAGGTCCTAGACGGAAGACCCCGACTGAAACACCATGATATATAAGCACGCCAGATGCAATGATAATGCGCAGCAGAAGCTGGTTTCCTGGCACGTAGCATGGTGGGAATAACCGCGTCTGGGATGCCTCTACGTCTTAGGATATCGGTTTCAAGAGACACCCCGTTAAACGCAGCTGTGCTAAGTTGGGGTGTATGAAAGGGCCCTGCTGTAGAAGATCCGGGCACAGAGGAAGGGGCCACGGATCGTCTGACAATAGGGACCGAAGGTCCGAGAACCAACTTCTCCGAGGCCAGTTCGAGGCCATGAGAATTACAGAAGCTGTCTCCTGTTTTATCCTTTTTAGAAGACGAGGAAGAAGTGGAATCGGAGGAAAAAGGTAAACAAAGTCGTAAATCCAGACTTCTCAGAGCGTCTATTGCTTCCACCTGCGGATCTTGAGTTCTTGACACATATACTGGAAGCTGACGATTCAATCGTGACGCCATGAGGTCCACCTGAGGACATCCCCAACGACGTATCAGCGCGTTGAATATGTCTGGATGAAGCTTCCATTCCCTGGGATGGATATCCTGTCGACTTAGGTAAATTGCTTCCCAGTTGTCCACACCCAGGATGAATACCACCGACAGTATTACTGACTGATTCTCGGCCTACCAGAGGATCTGAGTTACTTCTCGTATAGCCATGCGACTCCGAGTCCCTCCTTGACGGTTGATGTAAGCGACGGCCGTCGCGTTGTCGGACTGAACTCTTACCGGACGAGCCTTTAGAAACTCTGTTGCCTCTATCAGAGCATTGTAAATCGCTCTGAGTTCCAACACATTTATTGGCCACTTCTGTTCCAGAGGGGACCATCGACCCTGAAAGTGATAATCGAGGACTACTGCTGCCCATCCTCGCAGACTGGCATCCGTTGTTACGATGATCCAGTCCCACACTCCAAATCTTCTGCCCGCTAACAGATTTCTGGATTGTGTCCACCAAAGAAGAGCTACTCTGGTAAGCGGGTTCAGACGGATCTGTCGATGTAGAAGCAGATGAGACCCTGACCCCTGTGCTAACATGTCCAGCTGAAACACCCTGGAGTGGAACCGGCCGAACTGTAGTGCCTCGAAAGTAGCTACCATTTTCCCCTAGAGACACAGACAAAGAAGCATGGACACCTTCTTTGTTCTGAGGACCAGCTGAACTAACAACCGGATATCCCTGGCCTTGTCTGTTGGAAGAAAAATCCTCTGTGATTCCGTATCCAATATCATGTTCAAAAACAGAAGTTTCTGGGACGGATTGAGATTCGACTTGAAGTTGATTATCCAACCGTGTTGGATTAGAGTGTGATATGTCAGTAAGGCATGATCTGATAGAAGAGACACCGATGGAGCCTTGATTAACAGGTCATCCAAATAAGGTATTATGGGCCTGATTCAGAGCCGCTTGTAAGCGGCCGCTCGTTCCGAGCGATGTTTGCCCAACTGCGCATGCATACGGATCGTAATACGCATGCGCGAACCAGTCAGTGCAGCTGAAAATCGTTTGTTCGCTAAATAGCGAATGCCTGCTATTTTGAGTGACAGGAGGAGGCGTATGTGGGTGGTAACAGGGGAAGGTGCTTGAAAACGGGGAGTGGAGATCCGAACGCAGGCGTGCTTAAAGGTCAAAACGGGCATTTTATGGGTGTGCATAATTAATACAGCAGAATCATTGACCACGTCACTGGGTTATTTTATAGCCAGAACTGCTCGCAAGATTGCGGTAGGAAAAAGCAACCACAAGAATAGCGAGCAGTTCATACGCTGGTCGATGTACTCGATTAATCTAATAAATAGCGGACATGACGTAGGATGCGAGCGGCCAGGGGGCGCAGTTATCCAAAAAATGACCGCAAGTTTTGTTCGCTCGTTCAGACATAGAGGCGCGAACAGACCGCAAAGAGCGAACGGTTCATTTGAATAGCCACCCCTTTTTTCTGAACAAACGACCGCAAATAGCGTCTGGCTCTGAATCAGGCCCCATGTTCACTCCTGATGACCGAAGGAGAGCGATCATGACTGACATGAGTTTGGTGAAGATGCGGGGAGCTGAGGATAACGCGAATGGTAATGCCTGAAACTGGTTATGATCTTTAAAAATGGCGAAATGAAGAAAGGCCTGGTGTGGTTCCCAAATGGGAACATGGAGATAGGAGTCCCTGATATCCAGGGATATCAGGAACTCCCCTGGTTCCAAGCTCGCTATGACTGACTGCAGAGACTCCATCTTGAAATGATACATTCTCAGATACAGGTTCAAAGACTTTAGGTTTAAGATGGGCCTTACCGAGCCATCCGGCTTGGGTACTACAAACAGGTTTGAGTAAAACCCCATACCTTGTTGAAGTTCCGGAACCGGAACTAGCACAGATGATACTACTAGAGACTGGATAGCCTCCTGTAGAACCCTGGCTTTGTCTGCCTGTATTGGCAGACTTGTAGTGAAGAACCGATGCCTGTATTGGCAGACTTGTAGTGAAGAACTGAGGTGGAGGGGGTGCTTCGAAGTCTATTCGGTACCCCAAGGAAATTAGTCTGCAGATCCATGGTTCTGTAGAAGTCTGGTTCCAAATTTGCTGAAATCCTTGCAGGCGGACTCCCACTGCAGATGGTCCTAGGTGGGAAGGAAGACCGTCATGCCACCTGTTTCTCAGCTGGTTTAGGCTCCTGTCTATGAGCAACCGTGTGTGGGCGACCTCTACCACCTCTTGGTTGTGTGGGCACACCTCTGGCCCTACCACGAAAGGAACATGGTGCACAAAAGGAATTAAACGAAGGTCCAGTGTATGATCTTATGGGAGCTGGTGCAGTTGACGGGAGAAAGGAAGACTTACCCCCTGTGGCCTGGGATATCCATTTGTCTAATTCCGGTCCGAACAGCATGTTGCCAGTGAATGGTAGACCTTCCACCGCACGCTTGGATTCTGCGTCAGCTTGCCAAGCGCGCAGCCAGAGGGCTCTGTGGCCCGAAATTGCCGAAGCAGATATGCGAACACTAATATGACTGATATCTTTTGAAGCTTCTCCCATGTAAACTGCAGATTCATGGATGTGTTCTGCTAGTAGACGTAACTCTTCTCTGGAAGTACCTGAGTCCAAACCTGTAATCAATTGGTCGGCCCAGCAAACCACAGCCTTGTAAACCCAAGCGGTAACAAGTGTGGGCCTAAGTTGAGCACCCGCTGCAGTATAAATAGATCTTAGCATTGTCTCCAACTTACGATCCGACGGATCTTTTAGTAGTGTAGCTCCCGGTACTGGGAGTGCTGTTTTCTTTGAGAGACGGGAAACAGACGCATCTACTGGAGGAGGTGTTTCCCTCTTCTCCATCATGGATGATGGAAACGGGTAGCTAGATGAAAACCGGCGCGGAATTTGGACCCGCTTATCAGGCTGTTTCCAGGCCACAGAGAGCTGTTGCTGAAGTTGCTGTGAGAACGAAAAAACCGCAGAGCTCTTAGGTTGTTCGTGAAATAATTCAAACTCTTGTGATGGAGGAGTTATATCTTCAGGTAAATTCAGGGTCTTTCTGACCACCAAAATTAGAGATTCCACTCTGGGAGAGGTGGACTCTAACTCTTGAGGGGTATTGTCCTGTAAAGCTTCATCCAATTCCCCTTCTTCGGTAACCTCCGTAGCGAGAAATTCTTCGTCCGACTCCTCTGACTGGAGAACAGTCGTCAGAGTACGCTTCTGTGTTGGTCTTTGGTAGGTAGTGGAGGGTGCAGATGCCACTGTACCCATAACCTGTACCAGGGAGTCTAGAGACTTGGTTAGCCCCGCCACCCAGGTAGGTTGAGACCTACGTGCCTCACTCTAACTCTGAAGCTAAGTCTGATATAACTCCTACCATGTCAGCGGCCCATGGAGGAGCAGCTGAGTCAGTAGTACAAGCATCACATAACGAAGACCCAGTGGCATGCAGCTTAGTAAGTTTGTTGTTACATTTAGAACAGACAAACATCTTTTGAGCCGCTTTGTTCTGTTTGACATGGATACACACAGTCACCAGAGGGACACAGTAGAAACAAAAGTGAATTAGAAATAAAACAGAAGGCTGGTTGGGACACAGAGGAAGAGGTACCCCCTCCCACAGATTAGATTCCCTACACTTACACCCCAGTGATTACTCACAGCCTCTTGCCAGGGATGTAGTCAGGAGAATCAGCCTTCTGCATGTGCCTGCACACTACCTATAATGGAGAGATGCAGGCAAACAACAGGTTAACAAACAACAGCCACACTGTTCTCACAGCCGCTCCCGCGTAAAACAGACAGGGAGCCCGTGCAGTTAAGCTCCGCCCCCCTTCCTCAAGCCTACAGGGTTTCTAGTATGGCTGCCTGCAGTAATCACCTCCCCCTGCAAGCCCCGTTGTAGGAGCCGCCAGCCGCGCTCAGCCGTGTGGAGAGGGGAGCTGCTAATCAAGAGGCATCGCTATCAGCTTTTACCAGCCCCGCTGAGTAGGAGCCACTTAGCCGCGCTCAGCAGCGGGGAGAGGGGAGCTGTAATACAGGAGCAGCGCTAGCAGCTGTTGCCAGCCCCGCTGAGTAGGAGCCGCATAGCCGCGCTCAGCAGCGGGGAGAGGGAGAGCAGATGACTCATGCTCCATAGCGCTCACTGTATACAGCGCTGACAGCGGGGTAGGAGACTGGGGATGGGCAGGTGATATACTCACTGCGCTCCCTGGCCGGTTTCAACAGCACTTGTCTTCGTGTCTCTGAGCAGTTGAAGTGCTGTGTATGTGAGTGGCGTTAAGGAGCTGTCAGATGCTTTTCCTTGTAAGCACTGCACACTCCTTCCTGTTAACCCCTGGAGGTGTAACAGGGCGCCAGGTGCCCGGACCCCACCTTTAGAGAGGTGGCGAAGGGTACCTCAATAAAAAAAATTTAAAAGATGTTTAAAATAATAAAAATAAAATTAAAAGAATAAATGTTAAATAAAAGAAATAAAATAAGTGTCCTGCTGGAGCACAGCAGGTTGTGACCAGCTCCGTAGGCACATTTTCTAAAACTGAGGGCTGGTGGGGCATAGAGGGGGAGGAGCTTCACACTTTTAAATTATTGAAGTGCCAGCTCCAGCTATCCACGCCTCTATACCCCAGCGTAAGCATCTCCAGTGTCCCCTAGTGGTTGAAAGAGAAAGTGAAAGTAAACACACTTCCTGCCTGTCTGAGACTGAGCTTCGGCTCTGTGTTCAGCTGCTGCAGCCTCCTGATCTCTCCTCCTGGCTGGCTCAGATCGCTGAGATAGCAATCAGCACCCGAGCCAGCTAAAAGGAAAACAATTCTACCGCTGGCCCTAAATTTGGGATGCCCCCTAGGTTGGTACAAATCAAAACATAATATAAGAAGGTGTGTAAACTAATAACAAGAGCAAATAATAAACAGCTACTTGCTGAAAATATGCTAAAAAAACAAACAAGAATAAAGTACAATGTACAAAGAATATAACCTATTCCTGAAAATATAACATCTGTCCACAAAGGCTGAGCATAATGATCTGGTAGTGAGATTAAGGTTTAAACAGATTATACAGATTTTGAGGGGTAAAGTTACTAAGAATCGAGATAAGTCGAGATGACAATCTCGGATGAGTTTAAGCATGATTTACAGTTCGCAAACTTACTAAAGGCAAACTCGGGTGAGTTAGAGAGAGACTTCTCTCTTCTCACTCGTAAAACTCGGGTGAGATCGCAAACTCGAATCAACTCATCAACTCACCATCAGGCCAACTTGGGAGCACTTTTCACCTAAAATATACATCTCTCAAATTTACCAAGAATTGGAATGACAAGCTCGGGTGAGATTGGAGCAAACTCTCTGCCAAACTCACTTTTCATACTCTCAACCTCCTAAGCTGCAAGCCCCCCCCCAAAAGCATAACCAGCTCCGGACTTGTCAGCCAGTCCTGGTTCCTAAAATTACAGGGAACAAAACGAGTAGGGTTCCATCGTAATTTAGGAACCAGCACCAGGCTGCAGGGCCAGTGCTGGTTTTAAATATAGTGGGAAAAAAATGCGTAGGGTTCCCCCTATATTTAAAACCAGCACCGGAACCAAACCAACCGGGGTGTAATGCCACAGCCAGGAGACCCTATTACTGGGTCTCCAGGGCCAAAGCATTCTCACCCCAAGCCAGTCAGGTGACGCCGGGGATCTCAGGGGAGGTGGGGACCCCCCAAAAAAGGAGTCCCCCCTCTCCCCAAACCGCAGGCTTAGTCTGAAGCCCGGGCTCATCCCCGCACCCCTGGGCTGTGGGTACAGGGGTAATAAAGTGTAAAATAGAAGTAAACTATTGTATTTTACAGTGGAACAACAGGTGCAATCATGCCTGCCCTTTGGCACTTGTGGAACTACAAGTGCCAGCAGGCGACCGGCACACGTACCTCCACTGTAAAATAAATAGTTATATAAAGACACAACACACACCGTAGATAGTATAAGTTTATTACACACATACCTCAATCACACATACTTACCTGTACCAGCCGGTCTGTCCACTTGTCCAATGTAGAAATCCATGTGGACCTGCAAAAAAGATCGTATACTCACCTACATCCTGGCACTGCTCTCCGTAGCATCCAGGGTCTTAGCAAAACAACAAACCGACTTACGTGAACAATGCCGAACAGGTGTAAATATATGCTGTTACATCTACTTACACTTCGTGAAATGACAGATGAGCATAATCATCTGTAATTTCTCATGGGCCGCCAGCCAATCGGTGGCCGCTTTACATTTAGCGGCCGCTCATTGGCTGATTCTACGTGGGTCCCAGCCAATGAGTGGCCTCTACATGTAAAGTGGCCGCTGATTGGCTAGCGGCCCGTGAGAAATTACAGATGATTTTGGTCATCTGTCATTTTGCGAGGTGTAAGTATATGTAACAGTATACACTTACACATGTTCGGCGATGGTTCGCGTAAGTCGGTTTGTTGTTTTGCCAAGAGCCTGGATGCTACGGAGAGCAGCGCTAGAATGGAGGTGAGTTTAGGATCTTTTTTGCAGGTCCATCTACACGGATTTCTACATTGGACAAGTGGACAGACCGGCTGGTACAGGTAAGTATGTGTCTGTGGGGGGGGACCCTACGTAATTTTTTTTAAACATTTAACCCTTGTTTTACAAGTTTACACACAAGCAGCCTTCACATATCTCACTGATATATGCAGGCTGCTAGCTCGGGTGAGATTTGCAGAGAGAAAACACTGCAATCTCGGGTGAGTAATCTCATCTTCACTTGCAACTAGGGGGAGATATCTCAATCTGCATCACCATCGGAAAAATCACTTTCAGCTAAACTCACTTCTTAGTAAATTTGAGAGATGAAAAACTGGAAAATCACCCGAGATTCGGCGATGCAAATTGAGATAAAAAAACCCCAAACTTGACCAATCTCGAATCTTAGTAAATTTACCCCCTAGAGTACAAAACCAAATGCAAAGGTAATTGCTGCATAAAGGAATGCAAGATACATTACTAACATGGACACTAGTGCCCCATGTTTGCAGATGCTGTGACAGTCCACGAAGGCCATGGAGATCACCAAATAAAAACAGATAGTAATTGCAGTTAAACTAATGGATTGTGTCGGGGCAATTCCCTGTTCGGCCAACACCAGGGTTGGGGGATCGGAGAGATCCAACAAGTTAGACAATCTTGTTCACCCCCTCCTGAAAATGGACGGAATTGGCGAGTCTGGGATTTAACATGTTGAATATCCCAGATTCATTGACTGACCACTAATCATCGTTGTCCGCCTATGTGTGTTCTTGATTGGATTGGTAGGGGAATCGTCCAGTAGGTTTATGGCCTGCATAACTTGGTCCAGCAGCTAAACTGTCTATTCAAGTAGATCTTCACAACAAGCTTTGGTGTGTTAATACCCCCTGGTACTACTGTAGTTTCCCATTGCCTACACAAATATGTAACTTTTATAGTCTTCATTCTAGCACCCTGTACCTGTCACAACCCATGCAGTTCCTCTCTCCTGCCTGGGGTGTCGCTCTCTGCTCTGGTGCTTCTTGCACACTCAGCTGATGCAACAAATTACTGAGATTCAGCAGTTTGTGTGCTAGAAGCAACAGAGCAGAAAGTGACACCCCAGACAGGAAAGAGGAACTGCACAGATTTTAACAGGTGCAGGGTGCTAGAACAAACACTACTTTTATATTTGTGAGAAGATTTTGTGGGAGGTAGGGCACAGAGCTAACCCAAAATCACCTCCATCTGCATGCATTGGATATTAAAGAAAAATATATAATTCAGCTCAGATTATGTAACCAGAAATTGGGGAAAACAGGGATATAATAGTAAGGGGCTTATTAACGCCTGAGGGGGCATGTTTGCAGCGGACCCTTCATCTGATCAGCACACCCCCAGCCAAGAATCTTACCTCGTTCCGGCAAGCGGGTCCCTTCACAGTGATATTCAGTAAGATGGCGCACGTCACTGTGCAGCTCCATATTCCCGAAGTTGTAATTGGGAAGATTGTGCAGCGGAGGAGGAGGAACCCACTTGCCGGAGCGAGGCAAGTATACTTTGGATGCAGGGTGTGCGGTGTGAGGCCCAATATTGCTGAAAATATGTAGTAGCAGCACAATCAAAATATGAGTTCTAGAATATTCCTAGTGTTTTTATTTTCTCTGGGTTTAGGCTCTGTTACTGCTTGGCCTTGGGTGAAAACTGAAGCCCAGCAATATTACAGAATAGTATTTGAATCAGTTGACAGCTTAACGGACTACATTCTTAGCTGTGATCTCAGGGCCTGATTCAGAGGGGATCGGTATGTATTACCGCCGGCCATTCAAATCCCGACAGCGCATGCCCGGCACTGCTGCTAAAGGTTAGTAAGCCTAATCTCCCTCCCCCCCCCAACTCTCCCTTATGGGTGCCTAACCCTAACCTCCCACCCCCACTGCCTAACCCTAATCCCCCCTCCAAGAGCCTAAACCTAACCCCTCCTTCCCCACTGCCTAAACCTAAGTCTTCCGGGGGAGGTGCCTATCCCTAACCTCCCCCCGTGGCTGTCCTCGCCCGGCGCCCGACTTACCTTCGATCGGGATGCTGGGCGTCGGGCTCCCGGCGTAGGTAAAATTACAGGTGTCAGGATTTTGATTTTAAAACTTGGCACTGGTCGCGAGCCAACAGCCAAGGAGAAGCAGATGTGACGAGCCAATTACGGCTCACTGCATCATAGCTCATAGCTTTGTCCGCTCTTGGCATCTAACATCAGACGCCACCGAGCGGAGCCTTCAGTTCTGCGGTGGTCAAGCAAAGAATACAGTAGATGAAGGTGGAAGTTTGGCGGCATTGGCCCAGCTCAGAAGAAAGATGAGGACCGGAGAGTGCTGCAGGTGGTGGGAAGCAAAAACCCCTACCTAGACCACCAGGTGTCAGATATTAAGCCTGTGGGTGCAGTCAGGCCTCAGGCCTGTGGGTAATGTTAGGCAGGCAGATGGTCCGTGTCCTACGGTAAGGCAGGCAATAGTCTAATCCCCTGGTGAGTGGCTGGGCATTAGGCCCAGTCCGCTCTTTAGTGGCAGATAGGTAAGGGTAGGAGTCTCTACTGTGTGTGGCATAAAGCTCCTTAATCATATTATGCCACACAATAGGGCCCCCCTTACTTACCTGCACTTTAATGTGAATAAGGAGCTATACTGTGTGGCAAAATGTATGTAAGGGCACTACTACTGTGTGGCATACTGGGTATAAAGGGCACTACTACTGTGTAGCATACTGGATATCAGGAGTGTATTTATAATGGGTGCAGGGTGTGCCCACACTGCACACCCTGCACCCATATTAGTTATACTTACCTTTCTGAAAACTCTGATGTGCTGCTCTGCAGTGTCAGACCGGCACTGCAGAGCAGCAAAAAATCACAGGGATAATAACGGTGGCCATTTTCCCGTTGACTTGCGCATGTGCAGAAAATATGTCCCCAGGAAAAAAGCACCGGCGCCATTTTCTCAAAGACACTCGCATGCGCAGTAGATTCTGGCATTAAGCCAGAATCTACTGCGCTGACAGAGAGGAGGGAGCCCAAACGGAGGCTGCACATGGGCCCGCTCCTTTCTTAAAATGCCCCTGCTGGATATAAAGGCCACTACTACTGTGCTATTGCTCTGAGGGCTTACATAGGGGCCCTAGAGCCGCTCCTGTGCTGAGCTTGTATTTTTTAAGTTTTTGTGGAAGGGACATGGCCATGTCATCCTGATTTAGCCACGCCTCCAGTGTGTCCCTTTTTGTAATTTTTAAAGTATAATAACCCTAACAGTTTTATGTAAAACAGAGGCAGTCTCATTACTTTTCAATCTGCCCTCGTGTATATATATATATATATATATATATATATATATACTATATTATATATATATATATACTATAATATATATATATATATATATATACAGTGGCGTAACTAGGGTATTTGGAGCCGAAGGCGCGCCCGGAAAAAATGGGCGTGGTCACTTAAAAATGGGGTGTGTCAACATGACACACCCCTTTATTTTCACGCTGAACATTCCTATCCATATGCACCTTAACCCCAGTAGTACCCCTTATACAGTACCCCAGTATGCAGTTGTGGTCCCTCTTATGCAGGCCCATAGTAGTGCCCCTTATACAGTATCCCTAGTAGTGGTCCCCCTTATACAGCCCCCAATTAGTTCCCCTTACTCAGTGCCCCCAGTAGTGGTCCCCCCAAATGCAGTGCCCTATGTAGTGTTCCCCCTTATGCAGTACCCCCAGTAGCAGTCCCCACAATGCAGTGCACCCAGTAGTGGTATCCCCTTATGCAGTGCTCTTTATATAGTGCCCGCAGTAGTAGTCCCCCCCTATGCAGTGCCCTTTATATAGTGCCCCCAGCAGTAGTCACCCCCCATGCAGTTTTCCCAGTAGTGGTCCCCCTTATGCAGGCACCCAGTAGTGATTCCCCCCTATCTAGTGCCCCCTGTAGTGGTCCCCGCAGTGCCCCTAGCAGTAAGCCTCTTATATAGTGCCCCCAGCAGTAGTCCCCCCCTCCCATGCCGTGCCCCCAGTAGTGGTCCCCCTGATGCAGGCCCCCAGTAGTGACCCCCCCTATCCAGTGGTCCCTGTAGTGGTCCTTACTGTTATTGCCCCCAGTTGTGGTCCCCCCAGTGCAGTGCCCCTAGTAGTAGGCCGCTTTTATAATGCCCCCAAGTAGTGGTCCCCAGTTGAGGTTCCCCCTCCCGATTAAGTGCCCCCTGTAATAGCCCCCCCCAGTAGAGGTCCTCCCAATAATGGTGCCCCCAGTAATAGCCCCCCCAGTAGAGGTCCTCCCAATAATGGTGCACCCAGTAGTAGCCACCCGCTCCGTTGTGCCCCCACCCCAGTAGAGGTCCCCCCAGTAGTAGCCACCCCCTCCTTGTTGTGCCCCCAGTAGTGCTGACAGGTTTTTTTAAAAAAATATATAAAAACATACTTACCTGAATCCACGCTGCTGATCCGGACCGCGACACCTCTCCCGCCGCCGCCCGCCAGTCCTCCGGGGCTGGCGCGCTCATCATAATGGGAGAGACGTCATGATGTCATGACGTCTGTCCCATTACCCACTGCAGGAGCCGGACGAAAGTCCGGCTCTTGCAGTGGGTGCTGTAGCAGTCAATGAGAGTCTATCTGACTCTCATTGGCTGCTATTTAACACACGCATCACCGCCAGCGCTGGCGGCGATGCATGTGTTATGCACAGCCTGAGCCCGCCTCCTGACGCTATTGGGCAAGCGCTCAGGGGGAGGGAACGGGCTCATGTGTGCAGCACAGGACCGGTGCTACACTGGTGGTTAGCTAGGGC
The DNA here is from genome assembly GCA_031769625.1 of Taudactylus pleione. Classification (NCBI taxonomy): domain Eukaryota; kingdom Metazoa; phylum Chordata; class Amphibia; order Anura; family Myobatrachidae; genus Taudactylus; species Taudactylus pleione. The sequence goes on along the minus strand of JAUIMM010000017.1, from coordinate 9,196,210 downwards.
GGGCCGGACCGTGGGCGGCGGCGCTGACCGCACTCACTGCGGTTGGCGTTACACTGGTGGTTAACTAGGGCGGGCCGTACCGTGGCCGGCGGCGCCCCCTCGCGCCGCCGGTACCACAGCGCCCAGGGCACGCACCCTGCTCGCCCTGCCCTAGTTATGCCACTGTATATATATATATATATATATATACACTGTATAAATATATAAATATATATTTATAGACACAAAGATAAAGATGGCGCTCCAAAATGTTATTTTTGAGAAGAGTGGACGATACCACATATACCCAAATGGGCCCCACTAGATCTTTCAGAGTCAGATATAGTCCACCTTTAGTGATAAATCAGATTCAGATGATTGTCCGATAGAAGTTGTATTTCTTTCTTTAAGGGTGTTTTTCCGTAAAATCCACTAGAAAGAAAGATGCCTATAGGACAGTTCTCCAGGGGACCAATCCTTCCTTTTGATTGTACTACAAAACACCCTCACACCAAAAACAAACAGAAAAAAAAGGGGCCCAGAGGCCAACATTAGTAGAATAAAATATTTATTTTTCCATATAAATATTTAAAAACAGAGGTAGTCAGCTTACATCTGATAATCTCCTTTTTCATCTATTGGTGAATGCTCACCAACAAAATTTATGGACAATTCAATCAACTATGTGAACTGACGCATTTCACCCTTATAAGGACTTCCTCAGGGGTATATCACAATTTGTTGAAAGGTTCCAAACAATTCAAATCCAATCTGAACATAAGTTTTTATAATTTCTCAAGTCGTATCAGGGAAGCTCTTGATAACACAACCTCAGTTGTGGCAAGTGCAAATACAACTTCTATTGGACAATCTGATTTAACACTAAAGGAGGACTATGGGGGATATTCAATTAGGTGCAAAAAGTCAGTTTCTGTGGAAAAGTTTCGCCGGTGACGTAATTTCACTAGGTGTATTCAATTCCAAAGACTTTTCGTCGATGCGGAAAGTCAATGCATTGGAATAGGCGAAAAAGATTCACGTATGAAACAAGACGGAAAAAAGTGCATAATTGGGGTTTTGGGGTGCAAACTTGTGGAAACCACCATGCACCCTTGGGACAGCCCCCCAAAGGTAAACTGTGTAAAAAAAAGTTTAAATAAAACTTACAACACCCCAAAAAAGTACTTTCATTTTGGGGCGGGGCAAAAAAAAATCAAAGTTGGGTGACAAACTAAAAAAACTAGCGAAATAGACTCCAGGGGAGTCCCCAAGTATGCCCCAGGTATTTTTAAGTTTGCAGGTGTTTGCAGCAGGTGGATTTTTAATGTTTTTTAAAACTTCACTTTAGCAACTTTAAAATATGCTAGCCCCCATTTTCATGCACCCCAAATTAGCTGGGACTACTTTTTTTCAGCAAAAAAACATGCTAAATGCTATTCTTTACCACTTCTGCATAGACGCTAAATAGCAGCTATTGAGAGCGTTGAGGATCTCATTCAGAGTCGGTCGAAGCGGCCGCACGGTCGTATGGGAAAAGGGTCCGGATATGCAAATGATTCCCTCGCAAGTTGCGTCCCTAAGTTCGGATCGGTAGCTGACCAACCAAGGGGAGGAAGCGGTCGGAAGACAAAAAAATACGCCCCCTTCTCGTACGCATTACACGTCATCTCTGGGCATATAAGGATTAATCAAGACCATCGGGAACCATCGGAACTGGTCGTAGAGCTTAAGGTTGACCATACACTCTCTTAAGCTCAACGATCATGTCAGTGTAAAAACCTTCCATGTCACATGTGCCATGACGCTACCTTGTTAATTATGCACTCCCATAATCCGTATGCACTCCCATAAAACGCCGTTCGCATAATGAGGCACGCCTGCGTTCGGATCTCCACTCCCCCGTTTTCAAGCACCTTCCCCTGTTACCACCCACAAACGCCTCCATCTGTCACTCAAACTACCGACCTGGCTGTGTTCAAGGAGAGAGAAATTTCTGATCGTAGCGGCTAGTTTGCGCACGCACATTGCGAACTTTACGCATGCGCAGTATAGCGAACATCGGTGGCGTACGATCGTGCGGCCGCTTCGACCGACTCTGAATGAGGTCCTAAGTACCCCAAATACCTTCAGCAGGCCTATTCCGGGGTATCTATAGTGATCCCCAATGGTAGTGCATCTTTTAGGGGGTGTCAGGCTGATTTCTTCAAAACTGACAGCACTTTTCGCTGGTTTCGAATTCGCCGGGTTCCATTTTCGCTGATTTGGAATTGAATACGGGGATAAGCAGGGATGAGCGCGATACTTTTCCGCATATATATATGACATAGTGATCTTAGGGAGCACCAAACTCCAATTATGCAGGTTCAAACTTTCCCTTAGATTGCCTGTTTTAAAGGGATGAAGATGAAGAAGGGATCCACTTTCAGTTTCTACAATGAGACCCTCAACCAGGGTACACCCAATTACAATCAATCAGTCTCTGCCGGCTTCGTTAATATTTGGTTTTATTTAAAACAAATATATTTAAAATGAATAAAAATCTTACATCACACAAAATATTGTGGCCATTGTGGGTTAGATGTTGTTAATAACTCGCAAAATATAGGTATTTTATTGTATATATAAATATATAGATATATATATATATTGTATATATATATAGAGAGATAACGCCGGCACTTGATAAAAGTCCAATCGACTGAAACGTTGAACGCAGACCTTGTGGAGTCGTGAGTCTTATTTTTTCAAGTCCTGAGAGTGCCGCTGTTACTTTGTGTATATATATATATTAGGGGTGAGCGGGTTCGGATTTCTGAAATCCGAACCCCCCCGAGCCCCCCGATCCGAGGCCGATCCGAGTCAGGCTCGACTTTTCCCGCCTGACTCGGATCTGAAATCGAGGCAAAACGTCATCATCCCGCCTTCCGGGTCTCGCGGGTTTTGGATCCTATATAAGGTACCCGCGCCGGCGCCATTTTCTCACTCGGCTGTGGACAGTGAAGAGGGAGGGTGGGAGTTAGGGCTGGCTGGGCTGTGTAGTGTAGTGTAGTGCAGAGTAGTGTTGTGCTGTGCTGTGCTGCGCTGTGCTGCTGTTGTCCATAGGGGCTGTGTCCACTACTTCAAAGTCCATAGGGGCTGGCTGTGTTGTGCTGTGCTGCTGTTGTCCATAGGGGCTGTGTCCACTACTTCAAAGTCCATAGGGGCTGGCTGGACTGTGTTGTGCAGTCAGTTGTCCATAAAGGCTGTGTCCACTCCAAAGTCCTGTGCAGTGTCCCAGTCCTAAAGGGGTGCTGTAGTGTTGTCCAGGGGGTGCTCTGTCCGTCAGGGGTGCTCCCCCAAGTGCTAAAAAAAAATATTTTTTTTCTGTGTTTGTGAATTGTGTGCACTGTGGCTGCACGTGCATCAACGATGGAGCAGCGCCAAGCGTGCGCCTGTGTCCCATAAGTAAAAGGCCGGCTGGCTTGTCCGTTAAAGGGTGCTGTAACCCCCAAAGGGCACTCCAAACAAAATAAAAAAATATATTTTTTTGTGTTTGTGAATTGTGTGCGCAGTAGCCACACGTGCATCAACAAAGGAGCAGCGCCAAGCGTGCGCCTGTGTCATAAGTAATGGGCCGGCTGGCTTGACCATTAAAGGGTGCTGTAACCCCCAAAGTACACTCCAAACCAAATAAAAAAATATTTTCTGTGTTTGTGAATTGTGTGCGCAGTAGCCGCACGTGCATCAACAAAGGAGCAGCGCCAAGCGTGCGCCTGTGTCCCATAAGTAAAGAGCAGGCTGGCTCATTTCTTAAAGGGTGGTGTAACCCACAAAGTGCACTACTCTCCAGCAAAAATAAAAAAATATTTTCTGTGTTTGTGTGCGCCTTAGCCACACGTATATATCAAATCGATATAACATAAATGGAGGACCAAACTTTCTCAGATAAAAATAAAATAGAGAAAGATCAAGAACCACTTCCTCCTAGTGCTGAAGCTGCTGCCACTAGTCATGACACAGACGATAACATGCCATCAACGTCGTCTGCCAAGGCCGATGCCCAATGTCATAGTAGAGGCCACATACAATCCCAAATGACAAAGCTCAGGAAAATGACCTTAAAAAAAACATTTAAATCATCTGAAGAGAAACGTAAACTTGCCAATATGCCATTTATGACACAGAGCGGCAAGGAACGGCTAAGGTCTTTCCCTATGACTAGTGTGTGTCATACTAGTATGACTAGTATGTTCATGACTAGTAGTTCAGCTTCACATGACGATGGAAGCCCTCCTCCCGCTAAAAAAATCAAACGAGTTAAGCTGGCAAAAGCACAGCAAAGAACTGTGCGTTCTAAGAAGATATCACAAATCCCCAAGGAGAGTCCAAGTGTGGTGGCGTTTGCGATGCCTGACCTTCCCAGCACTGGACGGGAAGAGGTGGCTCTTTCCACCATTTGCACGCCCCCTGCAAGTGCTGAAAGGAGCACCCACAGTCCACTTGCTGATATGCAAATTGAAGATGTCACTGTTGAAGTACAACAGGATGAGGATACTGGTGCAGCTGGCGCTGAGGAGGAAGTTGGCGAGGAGGATTCTGATGGTGATGTGGTTTGTTTAAATCAGGCTCCGGGGGAGACAGTTGTTGTCCGTGGGATGAAAAAGCCCATCACGGTCATGCCTGGGCAGAAGACCAAACATTCCACCTCTTTGGTCTGGCAATATTTCTATCCAAATCCGGACAACAACTGTCTTGCCATATGTACCATATATAAAGGTGAAATAAGTAGGGGTAGGGACGTTAACCACCTAGGAACATCTTCCCTTATACGGCACCTGCATCGCGTTCATAAAAAGTTACTGTCAAGTTCAGAAACTTTGGCTAAGACCGTAAGTAGTCCAGGGACACCTAAATCCCTTTCTCCTGTTTTATCCAAGGAATCGGTGGATGAGGAGGATGAGGACGACATCTTGCCTCCGTAGAGCCAGTTTGTGCAGGGACACATTAATTGCCAGCTTGTTTTGTGGGGGCCCAAACGAACCAATCATTTCAGCCACAGTCATGTGGCAGACCCTGGCGCTGAAATGATTGGTTTGTTAAAGTGTGCATGTCCTATTTATACAACATAAGGGTGGGTGGGAGGGCCCAAGGACAATTCCATCTTGCACCTCTTTTTTTTCTTTGCAGTATGTACTGTTTGGGGCCTAGTTTTTCAAACTGCCATCCTGTCTGCCACTGCAGTGTCACTCCTAGATGGGTCACGTGTTTGTGCCGCCCACTCGTGTCGCTTAGCATAGTCATCCAGCTACCTCGGTGCAACCTTTTGGACATAAAAACACTATTGTGAGGTGTGAGGTGTTCAGAATAGACTGGAAATGAGTGGAAATTAAGGTTATTGAGGTTAATAATTGCACAGGAGCAGAAAAACCCACAAATTCTGTGATTTAAGCTGTTTTTATGCTTTTTTTCAAAAAAATACAGATCCAAAACACAAAACCCAGAACCCAAAACACGGAAGGGTGGTTTTGGCAAAACCAATCCAGATGCAAAACACGAAGAAAGATCCAGATCCAAAACCACTTTTTGCCTAACCCTAACCCCCCCTAAGTGCCTAAACCTAATCCCCCCTAAGTGCCTAACCCTAACCCTAACCCCACCTAATTGCCTAAACCTAACCCCCCCTAAGTGCCTAACCCTAACCCCCCCTAAGTGCCTAACCCTAACCCCCCCTAAGTGCCTAAACCTAATCCCCCCATCCCCACAGCCTAAATCTCCCGGGGGGTGCCTAACCCTTACCTCCCCCTGAGGATGCCTAATCCAAACCCCCCCTTCCCCTAGCCTAACCCTAACCCCGTCATCCCCCCAGAGCCCTTAACCCAACCCTCCCCCCCTGCGACTAAGAAGTCCCGACGCCTGGTTTACCTTTGTTTGGTATGCCGGGTGTCAGGATTACGGCATCTGGATAATGATAGGCGTTGGTATTTCGACACCTATCATTAGTCCAGGGCCGCAACTAGGGGGGGGGCTGAGGGGTCATGTGCACCGGGCACCATCCTCCAGCGGCACCGGCCACAGACTTCTCTGTGCCGGAGGTCTGCAGATAGAGACCTCCGGCAGTGGTGCGCGCCACTGAAAAATCGACGGAAGATCCCGCCCTCCCTCCTCCCGTCGGAAGTTAGGGTAGGAGCTGAGGGGGCGGAGAGGGAGTGAGAGGGGCGGCAGTGCTGCACAGGGCGCACTGCCGTCTAGCTACGACGCTGATTAGTCCCATGCTGGGATTTCACAGAGAAGCCGGCGGTCTGTATTTCGACCGCCGGCTTCCTGACTACATACCATATATATGATACGTGTGTGGAAGCAGGGGCCGGGGACAGAGCACAGGGCAGCTGCACCGGAGGAGGGGGTGGGTGTGCCGCCGGCTGTGGGGGCTGGAGACAGAGCTTCTATAGTTGTCACAGGCAGCCCAGCAGTGGGAGAAGGGGCTGGGGGTGCCGCTGGCTGCCCGGGCCAGGGATAGAGCAGCAGCTGGGGCTACCAGGACCCACGGCTACTGCTACTATAGGAGTCACAGCCGAGACGGGGGAGAAGGGGGTGGGGTACTGCCGGCTGTCCATGCTGGAGGCACATGCAGCAGTGCAGCCATGCCGGGGGGATTACACGGGCTGCCTGATCACTGCTGGCCACAGTGATAGGGACACAGCAGCAGTCACGGCTACAGGAGCAGCAGCTACTGCTTCTATTGAAGCCTTCTATTGAACCATAGGCGTCTTTATAATGGGTGCAAGGTGTGCGGGGCACACGGGCCCCTGGGTCCAGGGGTCCCACACTGCACACCCTGCACCCATAGGTAATAATACTTACCTCTCCGCTGATTCCCGAAGTGCTTCTCTGCAGCGGTGGAAGGGCGCTGCAGAGCAGCAAACACTTTCCCAGTGATCTGCACATGCGCAGAAAAGATGTCCCCCAGGAAAGTAGGCACGGGTGCCATTTTCCCGGAGACCCGCGCATGCGCTGTAGATTCTGGCATGAAGCCAGAATCTACAGCGCTCAGTGCCGCGCTGAGTCGCCGAGAGAGAGGGGGCCCGAACGGAGGCTGCACACGGGCCCCCTCCTCTCTTGAAACGTCCCTGTATTGAACCTTCATTCGGAATGCCGGGTGTTGGGTTCCCGGCATAGGGATAATGATAGGTGTCGGGATTTCGACGCCTATCATTAGACTCCTGCCGGGATTAGACAGTCGGGAAGCCGGAGCTTGACATTTCGACCGTCGGCTTCATAACTGCATCCCAATAGGGAGTATGGGAAGTATTTAACTTTATATTAAGCTTTTAATGAGACTATTGCTCTTACAGTCTATAAGATATTCCTATGTATTTGATCATTTAAACTAACGTTATGTGATAAGCATTTAAAGTGCAACGAACTGTGACTCTGTGATGAAAATTTAATGCATAAATACATTACTTGTGCATCTGATAAGGACACAAGGAGCTCCTGAATAATAAATGTTTATGACTACTTTTAAAGGTTACAATTATATGACTCATATTATATTTATATAAAGACAAGGTATGGTTAAGGGTGTCCCAAGTTCTTTAAATGTTATTTTAAATAAAACAAAACTTGGATGGAATCACCGTCTGATATAGATCAACTACCTAGCAGTGTGAGCAACCGTTACATACTATAATAGGGAATTGGTATGACATACCGCCGGACCTAAGCCTGGCTGATGAAATACCGACGCTGGAAGTCCGGCACATTAAGATCCCGACGGCGCCTGGTCAGTATCCTAACCATCCCCTCTCCCCCCCTAACCCTAACCCTCCCGTAGGGGTGCCTAACCCTAACCTCTCTCCTAGTGCCTAACCCTAACCTTCCCCCAGGGGTGCCTCAACCTAACCGCTCCTCTCCGCACCCTAATTCTAACCCTCCCAGGGGGGGGGGGCCGGACCTTAAGTCCCCCCGGTAGTCCCTAAATCTAACCCCCCCCCCACGGCTAACAGGTCCCGACGCCCGACTTACCTACGTTCGGTATGCCGGGCGTCGGGATTTCGGCGTGGGGCTGATGATAAGTGTCAGTATTCAGACGCCTATCATTAGTCCCATGCCAGGATTTCACAGTCGAGAAGCTGGCGGTTGGTATTTCCACCACTGCTTCCTGACTACATACCTTATAATAGTTTTGTAATATCAGAGGGCTATTTAGCATATTCCTAATATATTTTCTATATTTTCCCAGTACCAATCATTCTTTATGGCTCATTGGAGAAAAACTACACAATCCAGTCTTAAAATTTTACCTATTAGCTTCATACATATATATATATATATATATATATATATATATATATACACAGTAAAATAAATATAAAACACTGAGAGAGTCTTAGGTACCTGCAGATAAAGAATAAATGTACTGAAATGTAGATTTGTGACAGCTACTTTAAAAGCACTTCTATGTAAAGACCCCAGCTGCTCCCCTGACTGCAGTACTAACAATCAGTAGATGTCAATAAGCGGCCTCTGGGAAACACTCCACCCACAGTACCTCAACATCACTAATATTTAATGCTCATTTACAGACCTTTTAGTGGGTCCCTAGACATTACAACCCTAAATACATGTTATCCATCAGAGAAAGCGAGAGGAATGCAGGAAAACCAACAATTCAGCATATTACAAAACAAGCATAATGGCCATTCACTCATCCTCAACAGGTCTCTAGGGTCTCATTATTGATGTCTTATGTCAATCTCTAGTTCTTGCCATTAACTATGTTAGAGACAATAGAATAGACTGCAACTCTGCCGGGCTGACTTTCTGTTAGGTGCAAATTTTGCCTGGGTGCAGTCAGAGATTGTAACTGAGCAAACCATTGCAAGGGGTGCAAATGCAAAATGTTTTTCCATGTAGGGCATACTTGCCAACTCTCCCTCATTGTCAGGGAGACTCCCTGAAATAGTAGTAATCTCCTTGACTCCCTGAAGAGGTCCAGCAATCTCCCTAATTTCACCTTAACCCATTATGAAACTGATATATATATATATATATATATATATATATATTATATATATATATATATATATAAAAAAAAAAACAGATATATATACGTTCAAATGGGATCATTAGTATAATTTCCCTGCATTGGTAACATGACACAATGATCCCTATGGCTACATACATTTTCTGAAAGGTATCAGTGTGTTTTCATTAACAAATAGATCTTACTAACTGCCCTGGGCGACATTTACATTTGGATTTAAGTAAATTTTATGACATGCCTCTCACATGTAGCAGTACACTTTAACGCTTGCTCATAGTTCGTGTTTTCACAATCTCCCTGAAACGCTTTTTCAAAAGTTGGCAAGTATGATGTACAGTAGGGCCAGTACTGCATGCTGTACACACATACCGGCCAACTCTGTTTTTACACTGCATTTTGATTTGGGCTATTCCACAATACACCTCTCAACTCTAAGGGGTAAATTTATCAAAGGTCGATTTTGCATTTTGAGTTATTTTTACGTGCGATTTTCATTCCATTTGTATTCGATTTTGCTTTTGGGTATTTACTAAAGGCCAAATCGAATGTAAAATCGAATTTCAAATCGAATTTTTAGTCAAATTGGCCTCAAATCAGCCATCGGAAAAACAGTAGTACTTTTACCATAGCCCAACACACAAAACCCTTATTTACTATCATTCGATTTGAAATCGACCTCAAAATCGGACTTCAAATCGAACTTCAAATCACCAAATGAATAGACCTGCTTCATGCTTTCGATTTGAGCATGAGCAGGTTGGATTGACACAGATACATGCAGACATCAGTGAGATGCCTGCATGTATCTGACTGTAAAAAGTAAATAGTTAAAACTTAAAAAAAATTACGTGAGGTCCCCTCCAAAAACACAACCAGTCCCGGACTGTTCAAACCCAGGTCTGGTTGACTAAGTACAGGGAAAAAATGACGTAGTGTCTCCCTGTACTCAGTACAACCAGCAGTGGGCTATGGGAACCAGGGCTGGTTCCGGAATTAAAGAGAAAAATTTGCATAGGGTCTCCCTGTAATTCACAGAACCAGCCCTGGACCCTTTCTAACGGGGGACTGATGCCACAGCCAGGGGAGCACTATCACCGGGCCCCCAGCCGCAGCATCAGTCCTGACCACTAGTCAGCCCAGGCCAGGATCCCTGGGGAGTTGGAGACCCCTCCAATAAAGGGGTCTCCCTCTCCAGGGCACCCCTAGCCTAGGCTGATAGCCCGGGGCTATCCCTGCCACCCCTGGGCGGTGGGTGGCGGGTTGATTGTGTTAGTGTAGTGCAAATATAGAAGAATATAGACATTGTCTTTACAGTAGAACTGCAGGTCCCAGCAAGCCTCCCCCGCATGCTGATCCTTGGAGAACAGTTCACCTGTAAAGAAATGTTGAAAGAAACACACACCTTACACAGTATAAGTTTAATACATACATACATACACACTCACACATACTCACCTATATTACCTCGAGTGGTCCCCTTGTCCAGTAGGCATCCATGGGTCTTTTTAAAATAACAAAACTTTAAACCCGACCATTGCACTAAGCAATATTCATCCTAACCAGGATGAATATTCCTTCCCGGATGAAGCGCACAGACGCGGCTTCCTCCTTTGAAGCTCCGGGTCTGGGCGTTCATTGGCTGAGAGAGGTCAGGCGCCGCCTCTCCCTCTCCCTCCGTTGAACTCAATGGTGGGAACCGCAAGATAAACTTTAGTTACCCTGAGTGTGTATGTATGTATATATTAAACTTATACTGTGTAAGGTGTGTGTTTCTTTCAACATTTCTTTACAGATGAACTACAGGTTCCAGTGGGCCTTTAATGCCCCACATGTTGGTACTTGTGGTTCTCCAAATACAAGCACGTGGGGGAGGCTTGCTGGGACCTGCAGTTCTACTGTAAAGACAATGTTTATATTCTTCTATTTTTACACTACACTAACACAAACAACCCGCCACTCACCACCCAGGGGTGGCAGGGATAGCCCCGGGCTATACACCAGACCTGGGTTTGAACAGTCCGGGGCTGGTTGTGTTTTGGGGGGGGAACTCACTTAATTTTTTTACGTGTTAACTCTTTATTTACTTTATACATGCGGGCATCTCACTGATGTCTGCATGTATCTGTGTGAGAACGAACTGCTCATGCTGAAAGTTCTATGCTGTCGGGGATTTGCAGTTCGTTTTGAAGTGTGATTTGCCATTCGATTTGTACATGAACATGCCAAATCGAACAGCAAATCACTGCTCAAAACCGACTCAAATCTAATTTGTTTTGCAAATCGCAAAACAAATCGAATAATAGTAAATCTGGCAAAATCACTGGTTTTGCAACATTCGATTTGAGTCGGTTTGAGAAGCGCTAGATCACTCTTCAAAATGACCTGCAAATCGAGCTTTGATAAATTTACCCTTAAATCTTGTTGTGCATTTGACATGTTCCTCCCTGCAGCACTAAGGGCTCTATTTACTACAATCCGCATATTGAATGCGGATTGTAGTGTGATATTACCGAGTGAATTCGCATTGCGAATTCAGGCAATATCACAGGGATTTATTACAAATCCCTTGCAGGGACAGAGCTTGTGATAAAGCTCTGTCCCTGCGGATCCCATCCGCACTCTAGTCGCGGTATTTTCGGAAAAAATACCGCGACTAAGAGCCCGCGCATGCGCCGACCCACCATCGTTGCTACCCCCCACCGATGCTAAGCCCCGTCCCCCGCGATCGCGGAACCCCGCGACCCCCCTCCCCTCCGCGACCACCCTCCCTTCATTACACTTACCTGCATCCTCCTGGCCTCTGGTGATCTTCTCCGGGCTTCCCGATCAGGTGATCTCCCATACTGCACTGGGGCCTGATCACCTGATGACCGGGCCGCAGGGCACTATGGGAGACCAGCTGACCGGAGAGGAGCCATCACCGGAGGCCCGATCACCGGTCCCTGGATTCAGGTAAGTAAAAAAAAAATTTAAAATTTTTTTTTTCTTTTTTTTGAAGCAATCAGCTTGCGGTCTGTTTAGACCACATAGCTGATTACTGGTACCGGCTCCCGCCTCTGCTCTCCCCGTTAGAGCAGAGTGGGAGCCCGGTAACCGGGGGAGACCCTGGATAACGCCACCTCCAGGTGGCGTTATTATCACAGGGCTTCCCCCGGTATTTTTTTACAATTTATTTTTAGTAACTGTGGTCGGATCACATTTCCCATTACAATTATGGGAAATGCGATCTGCTTTACTAAAAATAAGTGATACTAGGGGTTGGAGTAGAATTTTACCAATTCTACTCCAATTGCCCTGCAATAACTACAGGTGAAACTAAAATAATGTGAAAAGGGTGTGAAAACACCCTTTTTCACTTTATTTTAGTAAAAATAATGTTAATAAATAGAGCTCTAAATGGTGTATCCAAATGCTGATTTTACACCCAGTAGCTGGAGTTTTTCTAACTCTGGGCACAGAAACAGACAAATCTCAGGTGCACAACTCCAAATTATTAATAATATATAAATGCAGTAAAATTTTGCAATCAATAGAGGTTTTTAGCATAATCATGGCCAAGGTTTTATGCCTACCCACCATATCCAGGTAACCTCTTTAGGGTAGGTCCCTAACATACTAGGGTTCAAATCCAGAGCGCAGGACCCCCCAAAACTGGCCCAGCCAAGCTGCTCCAGGGCACCACCATAGTAAGAAAAGTGCAGTGTAAAGAGATAGTTAAGAGCAGCTAAGCTGCATATAAAGAATGAAAATAAAAAAGTGAAGTACATATATATTAAACACACAGTGAAGGGTTAAAAAGTGTTATAAAAGAAAATGTGTAACAATGCGTTGCCCTGAAACAGATCAACCAATGCAATCCAGGGGGAAACATGCCCCAAAAAAGAACCAAAGCTGCACTACAGTATATAACTTGTATGACTTACATAGAATTGTGCCTAATACCAGTGTGCATATACATTGCCAGACTCCATGCTTTTAAACCAATAAGGAAGGGTGCTAATCCAGACTTGGGGCGTCTCCTTTCCCTCAAAAGTGCAATAAAGCACATTAAATGAAGTATATGGGAAAGATTCCTGGACTGCACAACCTGATTATATATATAATGGGAGGTGCTACCTGATGACACTAATTGCAGGCACAGAAACAGACAAATCTCAGGTGCACAACTCCAAATTATTAATAATATATAAATGCAATAAAATTTTGCAATCAATAGAGGTTTTTAGCATAATCATGGCCAAGGTTATGGGCTTACCCACCATATCCAGGTAACCTGTTGAACCTGGTTCAAATCCAGAGCGCAGGACCCCCCAAAACTCTATCAGACCATACATGTCTAAAATATGGATTTGATTTCACAATAAAAGCGCAAGTTTCCAAATGAAGTATGTCAATTTTGCTACATATATACATGTAAAAAAGTCGACAAATAAGCTTGCTGATTAGATTCAATGTATTATTTTAGAGTAATAAATCACTTGGTTGTCCTATGCCCCAGTCATAATGCAGTACTTTTGCTAATGTAACAGTCCCAGGATACGTTTAATGTCCCGACAGTGGGGTTTCCGGCAGTGACAATGCCGACGCCAGAATCCTGTCACTTATCGGATTATTGGTGCCAGCATCCTGACTGCCGGAATCCTAAAGGTAAGTAGCGGGGTTGGAAGGAGGGTTAGGCACTAGGCGGAGGGTTAGGTGTAGGCACGGGGATGGAGGGTTAGGTTTAGACACTAGGGGGAAGTAAGGTTTAGGCACCGTCGAGGGAGGGTTAGGGTAGGGTTAGGTTAGTTATACTTACCTTGAGCCGCCGGGATGTTAAACTAGTCGAGATGCCGGTATCAGGATTCTGACTGCTGGGATCCCAAACGCTGGCATCCCGGTCCCTAAGCAATAATGATTCCCACTGGGAGTCTGAATGTTAGCAGACCACATTAACTTGATTATAAATGTAGGAAAAGGGAAAGAGGGAACGAAGAGTTTGGGTATTACTTTTACACATTTGCTGTTCTAAAGGTAAAATTATCCTTCAAATTTTTTTAATTTTTAGATAATTACGTAGTAGGCAGGTGATCACAAAAACTCATCCGGTTGCACCATATGTCACTCTCCATCTGTATTGTTAAATGCACCCAATTTTTTTTTCTTTTTAAATGAAGCATGGTGAGTTAAGTTCAAAAAGCGCAATCAACGCATTGAGAGCCTGAGTCAGAGTTGCAAGCTATACCAATGTTTTTTCTACTGTGCATGTATCTGAGTCCCAATTTTGTTCATACAGAGTCGCAGATCAAACATTGCTGACAGTTATGGTTCCATTTTTGATTTAATTTAAATATTCAGAATTAGTGTATAACTTTTTTTCTTTTGCTTTCTAGACCCTTTAACCACTTGCCTGGCGTGGTCGCATCAGATGCAACCACACTAGACTGGGCTTTCCCTGACATGTTCGCATATGATGTGACCAGTCAGAAATGCCCACTAGGCGGCACCACAAGCTAATCTTACAGCAGCCGCCTATATCAGAGGGACCTGCTGGTCTCTCTGCACCCTCAGCTTCCCCTCCAGTGTGTCCCAATCACTGCTGGCCACAGTCAACGGGCACCCAGCGGGACCCCCTCCTTACGTGGCTACAGATAGCCATGTCTTTAACAGAAGCAGTAGCTGTGGCTCTTGTAGCCGCGGCTGCTGCTGTGTCCCAATCACTTTGGCCAGCAGTGATCGGCTGGGCCGCCAAGAGCCGTGCCGGGCCCGGGTAAAAAGGGGGCATGGCCTAATCGCGGGAGGCGTGGTCACACCCTCTTAGGTAAAAAAAAGAAAAGTTTTGCAGCGCCGCATGCTGGCGAGGGAGGCGCTGTAAGCCCCCTCAGCCCGGCAAATAACCAGTGGGGGCGCGATCAGCTTGATCGCTTGGGCAGCCAGCGGCACCTCCAGCCCCTTCTCCCGCTGCTCAGCTACCTGTGACAACTATAGAAGCTCTGTCCCCAGCCTCCACAGCCAGTGGCACACCCACTCCCTCCTCCAGCACAGCTACCCTGTGCACTGTCCCCGGCCCCTGCTTCCACACACATATCATATATATGGTATGTAGTCAGGAAGCCAGGGGTCGAAATGCCGACCGTCGGCTTCCCGACTGTGAAATCCTGGCATGGGACCAATGACAGGCATTGCAATACCAATGCCCATCATTGTCCAGATGCCGGGCATCGGGACCTCTTAGCTGCGGGAGGGGGGTTAGGTTTAGGGACTCCCGAGGGGACTAAGGGTTAGGCACCCCCTGGGAGGGTTAGGACTAGGCTATGGGAAGAGTGGGTTAGGCACCCCTGGGGGGAGGTTAGGATCAGGCACCTCCCCGGGAGGGTTAGGTTTAGGGTGTGGGGAGGGGGGGTATGGTTTAGGCACCCCTGGTGGGAAAGTTAGGGTTTGGCACTAAGGGGGAGGTTATGGTTAGGCACCCCTAAGGGAGGGTTAGGGTTAGGGGGGTAGAGGAGAGGGTTAGGGTTAGAACTCACCTTAGTCGGGATTTTCAGCTTTCTGCCTTCCGGCGTCGGTATTACATGCACCAGTCTTAAGTCCGGCGGTATGTCATATCAATTCCATATATATATATATATATATATATATATATATATATATATATATATATATGTACAGCAGGTAAAATAAGTATAGAACACATCAACATTTTTCTCAGTAAACATATTTGTAATGGGGCTATTGTAATGAAATTTTCACCAAATGTCTGCAACAACCCATGCAAGCCACACATGCAAATAAATCAAAGCATAGATGTCCATAAATTAAGTTATGTGTATAATGTATAGGTTGAGTCTCCCATATCCGAAGTGCTCGGGACCAGGAGCATTTCTGATATGTGAATTTTTTAGGTATTTAAAATACCTGGGGGTCCGGCAGTGTATGGGGATCCGGCGTTTTTGCATGGGGTCTGGTTTGCGTCATAGGGGTCTGGCGGTGTCCATGGCGGGGTTGCGGTGGTGCAGCGGCATCTGCCGCAAGGTGTGAGGAGGTCTGGTGGCATCTGCATGGGGCTCTGGCACTGTGGAGGAGATGTAGCCTGTGAGAGAATGGCTACAAAGCCACTCCCACGCCGGCAGTCATTGGACAGTGACTCAATGACATCAGATCACGTCATAACATTAAGGAAGATCCTAAATATTCAGTTTTTTGGAATATTTCGGATAGCAGAATTTCGGATATGAGAGATCCGACCTGTATATGTATATAAATCTATGTATTATAATAGTGCCCTTATATTAAGGCTGAATTGAAGAAAAAGGAATTCTCCCATAGATAATTCCAGGGGGGGGGGTTGGCATGGTGTTTTGGGGACTACACCTCAAAAGGTATTGGAGATACCGAGCTGAAATTTGGCATGGGTGGGTAGAACCATCGCTCGGTGCTGCATGCCAAATTTGGATTTGGGGGTAATCTAAAGTTCCATCTGTCTGTTTTTTCTGACACTCTCAATTGGGACCACTTTTCTGCTGTTCTCTTTGGGGGATTTTTGGGAAAGCATAAGTCAGGCTACAGGGAGAATTTAGACTTGGGGCTTGCTTTATTAGGTAGCTCTTGTTCCAGGGTAGGTGCTTTTGGGGCTCAGTTATTGAGAAAGTTAAAATTTTTAAACTATTACCTCACAGTATATATAGATAGGGAGCTTCAACTTGGGTGCACCAAGATGGCTGTCCTTTGTGGGCGTTAGCGGCAACAGGACCCGGCGACAGTGTGGGAGTTAGCCAGACGGGGACCTGGCAGCGACGGTGCGGCCATCAGTGGCGGTGGTGGTGTGGGCGTCAGTGGTGGTGCGGGCTATAGTGGGACCCAGCTGTAGTGTTCGGCAGTGGAACCCATTACAAAGATGGCCACAGTGAGCCAATCATGGCTCGCAATGTCATCACCCCGCCCCCTTGGCTGGCTTATATAAGCCAGCATGAACAGGCAGCATGGCAGTCCGATGGGAATCCCTGACAGGCAAAGATGCTGAAGCCCTGTGACATTACCCCCCCCGCTAAAAAGGGACCGGTACTGGTTTTGGTAAATGCTGAGGAACCCTCATTTTTTCCCCCTGTATTTCCAAAACCAGGACCATATGTCTTTTGTCCACTGTATTTTGACAACCAGGACTGGCTCTAAAAAGCCCGGTGCTGGTTGTGTTAAATACGGGGGACCCCTACACTTTTTGTCCCCAATATTTTAACATCCAGGACCGGCAGTGAAAAACCTGTGGTTGGTTGTGCTTTACGGGGAGGGTGGGGTCACTTCACACAGTCAACCCAGCACCCACAGCTCCAGAGGTGCCGAGGAAAGCCAGCACAGGCCTCGGGTGCCCTGGAAAGGGGGACTCCTTTATT
Source organism: Taudactylus pleione (assembly GCA_031769625.1). NCBI lineage: Eukaryota > Metazoa > Chordata > Amphibia > Anura > Myobatrachidae > Taudactylus > Taudactylus pleione. Next base: position 9,178,840 of record JAUIMM010000017.1, on the reverse strand, counting down.
GAGGGACCCCCAGCTCCCCAGGGATCCCCTAGTGGTCAGGGTTAATAATTTGGCTGGGGGACCTGGTGAAAGGGTTCTCCTGGCAGTGGCATTATCCCCCCACTAGAAAGAGCATGGTGCTGGTTATGGAAAATACAGGGGCCCCTATGCTTATTGTCCCCTATATTTCCAAAACCAGGACCGGCTTGGCTTAGCCCAGTGCTGGTTGTGCTACATACAGGGGATCCCTACATCTTTTGTCCCCTGTATTTTGACAACCAGGACTGGCTCTGAAAAGCTCGGGGCTGGTTGTGCTTTGGGTGGGTGAGGGGGGGGCATGTCCTTTTTTTATTATACACATATTCAATTTTTAACATAGATGCATAAATGGATCTCACTGGTACGTCCATGCATCTGTGTCTTATTGATTTTATTTTCTCAGATGCATGCCCTGCACCAGTGAGCCCTCTGTCACCTGCTGATGCCTCTGTGCACTGCCCCGCTGCTGCCGCTGCCCCGCATGCTTGCAACCTGCCCCCACACCCGTCTCTCACTCTGCACCTCCAAACCACCTCTTGTGTGCTGGCCTCTCCTCCACCTGCACTAGTGTACCATTTTGTTGCCCTATTGTCCTGCAGGTGGCCCAGTTTGCTCCTCCAAACCCTGACAGTAAAAGTAAAAAAAAGCAATGGAATTCCATAGACAAAAAACCTTACGGTTTTACATGTCCCATTAAGGCTTCTTAGACATGATCTGAATTTTCACAAAATCTACTGAATTTCTGCCACTCAAACTTAAAAAAGTTTTCCTTGCGCAATACAGATATGGTATGCCATCACACCCTGTGGTTAACTACAGATTCAGAACTCTCACAGACTGAGATTGTTGTCACTCACAAAATGGTGGAGCTGTTAATTCACAGAATGGTTTGCACATTGGAATACACACATGCAGTCTATGCAACTGAGGTCTGAGCCATTATGTGACACACACATCCCACTCAGGGCCCGATTCAGACCTGCTCGCTAGGCTGCATTCGCACGCAGCCAGATGATTTTTGCAATCTGCGCATACGTATGCATCGCAGTGCACGTGCGCAAACTTTCAATGCGAAGAATGGGAAGCGTTTGCTCACTGCACATAGACAGCTCGCTAGCTAGAGTGACAGGACAAGCCATTTTTGGGTGGTGACAGGCGATGGTCCATGAAAACGGGGGAGTAGTGGTGCGAATGCAGGCATGCCTGAGCATCTCATTGCCATTTCAGAGGTGTGCATAATTAAGAAGCAGCATCATAGTACACGTCACATGGTTGAAAATCACACTGAATCACTCGCAGTGCTTATGGTAGGGTATTGTCAGCCACAAGTGCTGTGATCGCTTCCGATGGTACTCGTTGTTACCGATGGTTGCATACACTTCCTGGACATGACATGGTAAAATGGGTGTCTTAAGATAGGCTGGTGGGCGTCTGCATATACAGAGTGCTAAGACATAGTGGGCGTGCATTTGACTTGCCGTGCGATCGTGGATTTGCACACTTTCGCTGCATGTGAACTTCTAGCGAGCGGGTCTGAACCGAGCCCTCAGTGCCCACAATCTTCCCATTCGGTCACCACAACAATACCACTCGGTTGCAGGCCCGCCAAGAGCCGCGGCAGGCCCGGGTAACAGGGGGTGTGGCCCAATTGCGAGAGGAGTGGCCACGCCCCCTTCCCGACAATGAAATAAAAAGCACACTGGGGAGGGTGATCGCTCTGAGCCCCCTCAACCCTGCTCAAAGCCAGGGGAGCATGATCAGTCTTATCGCTACCCCCCACAGGCATAGGAGACTGCTGCGGATGCAGCTTGCTGGGCTACTGTGGGGGGGGGGCAGCACCATACCTGGGCCCCCGCCAGGCCCCTCATGAAGCCCGGGCCAGGGTAATCTGTACCCGCTCCCCCCCTCTTGGCGCCCCTGCTCGGTTGCACCATCCTTCTCACTCCATACATCTATTTAATTTACAATACACATTCAGCTCCCTAATTGCTAAAACTATTATACTCTGTCTCTGTTTGTACACTTTCTTCCCCTATATGCCTCCATGCTGCTATCTCTTCCTCAATCCCTACTGCTGTGTGGTCTTCCAACTGAGCTAGTCTGTATTCCCTCATCCGCACCAATCTGTCTTTCCCCATCCGCGCCGCCCTGTCTTCCTGCATACGTGACAATCTGTTTCCTTACATGTGCACCACTGCCTTCCCCCTAGCCATACTGCTCTGTCTTCCCCTCATCTTTGCCACTCTTTCTTCATCAATCTGCACCACTCTGTCCCCACTCTGCCTTTCCCCCCCACCTGCACCACTCTGTCTTCCTCCCAATCCGCACCAATTTGTTTTCCCCAATCCCTACTGTTGTGTGTGCTCCCATTTGTACTAGTCTGTATTCTGTCATCTGCACCAATCTGTCTTTACCCATCTGCGCTGCTCTGTCTTCCAGGATCCATACCACTCTGTACCACTCCATACATGTGGCTCATTCCCCCCAAACCATGTGATTCTGTATCCCCCATCTGCGCTGCTGTCTTCCCCCCATCCGCACCACTGATTTCCACCCATCTGATTGAGGCCTGTGTGGATATATATTGGTATCTACTGCAGTGATGGTGGAAGTGATTCTTACAGTGTGGATGACTGTACAGGAGACTGACCTATATCAACATGAAAATTATACAACTACTGGAACAAAGAAAATAACAAGGGGTCTACATGGAATGACTGATGACTGGAACAATCAGTTGGTTCAGCTACATTATGCATAAAAACGTGGACACCTGGATCAAGCTCATAATGACTCACTGCATGATCTAGATGGTACAGGAGGGCTATTCTGACTAGATCCAGCTAATTGGATCTCTGGAATAAAAGGGTGGTTCATGGGATTCTTACATTTAATAGGATATGTTTTGATAATGTTTTTAGCAATATATTTGGTGATTAAATGTGGTATATGGTTATTAGGTACATTTTGGTATAGTATAGAAAATGTTAAATAATTTCCTGTTAAGATGATAACTGATACAGGAGAAACTTGGAAGGTATATGGTGCAATATCACCTGAGTGCAAGGGTGGAGTGCATCAGGAGTGACCAAAATGGAGTTTTCAAGCCATTTTTGCTGTTCAGTGCTCTCAGTCAGTATCATATACAGATTGTGACAAAGTCCAGTATATGTCAATATGTTTTAGAATGCTAACTAGCTAGCTATTGCAAATGCTTAGTTATGTGGCCAGACATACTTAAGCCTGAGTAAACATTTGTGTAACCTTCAACTAATACAAAATAAATACCATAAATGTTGTTATTGAGATGATTTCCAATATTCATCATTGAGGCAACAGTGCCCCCTACTGTCTATTAATATTTATTAGGGGTGTGCACCGGCCACTTTTCGTGTTTTGTGTTTTGGTTTTGGATCTGGATCTTTCTTCGTGTTTTGGATCTGGATTGGTTTTGCCAAAACCACCCTTCCGTGTTTTGGGTTCTGGGTTTTGTGTTTTGGATCTGTATTTTTTTGAAAAAAAGCATAAAAACAGCTAAAATCACAGAATTTGTAGGTTTTTCTGCTCCTATGCTATTAACCTCAATAACCTTAATTTCCACTCATTTCCAGTCTATTCTGAACACCTCACACCTCACAATAGTGTTTTTATGTCCAAAAGGTTGCACCGAGGTAGCTGGATGACTATGCTAAGCGACACGAGTGGGCGGCACAAACACGTGACCCATCTAGGCGTGATACTGCAGTGGCAGACAGGATGGCAGTTTGAAAAACTAGGCCCCAAACTGTACATAATGCAAAGAAAAAAAAGAGGTGCAAGATGGAATTGTACTTGGGCCCTCCCACCCACCCTTATGTTGTATAAACAGGACATGCACACTTTAACAAACCAATCATTTCAGCGCCAGGGTCTGCCACACAACTGTGGCTGAAATGATTGGTTCGTTTGGGCCCCCACAAAACAAGCTGGCAATTAATCTGTCCCTGCACAAACTGGCTCTACGGAGGCAAGATGTCATCCTCATCCTCCTCATCCACCGATTCCTCACCCTCTTCAGTGTGTACATCCTCATCCTCACAAAGTATTAACTCGTCCCCACTTGAATCCACCACCACAGGTCCCTCTGTACGTTCTGGAGGCTGGTCTCCCTGGAAGAGCTGATAATTCATTTTGATGAACATCATCTTCTCCACATTCTGTGGAAGCAACCTTCTACGCCTTTCGCTGACAAGGTTCCCGGCTGACTAAACACTCTTTCGGAGTACACACTGGAGGGGGGGCAACTCAGGTAAAATAGAGCCAGTTTGTACAGGGGCCTCCAAATTGCCTCTTTTTCCTGCCAGTACAGGTATGGACTGTCTGACATGCCTACTTGGATGCTGTCACCGATGTAATCCTCCACCATTCTGTCAATGGTGACAGTATCATATACAGTGACAGTAGACATGTCAGAAATTGTTGCCAGGTCCTTCAGTCCGGACCAGATGTCCAAACTTGGTCCTGCCTGCCCTGCATCACCGCCAGCGGGTTGCTTAGGATACCTAAGTTTTTTCCTGGCAGCCCCAGTTGCGGGAGAAAATGAAGAAGGAGCTGTTGACGTGTCACGTTCCGCTTCAGCTGACAGTGTGTTCACCAGCAGGTCTTTGCACCTCTGCAGGCTTGTGTCGGCCGGAAAGAGAGACACCACATAGACTTTAAACCTAGGATCGAGCACGGTGGCCAAAATGTAGTGGTCTGATTTCAACAGATTGACCACCCTGGAATCCTGGCAAAGCGAATGAAGGGCTTCATCCACAAGTCCCACATGCCGAGCGGAATCGCTCCATCTTAGCTCCTCCTTCACTTTCTCCAGCTGCTTCTGCAAAAGCCTGATGAGGGGAATGACCTGACTCAAGCTGGCTGTGTCTGAACTGACTTCACGTGTGGCAAGTTCGAAGGGCTGGAGAACCTTGCACAACACGGAAATCATTCTCCACTGCGCTTGAGTCAGGTGCATACCCCCTCCTTTGCCTATGTCATGGGTGGATGTATAGGCTTGTATGGCCTTTTGCTGCTCCTCCATCCTCTGAAGCACATAGAGGGTTGAGTTCCACCGCGTCACAACCTCTTGCTTCAGGTGATGGCGGGGCAGGTTCAAGAGTGTTTGCTGGCGCTCCAGTCTTCGGCACGCAGTCGCTGAATGGCGAAAGTGGGCAAAAAATTTTCGGGCCACCCAAAGCGTCTCCTGCACGCCCCTGTCGCTTTTCAGAAAATTCTGCACCACCAAGTTTATTGTGTGAGCAAAACATGGGACGTGCTGGAATTTGCCCAGATGTAATGCCCGCACAATATTGGTGGCGTTGTCAGATATCACAAATCCCCAGGAGAGTCTAAGTGGGGTAAGCCACTGAGCGATGATTTCCCTCAGTTTCTCTAAGAGGTTGTCGGCGGTGTGCCTCTTACTGAAACCGGTGATACACAGCGTAGCCTGCCTTGGAACGAGCTGGCGTTTCTGAGATGCTGCTACTGGTGACGCTGCTGCTGTTGCTGCGTAAGGTGATACATCTACCCAGTGGGCTGTCACAGTCATATAGTCCTTAGTCTGCCCTGTTCCACTTGTCCACATGTCCGTGGATAAGTAGACATTGTGTACAAAGACTTTTTCAGGACACTGAGGACACTTTTTCTGACGTTTCTGTACAGTCTCGTTATCGCTTGAATAGTGAAGTGGAATCTAGACGGGATTTGGAACCGGGGACACACTACCTCCATCAATTGTCTAAATCCCATTGCACTAATGGCGGATACCGGATGCACATCTAACACCAACATAGCAGTCAAGGCCTCAGTTATACGTTTTGCTTCAGGATGACTGCTGTCGTACTTCATCCTCCTCGCTAAGGGCTGTTGGAGGGTCAATTGTTTAGTAAAAGTAGTGGTGTTCCTACTTCCTCTCTGGGATGATGAACGACTCCCAGCAGCAGCAACAGCAGCAGCGGCAGCAGTAGGCGTAGCAATGCAGGATCCTCCGGAGGATTCCTGGATAGGAGAGTCAGTCATGCCAGTGACATGGCCTGCAGGACTACTTCCGATCCTGACTAAGGAGGAAATTGACGAGGAGGGAGTTGACGGTGTGGTTTGCAGGCGCTTGGATACAACAGGACAACGGGATTTAGGTGTCCCTGGACTGCTTACGGTCTTAGCCAAAGTTTCTGAACTTGACAGTAACTTTTTATGAATGCGCTGCAGGTGCCGTATAAGGGAAGATGTTCCTAGGTGGTTGATGTTCCTACCCCTACTTATTTCACCTTTACATATGGTACATATGGCAAGACAGTTGTTGTCCGGATTTGGATAGAAATATTGCCAGACCAAAGAGGTGGAATGTTTGGTCTTCTGCCCAGGCATGACCGTGATGGGCTTTTTGATCCCACGGACAACAACTGTCTCCCCCGGAGCCTGATTTAAACAAACCACATCACCATCAGAATCCTCCTCGCCAACTTCCTCCTCAGCGCCAGCTACACCAGTATCCTCATCCTGTTGTACTTCAACAGTGACATCTTCAATTTGCATATCAGCAAGTGGACTGTGGGTGCTCCTTTCAGCACTTGCAGGGGGCGTGCAAATGGTGGAAAGAGCCACCTCTTCCCGTCCAGTGCTGGGAAGGTCAGGCATCGCAACCACCACCACACTTGGACTCTCCTTGGGGATTTGTGATATCTTCTTAGAACGCACAGTTCTTTGCTGTGCTTTTACCAGCTTAACTCTTTTGATTTTTTTAGTGGGAGGAGGGCTTCCATCGTCATGTGAAGCTGAACCACTAGTCATGAACATACTAGGGATCGACCTTAGCCGTTCCTTGCCACTCCGTGTCGTAAATGGCATATTGGCAAGTTTACGTTTCTCTTCAGCTGATTTAAATGTTTTTTTCAAGGTCATTTTCCTGAACTTTGTCATTTGGGATTGTATGTGCCCTCTATTATGACATTGGGCATCGGCCTTGGCAGACGACGTTGATGGCATGTTATCGTCTATGTCATGACTAGTGGCAGCAGCTTCAGCACTAGGAGGAAGTGGTTCTTGATCTTTCTCTATTTTATTTTTATCGGAGAAAGTTTGGTCCTCCATTTATGTTATATCGATTTGATATATACGTGCGGCTAAACCCAGAAAATATTTTTTTATTTTTGCTGGAGAGAAGTGCACTTTGTGGGTTACACCAGCCTTTAAGAAATGAGCCAGCCGGCTCTTTACTTATGGGACACAGGCGCACGCTTGGCGCTGATCCTTTGTTGATGCACGTGCGGCTACTGCGCACACAATTCACAAACACAGAAAATAATTTTTTTTTTGGTTTGGACTGGAGTGTACTTTGGGGGTTACAGCACCCTTTAACGGTCAAGCCAGCCGGCCCTTTACTTATGACACAGGCGCACGCTTGGCACTACTTTGTTGATGCACGTGCGGCTACTGCGCACACAATTCACAAACACAGAAAATAATTTTTTTTTTGGTTTGGACTGGAGTGTACTTTGGGGGTTACAGCACCCTTTAACGGTCAAGCCAGCCGGCCCTTTACTTATGACACAGACGCACGCTTGGCACTACTTTGTTGATGCACGTGCGGCTACTGCGCACACAATTCACAAACACAGAAAATAATTTTTTTTTTGGTTTGGACTGGAGTGTACTTTCGGGGGTTACAGCACCCTTAACGGTCAAGCCAGCCGGCCCTTTACTTATGACACAGGCGCACGCTTGGCACTACTTTGTTGATGCACGTGCGGCTACTGCGCACACAATTCACAAACACAGAAAATTATTTTTTTTTTGGTTTGGACTGGAGTGTACTTTCGGGGGTTACAGCACCCTTTAACGGTCAAGCCAGCCGGCCCTTTACTTATGACACAGGCGCACGCTTGGCACTACTTTGTTGATGCACGTGCGGCTACTGCGCACACAATTCACAAACACAGAAAATAATTTTTTTTTTGGTTTGGACTGGAGTGTACTTTGGGGGTTACAGCACCCTTTAACGGTCAAGCCAGCTGGCCCTTTACTTATGACACAGGCGCACGCTTGGCACTACTTTGTTGATGCACGTGCGGCTACTGCGCACACAATTCACAAACACAGAAAATAATTTTTTTTTTGGTTTGGACTGGAGTGTACTTTCGGGGGTTACAGCACCCTTAACGGTCAAGCCAGCCGGCCCTTTACTTATGACACAGGCGCACGCTTGGCACTACTTTGTTGATGCACGTGCGGCTACTGCGCACACAATTCACAAACACAGAAAATAATTTTTTTTTTGGTTTGGACTGGAGTGTACTTTGGGGGTTACAGCACCCTTTAACGGTCAAGCCAGCTGGCCCTTTACTTATGACACAGGCGCACGCTTGGCACTACTTTGTTGATGCACGTGCGGCTACTGCGCACACAATTCACAAACACAGAAAATAATTTTTTTTTTGGTTTGGACTGGAGTGTACTTTCGGGGGTTACAGCACCCTTAACGGTCAAGCCAGCCGGCCCTTTACTTATGACACAGGCGCACGCTTGGCACTACTTTGTTGATGCACGTGCGGCTACTGCGCACACAATTCACAAACACAGAAAATAATTTTTTTTTTGGTTTGGACTGGAGTGTACTTTGGGGGTTACAGCACCCTTTAATGGTCAAGCCAGCCGGCCCTTTACTTATGACACAGGCGCATGCTTGGCACTACTTTGTTGATGCACGTGCGGCTACTGCGCACACAATTCACAAACACAGAAAATAATTATTTTTTTGGTTTGGACTGGAGTGTACTTTGGGGGTTACAGCACCCTTTAACGGTCAAGCCAGCCGGCCCTTTACTTATGACACAGGCGCACGCTAAAACTACTTTGTTGATGCACGTGCGGCTACTGCGCACACAATTCACAAACACAGAAAATATATTATTTTTTTAGCACTTGGGGGGTGCACCCCTGATGGACAGAGCACCCCCTGGACAACACTACAGCACCCCTTTAGGACTGGGACAGTGCACAGGACTTTGGAGTGGACACAGCCCCTATGGAGAACTGACTGCACAACACAGTCCAGCCAGCCCCTATGGACTTTGAAGTAGTGGACACAGCCCCTATTAACAACAGCAGCACAGCACAACACAGCCAGCCCCTATGGACTTTGAAGTAGTGGACAACAGCAGCACTACACTACACTACACTACACAGCCCAGCCAGCCCTAACTCCCACCCTCCCTCTTCACTGTCCACAGCCGAGTGAGAAAATGGCGCCGACGCGGGTACCTTATATAGGATCCAAAACCCGCGAGACTCGGAAGGCAGGATGATGACGTTTTGCCTCGATTTCAGATCCGAGTCTGGCGGGAAAAGTCGAGTCTGACTCGGATCGGACTCGGATCGGGGGGGCTCGGGGGGGTTCGGATTTCAGAAATCCGAACCCGCTCACCCCTAGTTTAAATCCAGTATCGATAGTTGGGGGCTTGCAGTGTAATCACAACACCGGTCCGTAACACTCGGTATCGAACTCCCAGCAAACGGGTGGAGGCGCGCCTGACAGGAGAACGCATTGTGCATTTGGAATCTGTTACCACCCATTGCTGAGAGTGCGCTACCGGTTACTGTGACTTTAGGAGCGCTGATTAAGAATCCAGGGACAGGGCAGGAAAAAGTTTGTTTTCCTTCATCGATAGGTTGTTTGTTTTACGTTGTGTGTTAAAAAGGGGGAAGTCGCATTCTTGCTTATGCAGCTGAGTTGTATTATTACATATGCAGCGAAGTCGCATTTTTGCGTACCCAGCTAAGTTGTAATATAACTTAAGTCATAATCCGGTTGTGTTGTAGTCGCATTTTTGTGTATGCGACTAGTCGCACAATAACGTATACGTATTTCCGGTCTTGCTGCCACGTGTTTTAAACAAAGCCGTTGAGATTACATTATCAATTGTTGCCAATAACTGGGTTAATGGGTATTTTTCTGCGCAGGAAAAAAGTGTGTAAGTGTGAGTATTTGTTTAGAGTGTAACACGGGACCTAAATGTTAAGGGTATCGTAGGACCCTTAAGTGCTAGGCGTAAGGAGCGGCCTAGTGACTTGGTAGCAGCTTACCGTTTACTTTACACAAGGCAGATGTATGGGTTGTTATTTTTGTTAGGGATCGGCTCGCAGTGTGATTATCGGTTAGGCTTATTTGAGCACTATAATAAAACCGCATAGTTTTGGGCTAAACTGTGATTGTGAACTGGTGAGAGGGTGGACGAAATCAACTAGAAAACAAAAGGTATTTATTGCCCCCTAGCAGTTGAAACGTAGTCAAAAAGGGATTTCCTCGTGGGAGCAGCTTTTCTTCCATAAGTGAGTGGAGGCGTCTAGAGGTCTTCCATAGGGTTCGTGGATACACCCTTTTTCCAAGGTGTCCGCAGGTAAGTGAAAGTATCGACTGCCTTTCACCAGTTTAAATCTTTATTGAAAAACGTAGGATTTGTCCCAGGATGGGAGACACGCAAACAGTAGAGATGTTAGACAATGATGTACTGCTAATGGAAGCATCGCTTGGATCGGCCCGTCGTATTATGCATACTAAGTATGGTGCGTATGCAATTAGGCACTGTGATATATGGTTTTAGATGACGATGAAGAGTGTTAGGCTGTTTCCCAGAATTGGTAGTTTTGATAAGGATGTTTTGAACAATGTCCGAGATCACATCAGCATGGTGCGCTCTCGAGTGAAAAAGGTAAAATATAACGAATGTTTAAACTTGTGGCAGCATGAAGGGGATGCGTGGTTTAAAAGTGTGCAAGCGACGCCAAATAGTGTTGCGAACGCATTATCAGAAAGTACACCCGCAGCGCTAAACTGCGATGTGTGCGACCCGCGAAATGCTGCGCACATGCAGCAAGGTAGCATTGTGGAAGATATTGCTAGTGGTTCACGCGCACCACTGCCGCCCTATGTTGATGGTGGTGCAGGTACAGTTATTGAAAAAACCCATAAAAATTTGACAAGTAATTTGTACCCTCTCTAAAGTAACCATAACGAAAATGTTTATGATGTGGATGATGAGCCTATTGTTATGTCTGCCATTTCCCATGCTGTACACGTTAGATGCTCCACCATGACAATCACAAGCGGTGCAGCCATCTCCATCAGTGATAGTACAGGAAGTGTTAACATTCACTGCACCCGTAGAGGAAGTTGTTAATACTATACGTTGCAGTAACAGACTAAACCCCCAGCCAGGTAATAAGGTCAAAAGTAGCAGTGCGGCCGGTCTGCAACCCATCCGGGCAATAACTGGTCCGAATGGGAATGCGGATGCAAACGGAGTAGTGCCCACAAGGGAAGTAGTAATGCATTGTCCTTGGACAAGAGCAGAGCTAAATTCCATAATGAATGATTTCCCCGATCCCACAAAGGAATTAGCCAAATGTCAACGATTTTTGAGAAATTTGAGTAGTTCTCATGAGCCAACCAACAAAGATTGGTGAGTGGTGTTAAGGGCCTGTCTACCACGCAATATCGACATGACAAAATTTATCATGGATTGTGTATTGGATGGGGATGTTCCTTTAACAGACGAATTAATCAAGGTAACATTTCCCGCATTGTAACTCAATTGGGTATAAATTTATCACGGAATTGTATTAGATGGTGACGTTCCCTTAACAGATGAAGAGAACCAAGGTAACATTTCCTGTATTATAACTCAATTGGGTGTATATTTTCCAGTAGTAGTTAACTGGAACAAAATTTTCACTATAAAACAAAAAGAGAGTGAAACTGCAGAAGATTATTGTGACCGGGCTCTGCAGGCTATCACCCAGTACACTGGGTTAGAAGATATTAAAGATAGCACTCACCACAGGGGAATGATCGTCACTGTACTCATGGATGGTCTCAAAGAGAACCTAAAGACCCGAGTTCAGACCTCACAGCCTGGCTGGAGGGGACTCACAATAGACACCCTCATAGAATCCGCAATTGAACATGACAAGAACATCTCTAAAAAGAGAGAGACCCAGAGCGAGAAACTAATGGCTGTCAGTATTCAAGCACTAGAAGGAATGATGGTAACATCACAGCCAGCAGACACACCTGCACCCGCACCTGAACAGTTACACATCCTCACTAATCCCACACCACCGCAAACGCATCCCTACCCCACTTATCACACACAACCACAATTCCCATACTATTCACAAACCCCATATCTCCCACAATACCCTCTCCCTCAATATCCTTACCCATACCCACCACCTTTCTCTCCTGCTCAACCCACACAACAATCCTTTCATTCATCCAACCCACGAAAGTGTTTTAATTGCGACCAGCCAGGACATCTAAGTAAGAACTGTACGGTAAAAAGGGTAGGGCCCCCTAACCAGGGAGTACCTAGATATCCTCATAAAGGATATACACAGAGACCAGCAAATGTCCAACAGGCACCAGCTCCAATTTTGGCCGTTAATGCTTTATTGGAGAGTGGGAGCCAATGCTAGGGGTCATTTCATACCTGTAGTCTACAGATAGTCAGGTTAACGGGAAGCACTAGGGAAGAACTGGTAATCATGGTTGATGTAACTGGTACTAAATATCCTTTTCTTGTAGACACAGGGGCGACCAGGTCGGTGATAAAATCTCCCGTTAATTTACAGGTAACCAATGAGTCAGTACCAGCAATGGGCGTAACGGTTAAAGTGCAACATTATCCTTTAACCAAATCTGGAGAGGTTACTATTGGGCCATTGCATACCAGGCATTCTTTCCTCCTGGCAGCAGCAGCTCCTACTAACCTAGTGGGAAGGGATTTGTTATGTAAGATAGGATGTGTCATATATTGTACCCCTGATGGTGTATTTTAGATATCCCAGAGAGAGTTGCGCACGAGGTGAGGGATATGTTGGACACTCCCCAAAGGAAAATGTATCACTCTACCAGTTTAAGTGGAAATCCATCTCAGATAGATCAAATGTTATCCCAAATTCCAGATTCACTTTGGACCAAGGATGGACAGGACACTGGATTAATGGTAAACGTAAGCCCCGTAATGGTAAATTTAAAAGGTGGTAGGCAAGCTCCAAAAATTCCCCAATACCCATTAAAACAGGAGGTAGAATTAGGGGTATATATTGACCTCTGTTCTGCTTTCTTCTCTGTGCCTCTCCATCCTGACTGTCAGTACCTATTCGCATTCACATACAGGGGTGTACAATACACATGGACACGATTGCCCCAAGGTTTCATAGACAGCCCCAGTATCTTTTCCCAGGTCTTGCACAACTGTTTACAATCTTTTCAACCTGCCAATGGGTCTGTTCTAATACAATATGTAGACGATTTATTGCTATGTTCTGTTTCATTTATGTCATGTTTAAATTATACTAAACTTTTGTTGCTTCATCTCTCGCAAACAGGACACAAGGTTGCTAAGGACAAACTACAGATGTGCCAATCCAGAGTAAAATACTTGGGACTTTACCTAACCCAGGGTTTACGACATCTAACTACTGATCGAATCCAGGCCATACAGAACATGACACTGCCGCTGAACCAACAGCAAATTCGTACCTTCTTAGGAATATGTGGATACTGTAGAATGTGGATCCCAGGTTTTTCTATTTTGGCATTGCCATTACAGGACTTAGTCTCTTCCTCAAAGCCCAACCGTGTCATACACACAGAGGAATCAGAGCAAGCTTTCCTTAATCTTAAGGATAGTCTGACAAAAGCACCTGCATTGGGAATACCTGATTATGAAAAACCTTTTGATTTGTATTGTACGGAAGCTGATGGTTGTGCTGCAGGTGTCCTCACACAAAAACATGGTGATGCCAGTAGGCCCGTAGCATACTACAGTGCCAAATTGGACACTGTGGCAAGATCACTCCCAACGTGTTTAAGAAGTGTAGCAGCAACGGCTCTATTGGTCAGTAAAAGTGAGGACGTAGTATTGGGCCATGATATGATTGTCTATACTCCCCATGCTGTATCTGCTCTGCGAACTCTGCCCAAACCAGACACATCTCTTCGGCTAGGTTTACCAAATGGGAACTAGCTCTAATAGCACCTGCAAGCATCACTGTTAAACGATGCAATACGCCGAACCCAGCAACGTATTTACCATATGTACAACATGATGTACAAAGGGTGGAAGGAGACGAGTTGCTGGCGGGAAGTGAGTTCAATGGACATAGTGATGCACATGATTGTATGGAATATCTGAACCAGACCTTTACTGCAAGACCTGACATAAGTGACACACCTTTAGAGAATGTGGATGTGACATTTTATACGGATGGGAGTTGTCATAGACAAACAGACACAGGTGAATTATGTACAGGTTATGCTGTTGTAAATGACACAGACATCATAGAACCTGAACCCCTTGGTCCTCCTCACTCAGACCAGGTGGCGGAGTTAGTAGCACTAAAAAGAGCGTGCGAATTGGCAGCAGGTAAATCTGCTAACATTTACACTGACACTAGGGATGTGTTCAGAGTGGTACATTATTTCGGAGCTCTATGGCGTCTGAGAAATTTTATGACAGCAGCAGGCTCACCAGTTGCACATTACAGACATATAAAACAATTACTGAAAGCAATTCAACTGCCCAAAACGGTGGCAGTATTTAAGTGTAAATCCCATACATGTGAAGATGATCCGGTGTCACTGGGCAACAACAGAGCAGATGAAGTTGCAAAATGGGCAGCAGGGTTAAAAATGTTTTTACCAACGGAACAAATTATGTCTTTTCAAACAATTGATATGCTGAAATTGATTGAGATGCAAAATTTGTGTTCTATCCAGGAAAAATCAGTCTGGAAGTCTAATGGATGTGGGCAAGAGTCCTCTGGACTTTGGAGGGACGGACAAGGTAAGCCAGTAGCTCCCAAGGCATATTACCCCAGCCTGGCTGAGGCAGCGCATGGTCTGACTCATTTGGAAAAGCAAGGTATGGGCAAATTGGTGACAGTGTACTGGTGTGCACCGGGGTTTTCTTCTCAAGTGGAAAAGAGAGCAATGTCCTGTCTGACCTGCTTGAGGAAAAACATTGGGAAAACGATCCCTACCAAACCATCCCACATTCCACCGGCTGATGGGCCTTTCCAGGTAATACAAATTGACTTACCAATTACCACCCTGCAGGAATCTTAAGTATGTATTAGTGTGCACTAACGTGTTTTCCAACTGGGTTGAGGCATACCCAGCGGCCACTAATACTGCTGCGTTTACTGCCAAGAAAATTGTACAGGAGTTTGTATGCAGATACGGTATCCCTAAAATTATCAAGAGTGACAGGGGTACTCATTTCACGATGTTTTTCAAAATATGTGTAAACTGATGGGTATTAATAGTCGACTTCACACCCCCTACTGACCACAAGCCAGTGCCAAGGTAGAGAGGATGAACGAGACTATTAAGAATAAACAAAGCAAAATCATGGTAGAGACTGGACTAGGATGGCCAGAAGCATTACCGTTGGTCCTATATAGCATAAGGACCACTCCCAGACCCCCTCTGAATCTGTCCCCTTTTGAAACACTGTTTGGTAGACAACCTCATTTTATTATGAGTCCACAGGAAGACTTGAAGGGTAACAACGAGGTAACTGTAAGGTATCTTATATCAATGAGTAAACAGTTAAAATAGCAACAGCAGAAATTGAAATTGTTGTCACATGATATGCCTGAAACTAACTGTCATGATGTTGAGCCTAGAGAATATGTTATGATCTAAAATTTCTTATGTTCAGGTTGTTTGACTGATCGTTGGGAGGGTCCATATCAGGTGTTACTGATGAGTACCACATCTTTCAAGGTGGCTGAGAGAGATACCATTCCACTCACTGCAAAAAGGTCAACCAACCAGTGGAGAAACAAGGTGGGGACAAGGCTGATAACGTGGACCTGTCAATCGTGAGCTTGTATTAGGAGGACTAAAAGGTTGTAGTGAGATACCTGTGCTAAAGAAATTTGCAGGTCCTTGCTGCGGTAATGGACTGGTCTGCTGTGTTCATTTTCATATTCTCTTCCAGAGTTTCCATCATCCTGGTTTGTTCAGGGATATCTGGTTTCTGTGACGGGAGACCGATAGAGGAGATGGGAGCTGATGGCAGTGCTGATGGAGTGGAGTCAAGAGGAGGAGTGCTATGCCAATCAGGGGAGTGTCTGACCAATCTTAGTACTGTAATTGTTAAGAGATCTGCTATTCCGGATACTCGGGGACGGTGTGGAGGTTTATCATCTGAAGATTCCTGTGTTTGTGAACTTTGTGGGTCCCTAGTTGATGAAAAATGTATCCAACAGTGCCAGCCTAAATATAACCCATACTGGGGTGGGTATCCTTTAGAGGATTATCATAGCATGGTAGGCAAAGTTTTAAATCAGACTGATTGTTGGGTGTGCTCACATGTGCCACAGGGACAGCATAATGTAGGGTTGGTACCATTTCCGCTGAATATTATGGAAATTTTAGAATTGCAAAAAGGGAAAACGTTGGATGGAAAATTCCTCTCATCCAAACCACCTCATTTCAAACTCCATCAATTCCAAGTAGATAGATCACTTTTGTGTTTAAACATAACCAACCCCAATAAACCAGGGAGTTGTGAAGTGATGGGGAATAATCAGATGATGACCTTCTCACTGAGAGCTGATAATGAGCCTATGAATCATGATCTTTTATGCTCAATTAGATCTAATGGGAGACATTTTAGGTATCAGTATACACTTAGTTCCACCAAAGAAATGATTGGTAAGGTACGAGATGGATATTGTGCTAAGATAATTCAACCAGAAACTTGCATGTACCAGATTGAAGAACCTGAGATAGGATTATTTGCAAGGAAAATGTGTTTAATGATAATGATGCATACAATTCCTTATGTTCTCCCCGATGATGTATATTTTATATGTGGAAGGAAAGCGTATAAGTGGCTCTCCCAGAGTTCTGAAGGTTTGTGTTACCTGGGAAGAGTAGTCCCAGAAGTTATGACCCTCACACATGTTGAAATGCTTAGTATTCATAAAAACACACCATCACCATATCTTCACACGCAGTATGAACACAGAGGCAAAAGAAATATGATACCTGGTGATGTACATAAAGCCATTCAGTTAATTAGTGAGACAACTGGCTTTCAAGTTTTAGTAGCATTGGATCCTACCAGGATCGCTAGGGGTACACTAAAATTTAGATATATACAAGATCTTGCTAAATTGATAGATAATATCACCGAGATGTATGATGACACCATCAGGTATACAGGTAGGGAATTGCAAGCGTACAAGAAAGAGCTGGTGCAACACAGACGAGTGTTAAATTATTTAACAGCTGTCACTGGAGGGTATTGCGTAACTTTGGCCACCCAATTTGGAGTGAAGTGTTGCACTTATGTCACGAATGATACCAGCGATCCCAAGGAGGTGATAGACTGAAAGATGGACGAAAGTCTGCAGCTAAAATGGGAATTTTGAAAGAACCATAATGCTTCAGTAGCTGAAGTAGAGGAGAAGGTAGAGGAATGGGTTTCATGGTTGAACCCAGCAAAATGGTTCTCAGGTCTAGGAGAGTGGGTCCAGGAAATGATCGCAAGCATAGGTAAACTCCTGATCCTCATACTGGTTGTCATCATAGTAATTGGCATATGTGTCAGGTGTGTTCCCACTGTTTTGAAGTGTGGAAAATGTAAAGATAAGGTAAACCAGAAGAATGAAATTATGATGGTGGTTAGCAATGACAATATGAATACTGAGGTAAATGTTGAACTGCATTACAACCCTGAACTAGGAAATACCATCATATAATGTATCATATTTAGACATGCACAAAATGTATTATTATCATGTTATTTTGAAACACCTCAAATAATGTAAGTCCCTAATCCCCCTCAAGACTTCTTTATAGGATAGATGCATCCCCACACCTTTCCCATGATCTTCCAAGATCCGCAGTGTGTGTATAATGGTAATTTTATGTCCCCTCCTAGAGACACATTATTGATGGATTAAGAACCACCGTGTACCATCCCATACTATAAAATTAAAATTATATGTCCTAATGTAAGCCTAAATTAAATGTAAGACCAGTGTATGATAGCATGTTGGTTGCTATCAAAGGGTGGACTGTCGAAGCTGGATAATTGGCTGAGACAGAATCAGTTTAAAATTAGATTGGAACGACGCCATATTGTGAATAGCCACAAGACACCATCTTAGAAAATGAGATCTGCACAACGCCATTTTGCCAATGGCTGCCCAGCGGCATTTTAGAGAAACTCACACTTAAGTACATACGGCGATGCTATTATTAGCATCATGCGATCGCATATTTCACCATACCCCATACACACATTAAATACACACAGTTGCGATGTTAACATGACGCACATTAGCGAATGCACAAAATCCTGCAGTTGAACGCTGTTTATTAGCTTCATGCGTACGCATCTTCCCTAACTAACTAGTGTCTTTTCCCAAACCCCTCATACTTACACACTGCACACTCACATAAAAGGTTCCATAGCTCCAAAGTGTAATATTCAAGGGTTATTCATTTATTACTAATGTTGTGAAATAAAGATTATTTGAAATCTAAGGTTTGATACATGATAAGTAAACCGTGCTTAGTGTTGTACTGATCTACTCTGTCTCAACAGCTTTCCGGTATCATCGGTGAGAAGATCGCAACATGCGTTCTCAACTTATGGACTGTAGAGAGTTAAAACACTAAAATGTACTTTGTAATATTAGCAGCTTAGATTTGCATGCGGCGGGAAAAAGGAGACAAAAGGCTGTCGGAGGCTGATCTGTGTCCATTTGAATCAACCTGTTAAATGTCCTGTAACAGATGCACGCGTACTGGGAACCAATGGAACCATGCCAAACTTTTCTAATGTGTTGCTTATCCCTGTAAGGGTATAAATGTGCCTACCGACTCCAATCTGGAGTCTTCTTGCTGATGCTGTTGACGGAGGTCTCTTGTTGATGCCGGTAACTGGTTCCAGTGCGCGTGCATATGTATAACTGTACCTTGGGTCTGTATAATTTCTTTACGCTAAATTGTCTTTAGATCACAGCGTGTAACTATCTGTACTTTTCTTGAATAATAACCTTTGTGCGTTGGAAACACATTTCTCAAAGTCTGAAGGCATTTATTTACTGTATGACTGTACATAAATAGCGGCAATTTTAGAAGGTATAGGCAGGAACATGTAGAGGTTTAAATCCAGTATCGATATAACCCCCAAAGTGCACTGCAAAAAAAATAAAAAAATAATATTTACTGTGTTTGTGAATTGTGTGCGCTGTAGCCGCACGTGCATCAACAAAGTAGCGCCAAGCGTGCACCTGTGTTATAAGTAAAGGGCCGGCTGGTTCGTTGTTAAAGGGTGGTGTAACCCCCAAAGTGCACTCCAAAAAAATATTATTTTTTTTTCTGTGTTTGTGAAGTTTGTGAATTTTGGGCCTGATTCAGAGCCGCTCGTAAGCGGCCGCTCGTTCGTTCCGAGCGATGTTTGCCCAACTGCGCATGCGTACGGATCATTATACGCATGCGCTAACCAGTCAGTGCGGCCGAAATTCATGTGCTCGCAAAATAGCGAATGCCTGCTAATTTGATTGACAGAAAGAGGCGTATGTGGGTGGTAACAGGGGAAGGTGCTTGAAATCGGGGAGTGGAAATCAGAACGCAGTCGTGCTTAAAGGTCAAAACGGGCGTTTTATGGGTGTGCATATTTAAAACAGCAGCGTCATTGACCACGTCACTGGGTTATTTTATAGGCAGAACTGCTCGCAAAATTGTGGTAGCAAACACCAGCCCCAAGAATAGCGAGCAGTTCATACCCTGGTCGATGTACTCGATTAATCTAATAAATAGCGGACATGACGTAGGATGCGAGCGGCCAGGGGGCGTATTTTTTCAAAAAACGAACGCAAGTTTTGTTCGCTCGTTCAGACATGGCGGCGTGAACAGACCGCAAACAGCGAACGGTTCATTTGAATAGCCACCCCTTGTTTTAGAACGAACGACCGCAAATAGCGAGTGGCTCTGAATGAGGGCCTTTGTGCGCAGTAGTCGTACGTGCATCAACAAAGTAGCAGTGCCAAGCGTGCGACTGTGTCATAAGTAAAGGGCCGGCTGGCTCGTCTGTGGAAGGGTGGCGTAACCCCCAAAGTACCTGAATAAAAAATACAATTTATTTTTTTCTGTGTTTGTGACTTATGTGTGCCTTAGCTACGCGTGCATCAACAAAGTAGCAGCGCCAAGCGTGTGCCTGTGTCATAAGTCAAGGGCCGGCTGGTCTGTTGAAGGGTGGTGTAACCCCCAAAGTATACAAAAAAATAAAAAATATATATTTTTCTGTTTGTGTGCGCCTTAGCCGCACGTGCATCAACAAAGTAGCAGCGCCAAGCGTGCACCTGTGTCATAAGTCAAGGGCCGGCTGATCTGTTGAAGGGTAGTGTAACCCCCAAAGTGCACAAAAAAAGAAAAACAAGTTATTTTTCTGTGTTTGTGACTTGTGTGCGCCTTAGCTACACAAGTAGCAGCGCCAAGCGTGCGCCTGCGTCATAAGTCAAGGGCCGGTTTGGACATCAGGTCCGGACTGAAGGACCTGCCAACAATTTCTGACATGTCTACTGTCACTGCATATGATACTGTCACCATTGACAGAATGGTGGAGGATTACATCGGTGACAGCATCCAAGTAGGCATCTCAGACAGTCCATACCTGTACTGGCAGCAAAAAGAGGAAATTTGGAGGCCCCTGTACAAACTGGCTCTATTTTACCTGAGTTGCGCCCCTCCAGTGTGTACTCCGAAAGAGTTCTTAGTGCAGCCGGGAACCTTGTCAGTGAAAGGCGTAGGAGGTTGCTTCCACAAAATGTGGAGATGATGTTCATAAAAATGAATTATCAATTCTTCCAGGAAGACCAGCCTTCAGAAAGTACAGAGGGGCCTGTGGTGGTGGATTCCAGCTGGGATGAACTAATACTCTGTGAGGATGAGGACAACACTGAAGAGGGTGAGGAATCGGTGAATGAGGAGGATGAGGATGACATCTTGCCTCCGTAGAGCCTATTTGTGCAGGGACAGATTAATTGCCAGCTTGTTTTGTGTGGGCCCAAACGAACCAATCATTTCAGACCCTGGCGCTGAAATAATTGGTTTGTTAAAGTGTGCATGCCCTGTTTATTCAACATAAGGGTGGGTGGGGGGGCCAAGGACAATTCCATCTTGCATCTCTTTTTTTTCTATTGCAGTATATACTCTTTGGGGCCAAGGTTTTCAAACTGCCATCCTGTCTGCCACTGCAGTGCCACTCCTAGATGGGCCACGTGTTTGTGCCGCCCACTTGTGTCGCTTAGCATAGTCATCCAGCTACCTCGTGCAACCGTTTGGCCTAAAAACAATATTGTGAAGTGTAAAGTGTTCAGAATAGACTGGAAATGAGTGGAAATTAATGTTATTGAGGTTAATAATAGTGTAGGAGCAAAAAAAAACCCAATTCTGTGATTTTAGCTGTTTTTATGCTTTTTTTCCAAAAAAATACAGATCCAAAACAGAAAACCCAGAACCCAAAACATGGAAGGGTGGTTTTGGCAAAACCAATCCAGATCCAAAACACAAAGAAAGATCCAGATCCAAAATCAAAACACGAAAAGTAGCAGATGCACACCCCTAGTTTGAACATGAAGTCTCTAGATGCTGAGAGAAGGGCTTCTGGATTTGCTGATGTGATTGCTGTATCTACTGAATTAATCAATGATTGTAGCTAAGTATTATAATACATTTACACTTTTATATTCAATTTGTTTGTTTAAGTATCATTCCTAGGATCCACCCATCTGGGATCTTTTAGTTTGAACCCACCTGAAACATTTAAAGGCTATATTAACAGCACAGGTTGCTTGGCATAGATATCAATGGATTCCATGCTGTTGCGTTCTGTTTGAATTGTAGCTCAAGGAAAACCCTTTGTGGATGAGTCTTAAGGGCACCCACCTTCTACAAATGTAGGGAATGTTCTTGTCCATCCCCCACTCCTTGCTTAGTTGCATGTTCTGATTTAATAGACCGTTAGTAAATTGTGAAGAACAATTTACTCATTTTATATTATTAGAACTGAATGCAATAAAATACACTGTAAAGATGAAGCAAAAGAAGGTGTAACAAAAGCAGGGTGTAACAAAAGCTGGGTGATGGGCCTCATGAAAATAAATATGAAAACAACATTAAAATCCAATATCAAAAGTAAACAGATTATTAACCTCTTTCCTCTAAATACAACAATCAGTGCTCTTACTTTCCATCTTCGCGTTTTCTCATACAGGCGGTCATTCACAGCAGAATCCTCCTCCAGTGCTTTTGTGACTTCCATGTTCATCTCATTCAATGTTTCTTTATGGATTTGTTTTGGAGACTTTACCCAGCTGAAGATTCATCACCAGAATCATCTGCATATGCTGAATGTCTTGGCAAATTAAATTGTGGTAGTTTCCTGGGAACAATAAAGCTCACACATGCTTTACCGGGAATGGTTTTAAAAATTCTATTGTGTGGTAATATAGGATTTGATTATGAATTTGTAAATCCCACTGTGGTTTGTATCACATTAACAAATGTACTTTCCTTTTTAAACTCTGTTCTGGAGGTTTTGTATTCATTAACCACATTCATGAGAGTTAGAGTGAAAAAGAGCCTTCTATTAAAAAAATAATGATCATTTATTTTTACTAGAAGCCTTATTTTCACTCTAACTTCAGGATTCTTGGTTACTTGATCACCTAATTCAGTGATTCTCCAACTTTTATTCTGCAGTGATAACCTAAAGAGTGACATCCACATATGTGGCATGCAATTTTTAAGATCTAAAAATAAATATAATTACTGTATTAATTTAATAACATATATTCGTACGCACTGAATGGTCACATACTTCACAAAATAAGTGTATATGTGTGTGTTTCTACAGTATATATATATATATATATATATATATATATAAAAATTAGTCTTAACATTAAAACCACCTGCCTAATATTGTGTAGGTTCCCCTCGAGCCGCCAAAACAGCTCTGACCTGTCACAGAATGGACTCCACAATACCTCTGACGGTGTCTTTTGGTATCTGCCACGAGACGTTAGTAGCTGATTTTTTAAGTCCTATAAGTTGCAAGGTGGGGTCTCCATGGCTTTGATCTGTTTTTCCAGCACATCCCACAGATGCTCGATGAAACTGAGATCTGAATTTAGAAGCTAAGTCAACACCAGCGGCAAGGTCACTCACCGGCTCCTGCGTCCTCCTGACCGGGTCCCAGCGCCTGCGTAATCGATCTGTCACAGATCGGGACAGGCACATGCGCACTAGCGGCGGGGAGCCACGCATGCGCATGTCATCGGCTTCCAAAGGGCTGCATTGTATGCAGCCTCAAGGAGCCGGTTAGGGCTGGCGGAAAGGCTGAGTAGCGGCTTCCTCCCGGATGCCACTCTCTGCTAAAAGCAGCCCGGACTGGCAGTCCCAGGGGGAGGAGACACCTCCCACTGGGGCTGTCTGTTGTTAATGTGACTGGCAGGTGGCGCTTCCAATAGGAAGCCACTGCCAGTCACAGTGTAGCCAGTGCAGTCACGGACTGCACTGACTACACTGAGGTGGTGGATTTTGCTGGGGGGGGCTGCAGTCTCATAGCCTCTAGGCAAAATCAACCACTGGTCAACACCTTGAACTCTTTGTTATTTTCCTTAGCCTATTCCTGAACAAGTTTTGCAGTGTGGCAGGGTGCATTATCCTGCTGAAAAAGGCTACTGTGATGAGGGAATACTGTTGCCATTAAGGGATGTACTTGGTCTGCAACAATGTTTAGGTAGGTGGTACGTGTCAAAGTAACATCCACATAAATGCCAGAACATTGTCCAGAGCATTGTACTACCACTGCTGGCTTGCCTTCTTCCTATAGTGCATCCTAGTGCCATTTCTTGCCCAGGTAGATGACGCACACACACCCTGCCATTCACATGGTGTAAAAGAAAACGTGAGTCATCAGACCAGGCCACCTCCTTCCACTGCTCCATGGTCCAACTCACGTGCACCATTGTAGGTGCATTTGGCGGTAAAAAGGTGTCAGCATGGGCACTCTGGACTGGTATGCAAGCTGACATGCACTGTGTGTTCTGAAACCATTCTGACACCATAGCCAGCATTAACTTTTTAAGCAATTTGTGCTATAGTAGCTCTTATGTGGGATTGAACCAGACAGGCTAGCCTTTGCTCCCCATGCGCATCAATGCGCTTTAGACACCCATGACCCTGTTGCCGGTTTACCAGATGTCCTTCCTTGGACTTTTGGTAGATACTAATCATCGCATACCAGGTACACCCCACAATTTTGGTCCTTGTTAAAGTCACTTACGCTTCCCAAGTTTTCCTGATTACCACACATCAACTTCAAGAATTGACTGTCCACTTGCTTCCTAATATATCTCACCCCTCGACAGGTACCATAGTGATGAGATAGTCAATGTTGTTTACTTTACCTGTCAGTGGCTATATATATATGGAGAAAGAACCAACACTCTCCAGGCATCCAATTATGTCGTTTACCTGGTTTTATTCCGACATTTCAGTCTTTGCAGACTTTATTCAAGGACCTTGAAACGTTGGAATTAAACCAGATAAATTATATCATTTGATGCCTGGAGAGTGTTGGTTCTTTCTACTATTTTGTATCAAGGGACTTGTACCTTTTACCGCGCACCTCATCTGAACTTGAAAGCGGTGAGCAGCAATGTTTATTATATATATATATATATATATATATATATAGACAAAACAACAGCGGCACTCTCAGGACTTTGAAAAAAAGACTCACGACTCCACAAGGTCTGCGTTCAACGTTTCAGTCGATTGGACTTTTATCAAGAACAGCAACAATGTGAAAACAAACATAAATATATACCCCCAAGCATCCCATGAAGTGAACATGAATCCTGCCTTGCCGTCCGCCGAGTGAATGACGTCACTCGGGAGGGACCGGCGTATGCATGGTGATGCGGCCGCTATGAACTGAGGACACCACTAGAGGTTGCCATGGCAACCCAGTTCTAAATAGGGGTCGCTGGCAACAGAATAATGGAGCAAAAAACATAATAAGCAATATATACATCACATGATACCAACATATGGTCAATAGGAACCTGATTGTAGCGACAATGTTAGAAATACAATAGAATTCAAGTCAATATGTGTAAACTTGAATGCACGGACAGGTAAGTCAATGAAAACAAATACAGTACAGAAAAATGTGACCAAACAAACAGTGAGCAAACATAAATAATAAATAATAAACAAAACTAAATGAAAATAATGTGCAAATGATATTGTACATGGTAAAGAACTCTGATGAATACAAGCCGCAAGGAAAGGGAATACACATACTGATAAAGAGTGTATGTGGAAAAACAGAAGTCATGGGTACATAAAGAAAAGCCCCTATATAGGTGGCCATGTGTAAAAATTGACAGAACCAATGAATGGTATATAATCATGACAGAACTGAAACCATGATTGTCACGACCAGCCGGCCGATTCTCCAAATACCTCAATCTGAGAATCGCCACCAGTGACTTATGGTTACCTTAACACGTGCGGCTACTCTAACACGGTTCTGCCACCACCAACGAAGTTAACGGGAGTCGTTAGGTTCTCCGCTCAAATCTCAATTTGCACACTCACTTACATATAGGCATGTAGCTTTGACCTCACAGGCTCGTGAATTCGGCAAGAACACGGAGAATACACTGGATTAAGAATGTTTAATCCGAAAAATATTTCCAAGGTTATTGATTACAGAAAAAGGTAGTACAAATATGGACAATACAAATATATCACAAATAGGTTTCAGAAAGTAAAAGGAATTAAAAATGAAAAAAGAACCCAGAGTCTTTACATCTAGTCGTGAAGGAGACACAGGAGCATTGGATTCTGGCCAGTCGTCAGGACTCTCCTTGGGCACAAGAACACTTATCACTGAGGGAGATGCATAGTTATACCCTCACAGCTGCACTAGCCCCCACCTTTGGGTTTTTCACTCTTTCATTGCTGTACACTGGGCATTAAGAAATCGGCCACACCCTTCCATATTGTCTATAGGAAGTAGGGGGTCTTGAAACAGTGTGAAGGGGTCTTTAGAAACCAATAAGCAAGTAACATACCCTACATTCCTGTCATCTCCCTCCTAGAGGATTTTATATCCCATGACCTGGCTTGACCAGGTCTGACCATCTGCATTAAGGATGTATCTCTCCCCAAACTTTATGGCCTGTAGAGAGAAGAGATGGTTATCTAGATGCCTGGTTCCAGGAAGACAAATCTCCTCCAAGCTTTGTATTCCTACAGGTCAAATACAGGACACTGCCTAGAAACCATGTTGATACACACATTTATATATATATATATATACATTTACATGACATCATTCCTGGCGATTATTCTTGAGATAAACGCCACACCTCCCCCTAGAATACACTGGATTAAGAATGTTTAATCCGAAAAATATTTCCAAGGTTATTGATTACAGAAAAAGGTAGTACAAATATGGACAATACAAATATATCACAAATAGGTTTCAGAAAGTAAAAGGAATTAAAAATGAAAAAAGAACCCAGAGTCTTTACATCTAGTCGTGAAGGAGACACAGGAGCATTGGATTCTGGCCAGTCGTCAGGACTCTCCTTGGGCACAAGAACACTTATCACTGAGGGAGATGCATAGTTATACCCTCACAGCTGCACTAGCCCCCACCTTTGGGTTTTTCACTCTTTCATTGCTGTACACTGGGCATTAAGAAATCGGCCACACCCTTCCATATTGTCTATAGGAAGTAGGGGGTCTTGAAACAGTGTGAAGGGGTCTTTAGAAACCAATAAGCAGGTAACATACCCTACATTCCTGTCATCTCCCTCCTAGAGGATTTTATATCCCATGACCTGGCTTGACCAGGTCTGACCATCTGCATTAAGGATGTATCTCTCCCCAAACTTTATGGCCTGTAGAGAGAAGAGATGGTTATCTAGATGCCTGGTTCCAGGAAGACAAATCTCCTCCAAGCTTTGTATTCCTACAGGTCAAATACAGGACACTGCCTAGAAACCATGTTGATACACACATTTATATATATATATATATACATTTACATGACATCATTCCTGGCGATTATTCTTGAGATAAACGCCACACCTCCCCCTAGAATACACTGGATTAAGAATGTTTAATCCGAAAAATATTTCCAAGGTTATTGATTACAGAAAAAGGTAGTACAAATATGGACAATACAAATATATCACAAATAGGTTTCAGAAAGTAAAAGGAATTAAAAATGAAAAAAGAACCCAGAGTCTTTACATCTAGTCGTGAAGGAGACACAGGAGCATTGGATTCTGGCCAGTCGTCAGGACTCTCCTTGGGCACAAGAACACTTATCACTGAGGGAGATGCATAGTTATACCCTCACAGCTGCACTAGCCCCCACCTTTGGGTTTTTCACTCTTTCATTGCTGTACACTGGGCATTAAGAAATCGGCCACACCCTTCCATATTGTCTATAGGAAGTAGGGGGTCTTGAAACAGTGTGAAGGGGTCTTTAGAAACCAATAAGCAAGTAACATACCCTACATTCCTGTCATCTCCCTCCTAAAGGATTTTATATCCCATGACCTGGCTTGACCAGGTCTGACCATCTGCATTAAGGATGTATCTCTCCCCAAACTTTATGGCCTGTAGAGAGAAGAGATGGTTATCTAGATGCCTGGTTCCAGGAAGACAAATCTCCTCCAAGCTTTGTATTCCTACAGGTCAAATACAGGACACTGCCTAGAAACCATGTTGATACACACATTTATATATATATATATACATTTACATGACATCATTCCTGGCGATTATTCTTGAGATAAACGCCACACTTCCCCCTGAAGATGGGCACAGGAGGGACTGAGAAACACTGTGTACCACAGTCTGCCTCTTCACTCTGCCGGGAGAGTCCATCAGCATTGCTGTGCTCTGCACCCTTTCTGTGCTGGGTGGTGAAGGTGTATTGTTGCAGGGTAAGGCTCCATCGGAGAAGTTTACCATTATCCACAGAGACTCTATTAAGCCATACGAGTGGGTTGTGGTCTGTTATTATGGTAAAGTCTCTCCCATACAGATATGGCTGCAGTTTTTGGAGAGACAATACAATCGCCAAACACTCTTTTTCAATGGTGGCATAGGCCACTTCACGGGGCAGCAGTTTTTTACTTAGGAAAATGACAGGATGCTCTTCCCCTTGCTCATTGACCTGACTGAGCACAGCACCTAAACCATAATTAGAGGTATCAGTCTGTACAATGAACTTCGTTTTGAAATCTGGGGCCTGCAGCACAGGGGACTGAGCTAAAGCAGACTTTAGGGCTAGGAAGGCCCTCTCACAGTCCTCAGTCCAATTGACCACCTGTGGCAACTTCTTTTTTGTCAAGTCTGTTAACGGCTTGGTTAAGGTGCTGTAGTGGGGTACAAATTTTCGGTAGTACCCTGCAGTTCCTAGAAAGGACATCACCTGTTTTTTAGTCTTAGGGGTAGGCCATGCAGCAATAGCCTCCACTTTGTCTTGTTCTGGGCAGAGAGTACCTCCCCTTACACGGTGCCCTAGATATTGTACCTCTCCCATGCCAAGCTGGCACTTCTCGGGTTTGATCGTCAAACCTGCCCCAGTGATTCGGCCTAACACACTATTCAGATGGATCAGGTGTTCCTCCCAGGTCTGGCTGAACACTGCGATGTCATCCAGGTAGGCAACTGCATATCCCTCCTGGCCTTCCAGCAGGTCATTAACCAGGCGCTGAAAGGACGCAGGGGCATTCTTCATCCCAAAGGGCATGACCAGAAATTCGAACAGCACAAATGGGGTGATGAATGCGGACTGCTCACGGGCCTCGGGTGACAGCGGGATCTGCCAGTACCCCCTACTGAGATCCATGATAGTGATGTAACGTGCCGGGGCAAGCTTATCTAGTAGTTCATCTATCCTGGGCATGGGATAGGCATCAAATACAGTGGCATCATTTAACCTCCTGTAATCCACACAAAATCTTGTACCTCCACATTTTTTTGGGACCAGTACCACTGGGGCAGCCCATGAACTGTGAGACCTTTGTATCACCCCTAGCTGCAGCATCTCATCAATTTCCCTTTTCATTGCCTCCAGCACTTCTTGGGAAGTACGATATGCTGGCTGTCGGAGGGGGGTCTGATTACCTGTGTTTACGTGATGTGTAACCAAGTGTGTCTTTCCCGGCTTTCCTGTGAAATGGGACTGAAAGGGCTGTACGGTGTTAGCTAGCTGTTCTAGCTGCAACTCAGACAGCTCAGTGCTGTAGTGGGCATCTGCAAGTGACCCCCCCTCTTTTGCAGCAGCTGCCAGATCTAGTAAGGGGTTGGGTTCCTGATCACTCTCAGGCAAGCTACACACAGCTAACACACATGTCCCACTGTCATGGTACTTTTTGAGCATATTGATGTGGTACATCTTCTGTCTCTTACGTCCATCCCCCTTTTCTACTACATAATTAACATCCTGGAGGCGCTGCACTACGGTGTAGGGGCCTTCCCAGGCAGCCTGTAGCTTGTTCTGCCTCATAGGGATCAGAACCAGGACCTTATCCCCCACCTCAAATATGCGTTCCCTAGCGCTGCGGTCATACCAGAGTTTTTGTTTTGCTTGTGCAGCCTTCAGGTTGCTCTGTGCCATTCCCATTAAAGACTGCATCTTCTCCTTGAACTGTACTACATAGTGTACCACAGACTGTTCAGGAGTGACCAGCTTACCTTCCCACTCTTCCTTGATCAAATCTAGAGGGCCTCGCACGCGACGCCCATATAGGAGTTCAAAGGGTGAGAATCCAGTTGATTCCTGCGGCACTCGCGGTATGCAAAGAGGAGGTGCGGCAGGAACCTCTCCCAGTCTCTTCCCTGAGACTCCACAAAAGTCCTCAACATTTGTTTCAGGGTGCTATTAAAACGTTCGACCAACCCATTGGTAGCCGGATGATACGGGGATGTAATCAGATGATTCACCTGCATCCTCTGACAGAGACTCTGCATGAGGCGGGACATGAACTGGGTACCCTGATCAGTTAAGATCTCCTTGGGAAACCCCACCCGAGAAAAAATGGTGATAAGCGCATCTGCTACCTTGTCTGTGCGAATGGATGAAAGCGCTACAGCTTCTGGGTACCTTGTAGCATAATCCACTACAGTCAGAATGTACTGTTTTCCTGAGCTGCTGGGGATGGCTAGGGGCCCCACAATATCAACAGCAACCCTCTCAAAGGGCTCAGATATGATGGGAAGGGAAATGAGAGGAGCCCGCCCCACATCACCGGACTTCCCAACTATCTGGCACGCATGGCATGAGCGACAGTAATCGTCTGCCTCCTTCCCCATGCCAGGCCAGTAGAACTTATGTTTCAACCGGTCTCTGGTTCGTCTCACCCCTGAATGTCCTGCTAAGGGGATCTCGTGTGCTATTTTCAGGAGCTCAGTTCTGTAGATCTGAGGGATTACAAGCTGCCTTTCAGCACCCTCAGCTGTGACCCATTCTCTATATAAGAGTCCATTTTCCATAAAAATTCTCTCTGATTTATCCTCCAGACCTGCCTCGCTGATTCTCCCCCTCACAGCTTCCAAACTGGGGTCTGTCTGCTGTTCTGCTTTGAAAGCAACACTTCTCATTAGCTGATCAGGGTGAGGAGACAAAATGTGATTTCTGTCCTCCCCTATCCCAGACTCTGTGCTGACAGCTTCAGCAGGAGAGGAGGAGGGGGGCTGAGGGGGATGAATCTCTAGTGACACACTCTCCCCTGGTGCAGGGGTTACCTCACAGTTACTCTGGGCTGTGGCTCTCCTGGTCATTACTGCTAATACAGGGATGGCATCGTTACCTACAGTATTCACTCCAAACCCTGATGATGGTACATTTGCAATATCATCTGCTAACAGTACATTGCACAGTTTTTCATTAGGGCTCACTGTTAGACCCATTCCTGACTGACCAGACTCCGGCCTGTGGAACTGCAAAGGGTTATCTGCTAGAACAGCACTTTGTACATCACTGATACAATCACATTCATTTGTACTCATGCTGGGTCGGTCAGCAGGGGTCACCTGGGGGAAAACTGGGTTAGATTGTTCCTTTGCATCATTTACAACATCACTCTCCGATACATATTTAGTATGCATTTTCCCCAAATCACACCCCAACAGTACTGTAGCAGGTAAATTGTCCAGCACCCCAACATCCCGGATACCTCTCCCAACTCCCCAGTCAAGATACACACGAGCCATAGGCACCTCTGGGTGCACCCCACCCACTCCCCGCACTGTAATAGTCTTCCCTGGAATAATATCCTCGGGACCCACTAAGGCTGGGTGGATGAGAGTCAGGTCTGAGCCAGAGTCTAATAGCCCAAGTGCAACTTGGTGTCCTACCTGGACCGCTTGTAGATTGTCCCGGGGGTGTCCTTGGGGCCCTTCCACACACAGGATGGCTGGCACAGGTTTCCCTGCCGGGCCACTCACAGGAGCGGGTGTTGATCTTTTCTTCTTGGGGCAATCGACACTGATGTGCCCCAGCTCATTGCATGTAAAACACATGCGGCCAGTTGCCAAAACAGGTTTTCCCCCCGCCCCCCCAAAAGGTGCAGCAACAGCTGGTTTTGCAGGGTACCGCAGGGGTGATCCTCCGGGTCATCTGTCTTCCCATGCCGCTTGTCATGGCATCCCCCAGCTCTTCTTCACCACAGAAGCCCGAGTGCTGGTGTACTTGTCTGCCAGGCTGGCAGCCTCCTGAGACATTTTGGGTTCCCGATCCAGGACCCACTCTTTGACCTCCGCTGGACACAGTGCGAGGAACTGTTCCTGGAGAATAAGGTCCTTTAGTTTGTCGAAGTCCGTCACCTGCAATCCATCAACCCACTGATGCAATAGGGTTGACAATTGCGCTAACAGTCCTGCATAGGTATCAGAGGGACTGCGCTTTGAGTCTCTGAACTTTTGTCGATAAGCCTCAGGGGTGATGTTGAAACGCTGTAACAAGGCTTTTTTAATCGCAGCATAATCACCATCCAGTTCCTGGGGAAGATCTGCAAACGCCTCCAAAGCTTTTCCTCTCAGCCCAGGGGTTAAATAACTTGCCCATTCACTGGGGTCCAGTGCAAACTGTCAGCAAGTCTTTTCAAACCCCCTCAGGAACGTATCGAGGTCGCCATCCTTCTCCAATACAGGAAATTGATCATGCCGGGACTTTTTCCTAACCGGTTCACAGGTGGCATTCTGTCCGCGGAGTCTGGCCATCTCCAGCTGGAACACGCGCTCAGCCTGGCGCTCCGCAGCCTCAGCCTCTCGGACTGCCTTCCGCTCAGCAGCTTCCTGGTCAGCTCGGCGTCCAGCAGCTTCCCTGTCCGCAGACGTTTGGAACTGCTGCATCAGCTGCAGAGTTGTGGCAGCAGAGTGCCTGTCCTTCATATGCCTGGCAGCAGTTTGAAGGAAACTCTCTAGTGCAGACTCACTTGACCCAGCAGAGGTGTCCGACCCCCGCTGGGCATCTGTTGTAAGGTCCAGTACAGATTGCGCCTCTGCAGCAGGGTTGTCCATTGTCTGGCCACCTTCAGCAGCAAGATTCTGATCCGCCACTTGGAGTAATTCGGCCAGTTGTTCCTTGTTCTGGCCCTTCCAGGCAATGTTTCTCTCCATACACATGGCCACAAGGTCATCTCTTTTCTGTTGCAGGTACTCTGTGGTCATTCTGGACCTCAAACTAATTGCCAAATAAAATAGAAATAGAGAGAGGGGGGGGGAACAGAACCTATTTGCTATGTATGTCCGTTTAAAATCTAAACCTTGAGCGTAATTCTCCGGTGAATTTATGATGTAGTTTCTCTCAAGAATCACACACCATTAATTCACAAAGTTCTTGTGATAAAAACAAAAATTCATCATCCCACCGCTTGCCACCAATTTGTCACGACCAGCCGACTGATTCTCCAAATACCTCAATCTGAGAATCGCCACCAGTGACTTATGGTTACCTCAGCACGTGCGGTTACTCTAACACGGTTCTGCCACCACCAACGAAGTTAACGGGAGTCATTAGGTTCTCCGCTCAAATCTCAATTTGCACACTCACTTACATATAGGTACGTAGCTTTGACCTCACAGGCTCGTGAATTCGACAAGAACACGGAGAATACACTGGATTAAGAATGTTTAATCTGAAAAATATTTCCAAGGTTATTGATTACAGAAAAAGGTAGTACAAATATGGACAATACAAATATATCACAAATAGGTTTCAGAAAGTAAAAGGAATTAAAAATGAAAAAAGAACCCAGAGTCTTTACATCTAAACTCAGTCGTGAAGGAGACACAGGAGCATTGGATTCTGGCCAGTCGTCAGGACTCTCCTTGGGCACAAGAACACTTATCACTGAGGGAGATGCATAGTTATACCCTAACAGCTGCATTAGCCCCCACCTTTGGGTTTTTCACTCTTTCATTGCTGTACACTGGGCATTAAGAAATCGGCCACACCCTTCCATAATGTCTATAGGAAGTAGGGGGTCTTGAAACAGTGTGAAGGGGTCTTTAGAAACCAATAAGCAGGTAACATACCCTACATTCCTGTCATCTCCCTCCTAAAGGATTTTATATCCCATGACCTGGCTTGACCAGGTCTGACCATCTGCATTAAGGATGTATCTCTCCCCAAACTTTATGGCCTGTAGAGAGAAGAGATGGTTATCTAGATGCCTGGTTCCAGGAAGACAAATCTCCTCCAAGCTTTGTATTCCTACAGGTCAAATACAGGACACTGCCTAGAAACCATGTTGATACACACATTTATATATATATATATATATATATATATATATATACATTTACATGACATCATTCATGGCGATTATTCTTGAGATAAACGCCACAATGATATAAATATATAAATAAAAAAAATAAAAAAAGATTTTTAGGACCACAGGGATGCAACCAGAAACTCGCTAAGGAATCAGGTGAACCACAGATGCTGTAGATATCAAATGCTGCTATACTATATGGACATGGCAAAAATGCATATATATAATAACGGTAGATGAGGAAAGGACAAAACATGAGGAAAATGTGGAAGACAAGGAAAACGGAAGTGTTGGCTGAAGTGCAATTAAGGATAGTGTCTAGTTACAGCACCAGGTATTCCGAGGTGGTCTCCCATCCAAGTACTGACCCGGCCTACACTGCTTAGCTTCAAAGATCAGACGGTATAAGGCGTATCCAGTGTAAAATGGCTGTAATCAGGACATAAATGATCCAGAGTATATGCACGGCCGATGGGCCCACTGTGGCCAACACGTCCAAGGGGAAAAGAAGAGAATGGGCAAAAACAGGGAAAAAAGGAAAAGAAAACAAAGGAAAACAATGGCAGAAATACTATTGCCGCAGCACATAAGATGTAAAATGCCTTGTTGGACCACGAAGGGTAAAAGATACCCAGTAAGTGCTGGAGAGTAAGTTAGCTCTAATGTCAAGAAAACGTTCTTTAATAGTAACATGAAAAAGATAATTGTTCGTTCAGTCCAGAGGGGGAAACCGTGTTCATCTTATAAATCCAAAAGGTCTCAAGTTGGAGAAGTTTCTTCTCTCTGTCACCACCTCGTTTGGTGGGGGGGATGTGATCAATTATCTTGTACACCAGAGTAGATAAAGAGTGTTGTAAATTCTTAAAGTGACGTGCCACAGGCTGATCCACTTCTTTCCCGTCTAGGGCCTGTCTGATTGCAGTCCGATGTTGGGCCATGGGTTTAATGGTGTGATCCGTATTGACAATGGGCCATAGGCGTTTAGTGGTAGTTAATGTATTTACTGGCTATATTGTGCTGATTCACAAATATCAAAATATTTGTGTTTCTGAGTGTAGAGTCAGTTTGTTGGTTACATTGTTGGTTTGAACCAATGGCTCTCTCTTTCGCCTGCAGAAGATCTTTGTGTCTGTAACCTCGTTCCAAAAATTTGATGATCATGTTGTCTATTTCAGCAACAGCTTGTTGAGGATCGTTGGTAATTCTGATTGCTCGTAGAAACTGTGAATATGGTAGGCTTCTTTTAAGAGACACAGGATGATGGCTTTGTGCATGTAATAAAGAGTTGCCATCAGTGGGTTTATGGTAAACCGTAGTGTTGAAGCTGGTTCCCGTCCAATAAATGTTGATATCCAAAAAATGTACATGTTTGGGACTTTGCTCAAAAGTGAATGTGATATATTTATGCATGGAATTGATTTTCAACATGGTTTTGATTAAATCTTCCTCAGTGCCAGACCAAAGGACCAAAATGTCGTCTATGTACCGAACAAAAAAAATAAAAAATTGATTGAAGTCTGGATTATTCAAAAACAGTTCCTTCTCAACAGCAAACATATAAACGTTGGCAAAGGATGGTGGTACATGAGACCCCATGGCGCAGCCTTTCTTTTGGAGAAAACATTTATCATCAAACAAAAAATAATTGTTTTTTAAAGTTTGTCTGAGAAGACATATAAAGAAGTCAATATTGGGTCCCTGATAGTCAGTATGTAATTTCAAAAAAGATTCCATGTGTTCACAGCCCTCATTGTGGGGTATACTAGTGTACAATGAGTTGACGTCTATTGTGCACATGATGAGATTCGTAGGGAGATTTTGTAAGGAATGTAGATTCTCAAGTAGAGAATGTGAATCAAGCAAAAAGGTAGGTTCTTGTGAGATCAGAGGTTGCAAGAAGTGATCGAGATATTTGGAAGTTTTCCTGTATAGTCCATCTCTGGCAGAAATGATGGGACGACCCGGGGGTGAGATAAGGAATTTGTGGATCTTAGGTAAACTGTAAAGCAGGGGGGCCACAGGTTTATCTACA
Source organism: Taudactylus pleione (assembly GCA_031769625.1). NCBI lineage: Eukaryota > Metazoa > Chordata > Amphibia > Anura > Myobatrachidae > Taudactylus > Taudactylus pleione. The sequence continues at coordinate 9,142,857 of JAUIMM010000017.1, read as the reverse complement.
GTCAAAAATTGCAACGTGTCACTAGTGATGAAGCCATGTTGTAAAGCTTCAGATAAACAGTTATCCAGTTCTTTCTTGAATTTGGACCACGGATCATGAATTAAACATGAGTAAGTATCTAAGTCATTTAATTGGCGATAAATTTCATTGACATAGTGGTCCCCGTCTTGGATAACAACCGCTCCTCCTTTATCAGCTGAACGAATGACAATGGAGGTATCCTTGCTAAGGGTGGTGAGGGCAACAAATTCCTCTTTTGATAAATTATGTTGTAAGGGATTAAAGCCCTTGAAGAGTGTAGTAACATCATGATCTAATATGCTAATAAAGCTCTTAATAGAAGCGTTATTAGAACAAGGTTCAAATGTGGATGTTTTTTTGAAAGGGGTTGGTGTGGTGAGAGGTGATGTATTGGTAGAATTGCTAAAGAATTCTTTCAATTTGAGACTCCTATTGAGTCTCCATAAGTCCTTTTTCCAGTGGAAGCCATTGAAAGGACAGGTGGGAATGAATGACAGGCCCCTCTGTAGTAATTTAGACTCAGACAGGCGTGTCCACACGGGCCTGAAAAGGAAGTGGCCTCACACTAGGCATGGCAAACAAGGGGCAAGGAAAATGAGTGTACCAGAAAAAAACGTAATTGTTAATTTATCCTCTAGACCACTCAGCATGTCTGAGTCTAGAGGATAAATTAACTCTACCACTAAACGCCTATGGCCCATTGTCAATACGGATCACACCATTAAACCTCTATTAAACTCTAAGATCATGCTTGGATATAAACGTGGGAAGAACCTAAAAGACTGGCTGGTGCACAATGATGTCAGTCGTGGGCCTCCCATTACGGACCACTTTCTCTCTAAAAAACCTGGATGTTATCGGTGCACTGGTTGCACCACTTGTGGATACTTGGAAACAGGTCCTGATGTTGTACATCCACACTCTGGGAAATGCATACCCATCAAACATGTGTTGTCTTGTACCACCAAGTATATCATTTACATGATTCGCTGCTCTTGTGGACTTGTCTACAAAGGGAAAACTACTTGTACAGCCCGGATTCGAATGGCCCAACATCGGACTGCAATCAGACAGGCCCTAGAAGGGAAAGAAGTGGATCAGCCTGTGGCACGTCACTTTAAGAATTTACGACACTCTTTATCTACTCTGGTGTACAAGATAATTGATCACATCCCCCCCACCAAACGAGGTGGTGACAGAGAGAAGAAACTTCTCCAACTTGAGACCTTTTGGATTTATAAGATGAACACGGTTTCCCCCTCTGGACTGAACGAACAATTATCTTTTTCATGTTACTATTAAAGAACGTTTTCTTGACATTAGAGCTAACTTACTCTCCAGCACTTACTGGGTATCTTTTACCCTTCGTGGTCCAACAAGGCATTTTACATCTTATGTGCTGCGGCAATAGTATTTCTGCCATTGTTTTCCCTTGTCTTCTTTTCCTTTTTTCCCTGTTTTTGCCCATTCCCTTCTTTTCCCCTTGGACGTGTTGGCCACAGTGGGCCCATCGGCCGTGCATATACTCTGGATCATTTATGTCCTGATTACAGTCATTTTACACTGGATACGCCTTATACCGTCTGATGTTTGAAGCTAAGCAGTGTAGGCCGGGTCAGTACTTGGATGGGAGACCACCTCGGAAAACACCTGGTGCTGTAACTAGACACTATCCTTAATTGCACTTCAGCCAACACTTCCGTTTTCCTTGTCTTCCATGTTTTCCTCATGTTTTGTCCTTTCCTCATCTACCGTTATTATATATATGCATTTTTGCCATGTCCATATAGTATAGCAGCATTTGATATCTACAGCATCTGTGGTTCATCTGATTCCTTAGTGAGTTTCTGGTTGCATCTCTGTGGTCCTAAAAATCTTTTTTTTTTTTTTTTTTTATATTTATATCATGGTTTCAGTTCTGTCATGGTTATATACCATTCGTTGATTCTGTCAATTTCTACACATGCCACCTATATAGGGGCTTTTCTTTATGTACCCATGACTTCTGTTTTTCCACATACACTCTTTATCGGTATGTGCATTCCCTTTCCTTGCGGCTTGTATTCATCAGAGTTCTTTACCATGTACAATATCATTTGCACATTATTTTCATTTAGTTTTGTTTATTATTTATTATTTATGTTTGCTCACTGTTTGTTTGGTCACATTTTTCTGTACTGTATTTGTTTTCATTGACTTACCTGTCCGTGCATTCATGTTTACACATATTGATTTGATTTGTATTGTATTTCTAACATTGTCGCTACAATCAGGTTCCTATTGACCATATGTTGGTATCATGTGATGTATATATTGCTTATTATGTTTTTTGCTCCATTATTCTGTTGCCAGCGACCGCTATTTAGAACTGGGTTGCCATGGCAACCTCTAGTGGCGTCCTCAGTTCATAGCGGCCGCATCACCATGCATGCGCCGGTCCCTCCCGAGTGACGTCATTCACTCGGCGGGCAGCAAGGCAGGATTCATGTTCACTTCATGGGATGCTTGGGGGTATATAGGTATTTTTGTTTTCACGTTGTTGCTGTTCTTGATAAAAGTCCAATCGACTGAAACGTTGAACGCAGATATTGTGGAGTCGTGAGTCTTTTTTTCAAAGCCCTGAGAGTGCCACTGTTGTTTTATCTATATGCTTGGTTGTTTAACCAATTTGAGGGCACCCAGGCCAGTTATTTATTTATTTAGTGTGGACTGCCGGCGTTATTTCTATATATATATATATATATATATATATATATATACAGTATATATATATATATATCTATATATATTATACAGTATATATATATATAAAGAGAGAGAGATAGCTTTGCTATGTGTTAATTGAAGCTGGCTTTCTTTCCATTTATAGACGTATAAACGTATCACTGGGTGCCAGTTTACTTACAATTATTAAAACTAGTTACTAGTGAAAAAAAAATGTTCCATAGTCCCAGCAATTTTCTACTCACCCGTTCTTTTCACACCTACCCCAACTCTATCCATTCCTTCCCAAAAACCCCTCCTGTTCTCACATTACCCATCCAAAGCCCACACTCCCAGCAGTTCTTTATATATAGCCCACACTCATAGCGTTTTTTTTCCATATAATCCCCCTCATTCTCTAACTTAACCCCTTGACTTCTGAGTCTGCAGTTGCTGTTGTGGCTTCCATCTTTCTCTGTGCAACTCTTCTCTGACCCTGACCTATTGGAAGCCTGAAGCGGATGGTGGGTGACACTCATGTCAGTGACAACTGCGGGATGATGCCGTCCGATGCAGTAAGTGGAGCAAAGGGGAGAGCGGGAAATCAATTTCCCCAACCCTTGCTCTGCGGATTGGCTGGATACTGAAGCACATGCTCGAGTGAGACCCGGCTGTCATGTAATGTGACATTGAAGGTCCATTTCTGCACAATCCACTAGGCTTAACTTACAACCATTGGCCTATCTATAACGGGTGCACACTGCACACCCTTCACCAATGTTTAATACTTACCTCTCCGGAATCCAGCATTGGCAATGCAGTAGCAGCACAAATCACCTGGAAAACGGTGGCCATTTTCCCGGAGATTTGCGAATGCGCGCAGTAAAGGTGTCCCAGGTAAAAATGCACAGGCGACATGTTACCGGAGACCTGCATATGCACAGTAGACTCTGGCACAATGTAAGAGTCTACTGCACCACAGAGAGGAGGGGGACCACATGGAGTAGTCTGCACAAGGACCCTGTCCTCACTTAAACCGCCCCTGCAAACAACACACAAATGTATTGCAATACACTTTGAGAACCGCTAAGCTAATTAATGTTCCTGATCAGTGATTCTGCAATAATAACAATAACGTTAACATAGTTACAATTATACACAATGCACTGAGTCTATCTCCTTGTTATAGCCAGAGAAATAAGTTAATTAGCACCACACATAATTTACAAGAAGCCATCCTGCTCCTCAGACTCCAGCGTTGGTGTTGACTGTATGCCCTCAGGTTGATTTTCTGTGGTAGGTGCTTTATTTGCATCTACAAAAAGAAACAATATGTAAGTAATTGTGTGATGTCTCACATAAGAGTTCTTTACGCTTTTCAATAAGAATAATGGCAAATAATTGTGTTGTAACTTTATCATATCATGATACAAATTGTGAAATAGAGGAATACATTAATAAGGAAAGTAGTACAATATTGATATCTAGTCATTATTGAAAAAGGCAATATGGCATCCAAAAGATGTAAAAAGATAGAAAGATAGAAAGAGAAAAAATGGAAAAGGGTGTGTGTGTGTGTGTGTGTGCGGGGGGGTTTGAGTGAAGGGGAAACAAGGGAGGGCAGGGAGTGAGCCATATGTACCCAGGTCCAAAAGAGAGGTCAGCAATTAGGAGCAATTAATTGGGGGGTCATGTAAAAAAACCTCTGGTTTCATACCATAGTATACCATGTAGATTTACCAATGTTGTATTTGTCGTTTGACATGTTGCACAACCCTAGTTACGGCCCTGGTGAGGCAGATATGGTGACAATGCTTGGGGGATCAGTAACCTCTATAAAACAGCCTATAGAACATCGCCCTGTAACTGGTGGCCGTAATTGTTTAAAGAGATATTGAAAAGGAAAAAGTAGCTCCACTGAGATCTGGAAAGTGTGTCTGCCATTTGGTAATACCTGTGGAGTAATTTCCTGCAAGGTAAGGAATCCTCAAAATACAGTAAAAATAAAATATAGCTATACACGGATAGCCAGCAGACAGGAAGGCAGCATCCAAATGATTGTCCCAATCATAGACAAAATTGGGGGGTGGTCTGGGGGTGCACCGGACCACCCATTAACCCAGTTTGCCTATCTGCTGAACAGTTGCCCGACCATGGACAATATTGCTGCCTACCACCCCCCACCAACCGCTGTCCCCTCCCGTCCGCTGTCCCCTCCCATCCATCATGCAATAAAGTTGTTTTTTTTTAGACCTGATGCATGATATCATGACGTCACACCGGGCCACTGAAATGGAGGAGCCGCATCGTCTGAGTGGTAGGACTCGGAGTAGCAATAAAAAGGTAAGTGTGGAGGCTGGCTGGAGAAGAGAAGAGAGGCTGGCTGGGGACACAGTAGGGGTTGCTGACTGGGGACACAGAGGGAGGGGCTGGCAGGAGACACAGCAGGGGGGCTGGCTGGAGACACAGAAAGGGGGGCTGGCTGGGGAGCCACAGAAGGGAGCCGGATGGGGAGACACAGAAGGGGGCCTGGCTGGGGAGACACAGAAGGGGGCCTGGCTGGGGAAACACAGAAGGGGGCCTGTCTGGGGAGACACAGAAGGGGGCTTGGCTGGGGAGACACAGAAGGGGGCCTGGGTGGGGAGACACAGAAGGGGGACTGGCTGGGGAGACACAGAAGGGGGACTGGCAGGAGACACAGAAAGGGTCTGGCTGGAGACACAGAAGGGGGCTGCCTATGGAGTCACAAAAGGGGCTGGCTAGAGACAGAAGGGGGGCTGGTTGGAGACACAGAAAAGGAACTGGCTGGAGACACAGAAAGGGAGCTGGCTGGAGACACAGAAAGGGAGCTGGCTGGGGACACAGAAGGGGGCTGGTTGAGAACACAGAAGGCTGAAGACCCAATGCCCCCTGTTGAGTGGCCACGTCCCTTTTTTGAAGTGTGCCAAAGTTCCTCTTTCACTAAGATGTGATAGAATTTTTTTTCCAGGAAACAGTAACACAATATCTGACATGGTGCTAAAACTGGGACCACCCATTACAAGATTTCTAGTTTTGCCAATGGTACCAATACATAGGAGAGAGAAAGGATATTACAGGACTGGCATAGTGTTGAGCCTGTAAAAAATCTAAGTCAAAAAGTCCAAAGAAAATCATAACGGAGTTGTGTCTGAGCAAAGGTCAAAGGCCATTTCAATATAGTATTGGAGAATTGTCTAACCATTCGCAGACCCTGCGATTCCCAGAAGTGGAATGAGGAGGCAGCAGAGGCATTTTGGAAATTGTTGTTACTCAGCAGAGGGAGATGCAGAGAGTAGGAAGTATGAATCATACTATATGTTTGTTAGGAATAGTGTGCCATGTCGACCATTCTGACATCAATAGGGGGTTATCAAGAGGAGTTGGTGGATATCACGCCTAGGCATATGCAGGGCGGTCGTCCTGGGGCCCCCACACACAGAGGGGCCCCCACCACTAGAACACGCAGGGGGGGTTCTGAGTACCTAGAAACCCCCCCTGATGACCAAATCCCCCTTCTACCTTTGCTGAAATGGGGGTGGAGCCAACATGACAAGCCCCGCAGTACAGCATGAGGGGGCATGGCCTAATGAAGTGAGCAGCAGCTGCATAGAATGTGAGTGTACTATATGTGTATATGTATGTGTTTAACGTGTGTATGTGTGTGTATATATGTGTATGTTATTGTATATAGTTTGTGTTAGTGTGTGTATACTGTGTATGTGTTAGTGTGTATGTATGTGTTAATGTGTATATATGTGCTAGCGTGTGTATACTGTGTATGTATATGTGTTAATGTGTATGTTTTTGTATACTGTATATGTGTATGTTAGTGTGTACGTTATATAAAATATATGTTTGCTACATATGTATTACATGTGTATGCATGTTTAACGTGTGGCGGGGAGGGGGGGAGGCTCCATGTGGCTTGGTGGGGGTCCGCCAACTTAGTTGCTCCAGGGCCCCCACAAGCCTTAATCCTGCCCTGGGCATATGCATAAAGATGACTAGTTTCATATTCAAAGCGAATTGCTTTTCCAAAGAGTAATTGGCTTAGAGGTCCCTTCCCATTTGGTGTGCTGAAGAAGTTTCAAACTTAATTTTGTTTTTTTATTGTTCCATACACATTTTCAGAAGGCAGCTGTTTTTTTCCTTCTTTCAGACTTAAAAGAAGTGGGATGACTTGTATGGGATATGATAATCTGGGAAATGTGATCATTTTGATTAAATTAGCTGTAGCAAGAGATGAGAGTTGTAGGTTTTGCCAACTGTCTATCTCTGCTAAAAAATGTACCATTATAACAGTAATATTTAAAAAGAATATAGGTTGTGAATGTTTTGTTTTGGGGTAGATGATCAACTAAATATGGAATACTGGACATCAACCACTTTAAACCCCAGATCTCCTATAGGATGAAAGGGTCTGTTACGTAAAGCCATTACAGCGGACTTGGAAAAATTAAATTTGAATCCAGAGACATGTCTAAACCAAGTAAATTTGTCAAACAAAGGGGTCAGACTTACAGCTGGATATGATATAGAAGGTAGGTCATCCGCAAAGGCTAATAGTTTGAACTCATCATCACCTATAGAGACACCAGGAAAAAGTAACCAATTCTAAAGGACATGCAATAATGGGTCCAAAGCCAACTTAAATAATAAGGGTGAAAGGGGATATCCTTGCCTAGTTCCCCTAAATATTTTAATAAGATTACAGAGAAGACCATTAATAAGCAATTTTGTGCACGGATTCAAATAAAAATATTTTATATTACTAGAGATTAGGCCAAAATCTCTGGATTCCAGGAACAAATATAAATGTTCATAGAGTATTTTATTAAAGGCCTTCTCGGCATCAAAGGGTAAATTTACTAAAGTGAGAGTTTTTAGAAGTGAGTTTTAACAGTGATGTTGCCCATAGCAACCAATCAGATTCTACTTAACATTCAACTAGCACCTTCTAGAAGATAATAGCTAGAATCTTATTGGTTGCTATTGTATCATCCTTTTACTGGTGATTCTCTTTGTTATATGTAAAATAAGTGGATTTACTGCTGTCAATAATAATTATTTATGTAAAAATTTATTTTTACTGTTAATGTAGTATTAATAACTAATAGGAGCACTATACATGTAACTGACAGCAGCTGTCAGCCTTTTACAGATTTCCAGTAGCTCCATGTGCTGGGATTTATGCAGCAGTGAGGGGGTTAATGTGGGAGTGTCCATTATAAGGCTAGCTGTGGTGTGATCTGCAGGTGTCCATGGTAACCCAAGAGGAGCAATAAACACTGCTGAGGCAGGAGAGTTGGCAGTTGGCTTGATGTAATGGCTAAGAGAGGAGTGTCAGGTACTTGATGAAGAGAGACTTGTCTGTGTGACTGGTCTATGTGGCCTGTCTATGGGGCGGTGCTGCTGCTGTTCGGCCACCGCGTCAGGTATGGGGAGAGGCTCAGTGCAGGAGTCAGTACCAGTAAGGGGAGGACTGTCCGAGCCTAATGGTGGGTACACACTACACGATAAGCTCCCTGAGCGATATCGTGTAGTGTGTCCCCGGCAGGCTGTGCTCAATGTCGTTCATGACATTGAGCACAGCCGCTGAACGATATCATTAACTATATCGTTCAGCGCTGGGCTCTCTCCCCCATTCCCTGACATGCAGCAACCTGACGAGATCGTCAGTTGGCCTGCATGTCAGCCCGATGAACGACAATGACGAATGACCCGCGGGAACGCGCGTCGTCGTTATCGTTCATCTTTTTGGGGTTAAAAATGGACGATAAAGTGGACAACTGAACGATAACGATATCGTTATCGTTCAGTCGTCCACTTTATCGCCCAGTGTGTACGCACCTTAAGTCTGACCCCACAGGCGGCGCTGAGGTCGGGGGGGGGGGGGGAGAGACTGAGGAGGTGCATTTCAGAGGTATCTGTGAGGGAGAGAGCAGCATCATATTATAAATCGGAGCTCCAGGTCACTTGAAGTGCAAAGTACATTCACAGCTGCAGCAGTCTTGAATTCTGACACAAAGTAAATAAAAGACAGAATAACACCATTCTGCAACACCTTAGTATTGCCCCGCAGATTATTCTATTCATATAAATTTATACAGGGCAAAGCAGAAGTGACCCTACCCCTCACACACCAGAGGCTTACTTATAAGTGCACTAGCTTTTATAAGCAGACATCAAACAAACATCTGTTGAACTATCTGGGAGCATCACTAACAGAGATCTAGTAATATTCAATGCGGCAATAACTTGAAGTTACAGTTATCAACAAAAGCGTATTAAATTGAGTGGCTATAACATAATCTAATCCAGGGACTGCAAACATCATATACTGTATCCTCAAGGGGACATAATGACTATCAGTAAATGTATCCCTGCTCTGTGCTGAGATAGTGTTCTTCTACAGCTAGGATCAGAGAGAGCAAGGATAGACTAGAGACAAAACCCACATTCATCATTCCAAGGATATTGACTATCTCTAGTTGCTTCAGCATTTAATCTTTAGTAGCAAAACATTTTGTTAAAGATCAAATATTCTGCTGCTTAACAAACTAAACTAGATTTTGGAGCAAAATGTAAGGGAATTTAGCCCACCGAGAAGTGGCATTGGATTGGCTCAAGATTATCAATTTAAGTACCACCCACCCGTAATAAAGGAGCAAAATCACCCCCCACCATTCTCCTTTCATCCTTTAATCACATGTGTGCACCTTCGTAGCATGGCCATGCATTTAGAAAAGTCAGCAGATATTTAGACTGTCATCTGTTATTGGTTCATAACTTTGAAGCTTTAAAGTATTTTTTATTCATCATTTAAAATATTGAGGGATATTACCTATCCAATTAGCTAAACAAGTATTATAGTGTGGAGGTTAGGTTTAGCTCTTATTAGAACCAACAAACAGTAACTAGCTTGTATAATTTAGAATCTAAATTGCGTTTTGGACTGTATGCAATTGTTTTGTGGATGCAAAATATAATAGGAGTTTGTTTAATGCTGAATATTATAGTTACTGTTCTTGCTTTTCTGTGTAATATATGCATTACATGATTGAGTATTCCCTAAATGCCTTTTATTTCATAGGATTTACATCCTAAAGTAATCCAGTATAATAAAGCATATATTCCGTTGTTCTGATACACCTTCTCTGTGTGTTCTCCATATCGGAGTTGGTAACACGTTAGCTCTTTTCACACTTAACTAAAATTAGGGGTTCTCCCAAACCAGCCCCTGATAATTTGATGACTAATAACTAAGGCTTGGGTGGAGGCACCACAGAACACCTAAACAAGAGGAGACCTGAACCACGAACATAGTAACCCATGCAAATACCAGATGAGCCAGGGTTACACTACGGGCAACATCACTTTTAAAACTCACTTCTAAAAACCTCTCACTTTAGTAAATGTACCCCTAAGACTCAATAATACATTAGAGGAGTATTTATGGGCAGGAGAATCAGTCTGAACCACAATTGCAGATCAGTGACATCATTTCCTGCAGCCTGGTGCATAAGATTTTCACTAGAATTTTATAATCCTGATTGAGTAATGTAATAGGTCTATATGAGGCCAATAAGGAAGGGTCTTTATCTCATTTGGACAAAAGTATAGTAATTGCATTGTTAAAAGAAGGGAAAGTAATATTATGGGAGTGAATTTGCTGAAACAAATTAGTAAGGGTGGGGCTGATTCTTTAAAATTTTATAGTAATTACCATTGAGGCTGCCTGGCCCTGGCGATTTATTTAATTTGAGTGTCTCAATAGCAGCACATTCATAAATATCCCTGTTAAGATGCTCCCTCTGCTGGGTAGTCAACTTTTGCAATAAGGCATCACTAATGAAAGTCTGTGACAGTTCAGAATGAAATGAGTCGGAGGAATATAAGTTTTGAAAATTAAGATTCAACAAGTTTTGATATTTTATATATATATATATTTATATATATATATATATATATATATATATATATACTAGGGGTGTGCACCGGCCACTTTTCGTGTTTTGTGTTTTGGTTTTGGATCTGGATCTTTCTTCGTGTTTTGGATCTGGATTGGTTTTGCCAAAACCACCCTTCCGTGTTTTGGGTTCTGGGTTTTGTGTTTTGGATCTGTATTTTTTTTTTAAAAAGCATAAAAACAGCTAAAATCACAGAATTTGTTGGTTTCTCTGCTCCTATGCTATTATTAACCTCAATAACCTTAATTTCCACTCATTTCCAGTCTATTCTGAACACCTCACACCTCACAATAGTGTTTTCATGTCCAAAAGGTTGCACCGAGGTAGCTGGATGACTATGCTAAGCGACACGAGTGGGCGGCACAAACACGTGACCCATCTAGGAGTGACACTGCAGTGGCAGACAGGATGGCAGTTAGAAAAACTAGGCCCCAAACTGTACATAATGCAAAGAAAAAAAAGAAGTGCAAGATGGAATTGTCCTTGGGCCCTCCCACCCACCCTTATGTTGTATAAACAGGACATGCACACTTTAACAAATCAATCATTTCAGCGCCAGGGTCTGCCACACAACTGTGGCTGAAATGATTGGTTCGTTTGGGCCCCCACAAAACAAGCTGGCAATTAATGTGTCCCTGCACAAACTGGCTCTACGGAGGCAAGATGTCATCCTCATCCTCCTCATCCACCGATTCCTCACCCTCTTCAGTGTGTACATCCTCATCCTCACAAAGTATTAACTCGTCCCCACTTGAATCCACCACCACAGGTCCCTCTGTACCTTCTGGAGGCTGGTCTCCCTGGAAGAGCTGATAATTCATTTTGATGAACATCATCTTCTCCACATTCTGTGGAAGCAACCTCCTACGCCTTTCGCTGACAAGGTTCCCGGCTGCACTAAACACTCTTTCGGAGTACACACTGGAGGGGGGGCAACTCAGGTAAAATAGAGCCAGCTTGTACAGGGGCCTCCAAATTGCCTCTTTTTCCTGCCAGTACAGGTATGGACTGTCTGACATGCCTACTTGGATGCTGTCACCGATGTAATCCTCCACCATTCTGTCAATGGTGACAGTATCATATGCAGTGACAGTAGACATGTCAGAAATTGTTGCCAGGTCCTTCAGTCCGGACCAGATGTCCAAACTTGGTCCTGCCTGCCCTGCATCACCGCCAGCGGGTTGCTTAGGATACCTAAGTTTTTTCCTGGCAGCCCCAGTTGCGGGAGAAAATGAAGAAGGAGCCGTTGACGTGTCACGTTCCGCTTCAGCTGACAGTGTGTTCACCAGCAGGTCTTTGCACCTCTGCAGGCTTGTGTCGGCCGGAAAGAGAGACACCACATAGGCTTTAAACCTAGGATCAAGCACGGTGGCCAAAATGTAGTGGTCTGATTTCAACAGATTGACCACCCTGGAATCCTGGCAAAGCGAATGAAGGGCTTCATCCACAAGTCCCACATGCCGAGCGGAATCGCTCCGTCTTAGCTCCTCCTTCACTTTCTCCAGCTGCTTCTGCAAAAGCCTGATGAGGGGAATGACCTGACTCAAGCTGGCTGTGTCTGAACTGACTTCACGTGTGGCAAGTTCGAAGGGCTGGAGAACCTTGCACAACACGGAAATCATTCTCCACTGTGCTTGAGTCAGGTGCATACCCCCTCCTTTGCCTATGTCATAGGTGGATGTATAGGCTTGTATGGCCTTTTGCTGCTCCTCCATCCTCTGAAGCATATAGAGGGTTGAGTTCCACCGCGTCACAACCTCTTGCTTCAGGTGATGGCGGGGCAGGTTCAAGAGTGTTTGCTGGCGCTCCAGTCTTCGGCACGCAGTCGCTGAATGGCGAAAGTGGGCAGAAATTTTTCGGGCCACCCAAAGCGTCTCCTGCACGCCCCTGTCGCTTTTCAGAAAATTCTGCACCACCAAGTTTATTGTGTGAGCAAAACATGGGACGTGCTGGAATTTGCCCAGATGTAATGCCCGCACAATATTGGTGGCGTTGTCAGATATCACAAATCCCCAGGAGAGTCTAAGTGGGGTAAGCCACTGGGCGATGATTTCCCTCAGTTTCTCTAAGAGGTTGTCGGCGGTGTGCCTCTTACTGAAACCGGTGATACACAGCGTAGCCTGCCTTGTAACGAGCTGGCGTTTCTGAGATGCTGCTACTGGTGACGCTGCTGCTGTTGCTGCGTAAGGTGATACATCTACCCAGTGGGCTGTCACAGTCATATAGTCCTTAGTCTGCCCTGTTCCACTTGTCCACATGTCCGTGGTTAAGTGGACATTGTGTACAACGGCATTTTTCAGGACACTGAGGACACTTTTTCTGACGTTTCTGTACAGTCTCGGTATCGCCTGCCTAGTGAAGTGGAATCTAGACGGGATTTGGAACCGGGGACACACTACCTCCATCAATTGTCTAAATCCCACTGCACTAATGGCGGATACCGGACGCACGTCTAACACCAACATAGCAGTCAAGGCCTCAGTTATACGTTTTGCTTCAGGATGACTACTGTCGTACTTCATCCTCCTCGCTAAGGACTGTTGGAGGGTCAATTGTTTAGTAAAAGTAGTGGTGTTCCTACTTCCTCTCTGGGATGATGAACGACTCCCAGCAGCAGCAACAGCAGCAGCGGCAGCAGTAGGCGTAGCAATGCAGGATCCTCCAGAGGAATCCCGGATAGGAGAGTCAGTCATGCCAGTGACATGGCCTTCAGGACTACTTCCGATCCTGACTAAGGAGGAAATTGACGAGGAGGGAGTTGACGGTGTGGTTTGCAGGCGCTTGGATACAACAGGACAACGGGATTTAGGTGTCCCTGGACTGCTTACGGTCTTAGCCAAAGTTTCTGAACTTGACAGTAACTTTTTATGAACGCGCTGCAGGTGCCGTATAAGGGAGGATGTTCCTAGGTGGTTGACGTCCCTACCCCTACTTATTTCACCTTTACATATGGTACATATGGCAAGACAGTTGTTGTCCGGATTTGGATAGAAATATTGCCAGACCAAAGAGGTGGAATGTTTGGTCTTCTGCCCAGGCATGACCGTGATGGGCTTTTTCATCCCACGGACAACAACTGTCTCCCCCGGAGCCTGATTTAAACAAACCACATCACCATCAGAATCCTCCTCGCCAACTTCCTCCTCAGCGCCAGCTACACCAGTATCCTCATCCTGTTGTACTTCAACAGTGACATCTTCAATTTGCATATCAGCAAGTGGACTGTGGGTGCTCCTTTCAGCACTTGCAGGGGGCGTGCAAATGGTGGAAAGAGCCACCTCTTCCCGTCCAGTGCTGGGAAGGTCAGGCATCGCAACCACCACCACACTTGGACTCTCCTTGGGGATTTGTGATATCTTCTTAGAAAGCACAGTTCTTCGCTGTGCTTTTGCCAGCTTAACTCTTTTGATTTTTTTAGTGGGAGGAGGGCTTCCATCGTCATGTGAAGCTGAACCACTAGTCATGAACATACTAGGGATCGACCTTAGCCGTTCCTTGCCACTCCGTGTCGTAAATGGCATATTGGCAAGTTTACGTTTCTCTTCAGCTGATTTAAATGTCTTTTTCAAGGTCATTTTCCTGAACTTTGCCATTTGGGATTGTATGTGCCCTCTACTATGACATTGGGCATCGGCCTTGGCAGACGACGTTGATGGCATGTTATCGTCTATGTCATGACTAGTGGCAGCAGCTTCAGCACTAGGAGGAAGTGGTTCTTGATCTTTCTCTATTTTATTTTTATCGGAGAAAGTTTGGTCCTCCATTTATGTTATATCGATTTGATATATACGTGCGGCTAAACCCAGAAAATAATTTTTTTTTTGGTTTGGACTGGAGTGTACTTTGGGGGTTACAGCACCCTTTAACGGTCAAGCCAGCCGGCCCTTTACTTATGACACAGGCGCACTCTTGGCACTACTTTGTTGATGCACGTGCGGCTACTGCGCACACAATTCACAAACACAGAAAATAATTTTTTTTTTGGTTTGGACTGGAGTGTACTTTTGGGGGTTACAGCACCCTTAACGGTCAAGCCAGCCGGCCCTTTACTTATGACACAGGCGCACGCTTGGCACTACTTTGTTGATGCACGTGCGGCTACTGCGCACACAATTCACAAACACAGAAAATAATTTTTTTTTTGGTTTGGACTGGAGTGTACTTTGGGGGTTACAGCACCCTTTAACGGTCAAGCCAGCCGGCCCTTTACTTATGACACAGGCGCACGCTTGGCACTACTTTGTTGATGCACGTGCGGCTACTGCGCACACAATTCACAAACACAGAAAATAATTTGTTTTTGGTTTGGACTGGAGTGTACTTTCGGGGGTTACAGCACTCTTTAACGGTCAAGCCAGCCGGCCCTTTACTTATGACACAGGCGCACGCTTGGCACTACTTTGTTGATGCACGTGCGGCTACTGCGCACACAATTCACAAACACAGAAAATAATTTTTTTTTTGGTTTGGACTGGAGTGTACTTTCGGGGGTTACAGCACCCTTAACGGTCAAGCCAGCCGGCCCTTTACTTATGACACAGGCGCACGCTTGGCACTACTTTGTTGATGCACGTGCGGCTACTGCGCACACAATTCACAAACACAGAAAATATATTATTTTTTTAGCACTTGGGGGGAGCACCCCTGATGGACAGAGCACCCCCTGGACAACACTGCAGCACTCCTTTAGGACTGGGACACTGCACAGGACTTTGGAGTGGACACAGCCCCTATGGAGAACTGACTGCACAACACAGTCCAGCCAGCCCCTATGGACTTTGAAGTAGTGGACACAGCCCCTATTAACAACAGCAGCACAGCACAACACAGCCAGCCCCTATGGACTTTGAAGTAGTGGACAACAGCAGCACTACACTACACTACACTACACAGCCCTAACTCCCACCCTCCCTCTTCACTGTCCACAGCCGAGTGAGAAAATGGCGCCGACGTGGGTACCTTATATAGGATCCAAAACCCGCGAGACTCGGAAGGCGGGATGATGACGTTTTGCCTCGATTTCAGATCCGAGTCAGGCGGGAAAAGTCGAGCCTGATTCGGATCGGACTCGGATCGGGGGGGCTCGGGGGGGTTCGGATTTCAGAAATCCGAACCCGCTCACCCCTAATATATACACATACAATCTCAGCGGCACTCCGGTATAAAGATCACACAGGCACAGGAGTTAGCTACATCAACGTTTCGATGCCTTTATTGCATCGTCATCAGGATACAAACATATCAAAAAAATGTCACTTACTTATACCCCACCACCAAACACCATGTGCGGCTCCACAGCTTCTGGGTCCGGTCAGTGAACGCCCACAGATGACGTCATCCTGCACGGCCCATTGCCATGGTTACCATCAAAAATCTAAAACAAATTAAAAACAAAAAAACAATGTTGTTTCAATTTTAGGCATAAATCTGCTAATCCAGTGCACAATTGAGAACTAAAACATCAAGGACCTCATTCAGAGCCGGTCGCACAGAGCGTGCGGTCGGTCTGAATGAGGGGAGGATGTCTTGAATTTTCAAGACGTCCTCCTTTGCGGTGGTAAGGCTGTGGGTTAACACCCACAGCCTTACGACCGCCTAAGGTGATGGTCGCGATGGTCAAGACCATCGCGACCATTGGGGCTTACGACGAGACCCTAGGGTAGGGTAGACCCTAGGGTAGGGTCTCCCTTGTCGTAAGCCCCGGAGAGCTTTCGGCTCTGTCTGAGCCGGAAGCTCTCCAATGACATCACTAGTGATGTCAGTGGGGCCGCCCCCAAACGGTAGGCGTTCCCATGGGAACGCCCCCGTTTGGGCTGCCACCACCCCGGCCCGCCTTCCAAATGGGGCGAGCTGTCAATCAACATCGACAGCTCGCCCCCTTTGGATCGAGACCCGCTACGACCGGCGCCGTCGTGCGCATGCTCTGTGGGGGGCCATCGACCCGGTCCGAGCGCATCGGCGCTAACGACTGGGTCTGAATGACCCCCCAAGTCTTTAATCCTCCCACAAAGCATAATGCTGTACCATGGATTTCATTTGTATAGATCCATTATAGAGAGCGTATACCCCCACAATTGTAACACTTATGGACTTGTTATAGGCAGCCCGCATAACCAAAAATATTGGACACTCATCAGTAAATCTGAGTTACTAATCATCATTGCATCACTCCATCATTACCAATAACACCATAATTCCCATATTACACCCGGACAGATGTCCGTAGTGAACATGGGACCAATAAAACTTACAACATGGAATTAGCCCTCATTAGCAATTACAGAGCTGACATGCATCTACTTGTAACCACACTGCCTTTCATAAGGTATATTGTATTAAATGAAACAGTGTAGGCCCAGATTATCATTAAGGCCTTTAGGAAATAAAGTACCCAGCCGGAAAATCCAACGGGATTCACATTGTAACAGTCTCCGTGATCTGTCGCCCCCTCTATGCATAGATGGTATATGGTCGATAATCATAAAACGAAGTGTCGATAAATTGTGGCCTGCTTCGGCAAAATGCCGAGCCACTGGCTGATCACTAGTGCCAGACCTAATCGCTGCCCGAATGGCGGAACGATGTGCCGCCATATGTTCACGAAGGGTTCGGTCAGTTTTCCCAACATAACTTAGCCCACATGGGCATGTGATCAAATACACCACAAATTTAGTCATACATCCTACTCGATGTTGAATCTGATAGCGTGTCCCTCTATGCGGGTGGGCAAAACCTGTTGTACAGTCCTGACGAACCTTGAAACGTTGACATGCCGCTGTACTGTTTTTCAATATGATATAAGTATATAATTTTTTCTATTTTCAAAGGGAGTGCCTCCTGTGTTTTGTTCTTCTCCTGGGGGGTTTCCATACCTCACATAGGAGGAACATTGAGACTTGTATACATATATATATATATATATATATATTTTTTTTTTTGATATTCAAATAATTTTGGGTTGAGAGATGAGTGAGGGATAATATAATTTGGTAATATAGGGGCCTATTCATCATAACTAAACATTTTCTGGAGGTAATTAGGTTTAGAACTCACATGGAGTTCTACCTAATTACTGGAGGAATTCATCATTCCTCCTCTCCACAACTATCTATTCCGAAATGCTGTCATTTTTGCGATGACAACTTTTCGGGAAAAATATACTTTTCCTTATCTACTCTAACTTACCGCAGATGTAATAAGTGTTGCGCATGCGCTATTACATCCGTAAAAGCAGCGCATGCGCAGCACTGTCTAGAGCTGCGGTAATTCTGTCCCCCCAATCACCCCCCACCTCCCCCTGTCCCCCACTTATCTGGCCGCTGCAGCCGCCTCAGGCTCAGTCTGCTGTGCTGACACTGTAAAGTTTAGAAGAAAACAAAACCTTTTTTTTTTATAAACTTTACTGTGTTCTGCCGGGAGAACCTGCGGAGGACCTGCCCAGCTGACAGCAGGTAAGTGTATATGTCTAGAAAAATATATTATTCTGCACAGGATCAAACAATCAAATCATCAAATGCATATGACAACCAGCAGTAAATGAAAATGAGTTTAGATAATAATCGAATTAGTGAAAAATATATGAATAATCGCTGGAGGTGCTCCGAGAAATCAAATAACAAGTACTTAGAAAATGATAATTAGCCTAGGCTAATTAAAAGCAAGAGATTCCTTTGTGGGGCACACTTTTGAAAAATAGTTATGTATTATATAAAGTAAGATTAAAATATAAATTTTAATGGTTCTTCCCATTAAAAAGAGGGGATATAATGACTCTTAAATAGGACAAATGTGGTGGAGTCATCCTTAAAATAACAAATACATATACAAAAAACATTCACATATAAACAGATTTTAATATATATATATATCCAGACAAATGAAGAGGCACTCCAAGACTTGCGTTTTTTTTTTTTTTTTTTTACACAAGTCTTGGAGTGCCTCTTCATTTTTCTGGATG
The DNA here is from genome assembly GCA_031769625.1 of Taudactylus pleione. Lineage (NCBI taxonomy): Eukaryota > Metazoa > Chordata > Amphibia > Anura > Myobatrachidae > Taudactylus > Taudactylus pleione. Next base: position 9,124,185 of record JAUIMM010000017.1, on the reverse strand, counting down.
TGAAAGGGGGTATCGTATATTCCTAAAAGAAGGCACCCAAGCACATATACACAAGGTGTCAGCTAACTTAGGAGTGCCGGGTGACATTGATTTATATATATATATATATATATATATATATAAACAAATGTTTGGCGAATTGCTCAACTAATTCTCCAAATGCTGAAAATTATTGTTAAAAATATATCACTATAATGAGTGGAATGACAGATTTAGGTATGGATCCCAAATAATAATTAATCAAACATACAAACATATAAAATGATTCAGATTTAACTGGATATCCAACCATGCATATTTCCATATCCAGTTTAATTATCAGCAAATATCTCTTTTGGTGTACACTCCCCTTTATTCAACAGGCATGAGGGGAGGGGGAGGGGTTTTGTATGTATCCAATTATCTATCTATATTGGAATAACCAGGTTGCCACAAAATGAATGAATAAATAAAGAGGCGAAGCAGGAAGCGTTATAGTGGCACGTTAAGTACCGCTATAATACATCTACCCCATTTGCTGATAATCACACTGGATATGCAAATATGCATGGTTGGATATCCATTTAAATCTGAATCATTTTATATGTTTGTGTAATTAATTTTTATTTGGGATCCATACCTAAAGCTGCCATTCTACTCATTGAAGTGATATATTTTTAACAATAATTTTTACCATTTGGAGAATTATTTGTGCAATTCGCCTAACATTTGCTTTATATATATATTTTTTGAAATCTTCTGTTTATATGTGAATATTTTTTGTATATGTATTTGTTATTTTAGGTATGACTCCACATTTGTCATATTTAAGAGTCATTATATCCCCTCTTCTTAACGGGAAGAACCATTAAAAGTTATATTTTAATCTTACTTTATATAATACATAACTATTTTTCATAAAACAAAAAGGTACCCGGCGCTAACAGTGGTGTATATGGATAAAGAGTCAAAATTTGCTGCACACCTATTGGAGAGGCTTTGCCAAGCTTCTCACAAACGGCGGAATTCAATTGATTCCAGCCCCTATCGCGCCCGACGGAGCTATTCAATTCTTGCACCTGTCAGGCTTGATCAGCTGCCAGCGCTACATTTCAGCTCGCAGCCCCAGGGGGATGAGAGCTGAAATGTGCGAAAAGTGACCTGTTTGGGTGCCCAGCACTTTGGTCGGGTTTAGCTGCTTTACGCGGCTAAACCTGACCTCTATGGGCGCGATCAGCGCGAAAAACAGCAGCAATTGATTAGCGGCCCGCGATCTCCTGTCACTTTAGACGGGAGATCCGGGCCGCGTAATCAATTGAATTCCGCCCAAAGAAAGATACAACCAAAAATGTATAAGGTGGCGCTAAATGACACAACACATTCAGATAATAAAATATCCTATTTTAATCACAATATCACAGTAAATAAAATACAATCTAAAAATGACATTAGGCCATATCCATATAAAAAGAGGAAAAAATTCCTCACCATGACTCAAATAATGTACTGAATTGGCACAAAATCCTATGTAATAAGACACTAATGTGTCCATATTCTAATAAATGTGTACAAGAAAATAAAACAACGTGTCACATAAAAAGCTACAATACAATGTTGCAGTAGTGCTAGTGCACAGATGTTTTAAAGTTCCAATAAAGTGTCAATACAGCAACAATAGAGGACTAGATTCGCACCATATGGACCGGCCCATATGAGTGTCTTATTACATAGGATTTTATGCCAATTCAGTACATTATTTGAGTCATAGTGAGGAATTTTTTCCTCTTTTATATGGATATGTCCTAATGTCATTTTTAGATTGGATTTTATTTACTGTGATATTGTGGTTAAAATAGGATATTTTATTATATGAATGTGTTGTGTCGTTTAGCGCCACCTTATACATTTTTGTTTATATAATACATAACTATTTTTCAAAAGTGTGCCCCACAAACGATTCTCTTGCTCTTAATTAGCCTAGGCTAATTATAATTTTCTCTAAGTAGCAGGTAAGTGTAACCCGCTGTACACCACCTGACAGTGGCGTATAGTAACACCATCAAGTTCCGAAAATACATAATTTTCATAATTTGATGAATAGCATAATTTCCATATCCCCATAATACTATTGTATGGGGAGTGTAGAAATTAACGCAGGCGGACTTAACCTGGAGATATCAATGATATCTCCTGTGTTAAGTGTCTTCATGAATACTAAAATAACGGTAATTAAGGAAAATGTCCTTAAAAACTTTATTTTAGTGTTGATGAATAGGCACCATAATGTTTCTATTTTTGTTGTTTAACCATAAAAGCTAAAAGTCTTACCACCCCAGGGATAATAATTATATTTCATGTAATCTGTTCTAAGCCTAGCCTCTTGCAAAAGAAACCCTTCCAAATAGTTGTTTATTTTGATGATAAATAGATTTGTTTGCAGCTGTGGAGAAGTATAAATAATGTTGATAAGATTCTTCCTCTTTTCAACCTTTGTGCTTGCCTTATTGCATTATAGTCTTCCAATACACATTATTTATGCTCTATCTCTCTCTCTTGAGAGAGCAAGAGTCAGTAAAGGAAAGTCACAATAATTGATGTGTTTAGAAAGACTATAATAGAGTACTATCCTGCCTTTAATAATGTTTGTGTGTGGATAAATGTTGGCTGTGCAATACATATTATAGAAACAGAGGAGTAAGGTTAGTATTTGTTTTATGAACATAGGGGTCCATTCATCATGCTAATTATCGGGGGTAGGACGGCCCCCGATAATTAACTATTCAACTTGCTGCAAGTCGCAGTGGTGGAAATAAATTCACCAGATACAATTCAACATTGCTCCAGTGCAGAGACAAATAGCAAAAAAGGGGGATCTGGTGGTGCTAATTAGTACGATAAATAAATCTAATAATCCAAAATCGAAAATAAGACTGCAGCAATTACAGAGTGGTATCTGTGTAACACTCACTCTGAAGTTCAGAAACAAGACATAGCAACCAAATAATTGTGCTAGTCAAATAAACAGTAATCAGATAAATACTCAATGGAAGTCTGGTTCACATTGTCAAAGCCGGATAATCAGCTGAGACAGAATCTGTTTACAATCGGAATCTGCGCGTCGCCATCTCATGAATGGCGACAAGACTCCATCTTAGAAATAGATCACACAACGCCATTTTGTCAAAACCACAGAGTAACAATCTTCCCCAAACACATACCAACAGTGTTTAACATACATAAAAAATGACTTATTAGCATTAGAACACTTTTTAGTAATCCTTTCCAGAAATCATGCCCTGATGTACACAAAGCCCATTCTGGGGACAACCTTGATACCATAACAAACACAGTATACTAGGAAAACAACTAACAATACACCAGAATACTGTGAGCATTTTACATATAGAGTGTATGAGCTGTGCGCAATTGTAATATAACCCAGACATTGATATACACAATTGAATTTGTCTGAATCCTAAACAGGTTTTAGTCTCACTATCAGACACAATGGCCCCAGCTTCACAGCTGGGGGTCTCCACCCTGTCTGAGAGTGAAGCTCACTGCCCATAACACATTTGCATTGCAGTTTAAAAATGTTAGTAAGAAATGAGATTATATATATATATATTAGGGATGTGCAGGCTCGGATAGGTTCGAGTTTGCACGTGGAGTTCGGATTTTTCCCTCCAAAAAAACGGAACTCAGAAAGAGGCAAAACGTCATCTTGCATGGACGAACATCATCATGTTCGTCCATGCAAGATGACGTTTTGCCTCTTTCTGAGTTCCGTTGTTTTGGAGGGAAAAATCCGAACTCCACGTGCAAACTCGAACCTATCCGAGCCTGCACATCCCTAATATATATATATATATATATATATACAGTCAGGTGCATAAATATTGGGACATTGACAGAATTTTCATATTTTGGCCTCTATTCACCACCACAATGGCTTTGAATTGAAACAAACAAGATGTGCTTTAACTGCAGACTTTCAGATTTAATTTGAGGGTAATTACATCCAAATCAGGTGAACGGTGTAGGAATTACAACGGTTTCTATATGTGCCTCACACTTTTTAAGGGTCCAAAAGTAATGGGACAAACTAAACAATCCTAAATCTAACTTTCACTTTTTAATACTTTGTTGCAAATCCTTTGCAGGCAATTACAGCCTGAAGTCTGGAACGTATAGACACCACCAGACGCTGGGTTTCATCCCTGGTGATGCTCTGTCAGGCCTCTACTGCAAATGTCTTCAGTTCCTGCTTATTCTTGGGGCATTTTCCCTTCAGTTTTGTCTTCATCAAGTGAAATGCATGCTCAATCGGATTCAGGTCAGGGGATTGACTTGGCCATTGCATAACATTCCACTTTTTAGCCTTAAAAAACTCTTTCGTTGCTTTTGCAGTATGCTTCGGGTCATTGTCCATCTGCACTGTGAAGCGCCGTCCAATGAGTTCTGAAGCATTTGACTAAATATGAGCATATAATATTGCCCGAAACACTTCAGAATTCATTCTGCTGCTTTTGTCAACAGTCACATCATCAATAAATACAAGGGAACCAGTTCCATTGGCAGCCATACATGCCCACGCCATGACACTACCACCACCATGCTTCACTGATGAGGTGGTATGTTTTGGATCATGAGCAATTCCTTTCCTTCTCCATACATTTCTCTTCCCATCACTCTGGTACAAGTTGATCTTTGTCTCATCTGTCCATGGGATGTTGTTCCAGAACTGTAATGGCTTGTTTAGATGTTGTTTGGCAAACTCTAATCTGGTCTTCCTGTTTTTGTGGCTCACCAATGGTTTACATCTTGTGAACCCTCTATATTCACTCTTGTGAAGTATTCTTTTGATTGTTGACTTTGACACATATACACCTACCTCCTGGAGAGTGTTCTTGATTTGGCCAACTGTTGTGAAGGGGTTTTTCTTCACCTGGGAAATAATTCTTCTGTCATCCACCACATTGTTTTCCGTGGTCTTCCGGGTCTTTTGGTGTTGCTGAGCTCTCCGGTGCATTCTTTCTTTTTAAGAATGTTCCAAACAGTTGATTTGGCCACACCTAATGTTTTTGCTATCTCTCTGATGGGTTTGTTTTGATTTTTCAGCCAAATAATGGCTTGCTTCACTGATAGTGACAGCTCTTTGGATCTCATATTGAGAGTCGACAGCAACTGATTCCAAATGCAAATGTCGCACCTAGAATCAACTCCAGACCTTTTACCTGCTTAATTGATAATGAAATAATGAGGGAATAGCCCACACCTGTCCATGAAATAGCTTTTGAGTTGATAGTCCCATTACTTCTGGCCCCTTAAAAAGAGGAAGGCACATATAGAAACCGTTGTAATTCATACACCGTTCACCTGATTTGGATGTAATTACCCACAAATTAAATCTGAAAGCCTGCAGTTAAAGCACATCTTGTTTGTTTCATTTCAAAGCCATTGTGGTGGTGAATAGAGGCCAAAATATGAAAATTCTGTCAATGTCCCAATATTTATGTACCTGACTGCATATATTAAATCCATCATAAATAGAATCTCATTCATAAACACCGCACATTACGCAGAGTTGCGCTGCTAACATGTCGCACATTAGCGAATGCACAATATCCTGCATGCGAACAGTGTTTATTAGCTGCATGCGTGCACATCTGCCCCAAATCAGATAAACCTAACTAGCGTCTTTTCCCAAACCCCTAATACTTACATAATGCACACTCACATAAAAGGTTCCATAGCTTTAAACTATAAGATCCAAGTTTTATACATTTATTACAAAAACTGTGAAATAAAGACTATTTTGGTATCTAAGGTTTAATACGTGATAAGTAAGCCGTGTTTGGTATTATACTGATCGGCACTTTCTCAACAGCTTCCCGGTATAGTCGGTGTGAAGATCGCAACATGCATTCTCAACTTATGGACCGTAGAGATATAAAGCACCAAAATGTATTTTGTGAAACCAACAGTCTAGATTTGCATGCAGGGGGAATAGAGGAGGCAACAAGCTGTTAGAGGCTGTTCTGTGTCCATCTGAATCAACCTGTTAAATGCCCTGTAACAAACGCACCACGATGGGGAACCAATGGGATAAGCAACAAACCTCTCTATTGTGTTGTCTGTTTCTGTAACGGTATAAAGGTGTGTGTTGTGACCCCAGGCTGGAGTCTTCTTGCTGATTGCTGATTGACGGAGGTTTCTTGCCGATGCCGGTATCTGGTCCAGAGCGCGTGCGTAATGTATAACTGTATCTTGGGTCTGTATAATTCTTTGCTCTAAATTGAACTTAGATCACAGCGTGTACTGTACTTGAATAATACTTTGTGCTTTGGAAACACATGTTCAAGGTCTAAAGTCTTTATTTTACTGTATGACTGCGTACGCAAATAGCGTCAATTTTACGGGTTCATAGGCAGGGTTTAGAAGGTATAGGTAGGTGCGTATAGAGGTTGAAATCCAGTATCCTTAACATATTACACATATTTAATGTATAAAGATATTTGTATAAGATCCTATGAATATGACATCACAACAAAAATACAAACAATAACAGTCAATCGCAGTATTATCATTAACAATAAACATGGTACAAAATTAAAAACCCAGAGAAGAACAACAAATGTTCATAAAAACTCCAATAATTGGATTATAGTCTCTGGATGACACCCAGTTAAATAATATAATAGTCTCTCTAGCTCCTGTCTTTAAGAACCAGCTGCAGGGAGCCGTCACGCTGTTTGAATACAATGTTTCAAATAGTAATATCTTGTTACTTAAGTTGCAAATGGCAGTAACTTAGTCAATAAAGATTTGTTACTCACTGCCCGTGTTGTAATTACTTTGCTGCTTGCTGTGCACAGGCTTAACAGCTTTTTTTTCATATTAGCAGCACTTAAGGGCCGTCGTGACCTGTAATAATTGTAATGGTCACCGATAGAACTCATTAAATATGTGTTATATGTGAACTAGGGGTGTGCACCGGCCACTTTTCGTGTTTTGTGTTTTGGTTTTGGATCTGGATCTTTCTTCGTGTTTTGGATCTGGATTGGTTTTGCCAAAACCACCCTTCCGTGTTTTGGGTTCTGGGTTTTGTGTTTTGGATCTGTATTTTTTTGAAAAAAAGCATAAAAACAGCTAAAATCACAGAATTTGTAGGTTTTTCTGCTCCTATGCTATTATTAACCTCAGTAACCTTAATTTCCACTCATTTCCAGTCTATTCTGAACACCTCACAATAGTGTTTTTATGTCCAAAAGGTTGCACCGAGGTAGCTGGATGACTATGCTAAGCGACACGAGTGGGCGGCACAAACACGTGACCCATCTAGGCGTGATACTGCAGTGGCAGACAGGATGGCAGTTTGAAAAACTAGGCCCCAAACTGTACATAATGCAAAGAAAAAAAAGAGGTGCAAGATGGAATTGTCCTTGGGCCCTCCCACCCACCCTTATGTTGTATAAACAGGACATGCACACTTTAACAAACCAATCATTTCAGCGCCAGGGTCTGCCACACAACTGTGGCTGAAATGATTGGTTCGTTTGGGCCCCCACAAAACAAGCTGGCAATTAATCTGTCCCTGCACAAACTGGCTCCAAGGAGGCAAGATGTCATCCTCATCCTCCTCATCCACCGATTCCTCACCCCCTTCAGTGTGTACATCCTCATCCTCACAAAGTATTAACTCGTCCCCACTTGAATCCACCACCACAGGTCCCTCTGTACCTTCTGGAGGCTGGTCTCCCAGGAAGAGCTGATAATTCATTTTGATGAACATCATCTTCTCCACATTCTGTGGAAGCAACCTACTACGCCTTTCGCTGACAAGGTTCCCGGCTGCACTAAACACTCTTTTGGAGTACACACTGGAGGGGGGCAACTCAGGTAAAATAGAGCCAGTTTGTACAGGGACCTCCAAATTGCATCTTTTTCCTGCCAGTACAGGTACGGACTGTCTGACATGCCTACTTGGATGCTGTCACCGATGTAATCCTTTAACAGACAGACGCACGCTTGTCGCTGCTGCTTTGAGGATGCAAGTGCGGCTACAGCCCACACAATTCACAAAGACAGAAAAAAATAAAAGAATATTTTTATTGTTTGTGGAGCGCACTTTGAGGGTTACACCACCCTTTAACAGACAGACGCACGCTTGTCGCTGCTGCTTTGAGGATGCAAGTGCGGCTACAGCCCACACAATTCACAAAGACAGAAAAAAGAAGAATATTTTTATTGTTTGTGTAGCACACTTTGAGGGTGTCACCACCCTTTAACAGACAGACGCACGCTTGTCGCTGCTGCTTTAAGGATGCAGGTGCGGCTACAGCCCACACATTTCACAAAGACCGAAAAAAAAAGAACAATATTTTAATTGTTTGTGTAGCACACTTTGAGGGTGTCACCACCCTTTAACAGACAGATGCACGCTTGTCGCTGCTGCTTTAAGGATGCAGGTGCGGCTACAGCCCACACAATTCACAAAGACAGAAAAAAGAAGAAGAATATTTTTATTGTTTGTGTAGCACACTTTGAGGGTGTCACCACCCTTTAACAGACAGACGCACGCTTGTCGCTGCTGCTTTGAGGATGCAAGTGCGGCTACATCGCACACAAGTCACAAACACATTAAAAAAATAGTTTTTTATTTTTTGGAGCACTTTGAGAGTTACACCACCCTTTAACAGACAGACGCACGCTTGTCGCTGCTGCTTTGAGGATGCAAGTGCGGCTACAGCCCACACAATTCACAAAGACAGAAAAAAAAAGAACAATATTTTTATTGTTTGTGTAGCACACTTTGAGGGTGTCACCACCCTTTAACAGACAGACGCACGCTTGTCGCTGCTGCTTTGAGGACAGTATCATATGCAGTGACAGTAGACTTGTCAGAAATTGTTGGCACGTCCTTCAGTCCGGACAGATGTCCAAACCAGCCCTTGACTTATGACACAGGCGCACGTTTGGCGCTGCTACTATGTTGATGCACGTGCGGCTACATCGCACACAAGTCACAAACACATTAAAAAAATAGTTTTTTATTTTTTGGAGCACTTTGAGGGTTACACCACCCTTTAACAGACAGACGCACGCTTGTCGCTGCTGCTTTGAGGATGCAAGTGTGGCTACAGCCCACACAATTCACAAAGACAGTAAAAAAAAGAACAATATTTTTATTGTTTGTGTAGCACACTTTGAGGGTGTCACCACCCTTTAACAGACAGACGCACGCTTGTCGCTGCTGCTTTGAGGATGCAAGTGCGGCTACAGCCCACACAATTCACAAAGACAGAAAAAAAAAGAACAATATTTTTATTGTTTGTGTAGCACACTTTGAGGGTGTCACCACCCTTTAACAGACAGACGCACGCTTGTCGCTGCTGCTTTGAGGATGCAGGTGGAATCTAGACGGGATTTGGAACCGGGGACACACTACCTCCATCAATTGTCTAAATCCCACTGCACTAATGGCGGATACCGGACGCACGTCTAACACCAACATAGCAGTCAAGGCCTCAGTTATACGTTTTGCTTCAGGATGACTGCTGTCGTACTTCATCCTCATCGCTAGGGACTGTTGGAGGGTCAATTGTTTAGTAAAAGTAGTGATGTTCCTACTTCCTCTCTGGGATGATGAACAACTCCCAGCAGCAGCAACAGCACTAGGAGGAAGTGGTTCTTGATCTTTCCCTATTTTATTTTTATCGGAGAAAGTTTGGTCCTCCATTTATGTTATATTGATATATACGTGCGGCTAAAGCGCACACAAACACGGAAAATATTTTTTTATTTTTGCTGGAGAGTAGTGCACTTTGTGGGTTACACAACCCTTTAAGAAATGAGCCAGCCGGCTCTTTACTTATGGGACACAGGCGCACGCTTGGCGCTGCTCCTTTGTTGATGCACGTGCAGCCACAGTGCACACAAGTCACAAACACAGAGAATATTTTTTTTTTGGTTTGGAGTGTACTTTGGGGGTTACAGCACCCTTTAACAGTCAAGCCAGCCGGCCCTTTACTTATGACACAGGCGCACGCTTGGCACTACTTTGTTGATGCACGTGCGGCTACTGCGCACACAATTCACAAACACAGAAAATATATATTTTTTTGGTTTGGACAGGAGTGTACTTTGGGGGTTACAGCACCCTTTAACAGTCAAGCCAGCCGGCCCTTTACTTATGACACAGGCGCACGCTTGGCACTACTTTGTTGATGCACGTGCGGCTACTGCGCACACAATTCACAAACACAGAAAATAATATTTTTTTTGGTTTGGACTGGAGTGTACTTTGGGGGTTACAGCACCCTTTAACGGCCAAGCCAGCCGGCCCTTTACTTATGACACAGGCGCACGCTTGGCACTACTTTGTTGATGCACGTGCGGCTACTGCGCACACAATTCACAAACACACAAAAAATATAATTTTTTTAGCACTTGGGGGGAGCACCCCTGATGGACAGAGCACCCCCTGGACAACACTACAGCACCCCTTTAGGACTGGGACACTGCACAGGACTTTGGAGTGGACACAGCCCCTATGGAGAACTGACTGCACAACACAGTCCAGCCAGCCCCTATGGACTTTGAAGTAGTGGACACAGCCCCTATTAACAACAGCAGCACAGCACAACACAGCCAGCCCCTATGGACTTTGAAGTAGTGGACAACAGCAGCACAGCGCAGCACAGCACAGCACAACACTACTCTGCACTACACTACACTACACTACACAGCCCAGCCAGCCCTAACTCCCACCCTCCCTCTTCACTGTCCACAGCCGAGTGAGAAAATGGCGCCGACGCAGGTACCTTATATAGGATCCAAAACCCGCGAGACTCGTAATGCTGGATGATGACGTTTTGCCTCGATTTCAGATCCGAGTCAGGCGGGAAAAGTCGAGCCTTACTCGGATCTGCCTCGGATCGGGGGGGCTCGGGGGGGTTCGGATTTCAGAAATCCGAACCCGCTCACCCATAATGTGAACCAGACTTCCATTGAGAATTTATCTGATTACCGTTTATTTGACTAGCGCAATTATTTGGTTGCTATGTCCCTTGCAGAGACAGCTGATTTGAAAATCAGCTGTCTCCACTATCCCTTATACTGTTACTTTCGTAGCAGGGAAAGTTAGCACTGCTGAGTCTGACTTGGTAGTGCTAGTGCTGGGCTTCACGCAGGCGCACAAAGCTCTGGCATCCGACGGACGGAACCACACAGGAGCGGAGGGATCAATAAGGGCAGGAGCGGAGGTGTGTGAGTAGACGCCATCTGAAGATGGTGAATGCTCCCACAGTCAAGCTCTGAATATATTATTTCTTCTTTAGGGTCCATAGGGCTCCACAGGGAGATCGTGGGGTGTAGGTGGTGGTTGCACCGAACAGTTTAAAGCTTTGCTCCCATGATGCAATGGTCCTTCCCCCTATACCGCGAGCCATTTCAGTTTTCATCGGTGCCCGGCCAGAGTCAGGTTACCATTATAACAGTGGGCTGCTCAGCAGCCTAAAAGGTTTTATTTTTATGATTTTCTTTATTTTATATTTATTCTTCTGAGCGGGCAGCAGCAGATGTTCGTGGGACGTCTGTGCTGCTGGTCCATCACCCTTGCAGGTGCCGCAATGCCAGCTCCGCCTGATGCTCTCGGCGGCCATCCTAGGGACCTTGCTAGCCGGCCCTGCAGACATCCTCAGACTGCTGCTCGGTTTCTATGGGGACAGAAAAGGCGGGTCAGTGCTTGTGGTGGCCCTCAGATAGGCAGTCTAACCTCCGGTCTCAGGGGACAGACCGGAGGTGTTGAGGGTGACCTTTGGCTCCAACCACGTGATCCACTAGACCACCTATATGGAATATAGACCACATATGGAACTGGAATCCAGTGTCCCGGTGGTTAACAATCAGCATGGGGAGGTCAGCTTCTGAGGGTTACAGCGGCCACCTCAGCCCATTCCTCTGAGGTCTAGCTTCTCTGAGCTGCTCTCCTCCTCTGACCATGCCCCCTCAGGGTCTTCTACAGGCTCAGCCACAGCTCTCTCAGGGAAATGCAGGGTATGGTCCCCCTACATACCTCTCCCCGGAGACAGGTTATATAGCACTATAGCCTACCAGCCTTTAAGGACTGAGTAGTTGATTGTAGTGCCATTTTGCAGTTATATGTATTTCTGCATTGTATGTGACTTATGCTAGCGCTGTCTGTCTGTATATTCTCTCTATACTATCAACATATATCTTTCCCTTTTTTCGAATCTTTGCCCTAACATGCAGGTGTACTCAGGGTTTTTTGTACCTCACTTTTATATTTGTGAAGGTTGTCACATACAGTTAGTTACTGCACTGTGCCATATTTTTTGCTGTGCGCTCCTGCAGCTTGCTCAAGCATAAGACAGGATCAGTATATTGCATTCCCACTTGTATATCACATACCTAGTGGTTGCATATTACTCAGTGCCATATTGTGTGCTACACTACTCGGCAGCTATATCTAGCAAAGGCAAGAGTGGCAGACAAGCAGCTGCACCCATACTGCTCTCATGCAAATTATGTGATGCAGGCTTAAATGAGGAGGATTTAATACAGGATGGGATATGTGCTAAGGGTCAAAATACCTCACAAGGCCCATCAGACTCCCCGGCCCCGGCTCAGGAACCCCACGGGGCTTCCTTTTCTCAGGTGCTGGCCACTATTGTGGACCGCCTAGCAGTCCCGGCTGTAATTCCCCCTATGGGGTTGCCACAACAGGTACAAGCAATACAGGTACCTCCTATGCCCCCCTCCATGGGTAGACATATTCTCTAACTCAGTACAAACTCTGGCGGCTATCTCTACAGCCTTTCAAAATATGTTGCAAGGTGAGAAGCCCCTACCCAGTAACACTACTGAGCATCCTGTGTTATCTTCACAGTCTACTCAGCTCTCAGATTCTGAGGTGTCATCTGAGGGGGCTTTTGTTTCTTCCCCCTGCGGGGGAAGAAGCAGAGGTTCAGTCTAAAATGAATATACAGTCAGGTGCATAAATATTGGGACATTGACAGAATTTTCATATTTTGGCCTCTATTCACCACCACAATGGCTTTGAAATGAAACAAACAAGATGTGCTTTAACTGCAGACTTTCAGATTTAATTTGAGGGTAATTACATCCAAATCAGGTGAACGGTGTAGGAATTACAACGGTTTCTATATGTGCCTTCCACTTTTTAAGGGGCCAAAATTAATGGGACAAACTAAACAATCCTAAATCTAACTTTCACTTTTTAATACTTTGTTATTTAGCTCACATAAAAGATGCAGCTTCATATATTGGAGAAGCATCCTTCGATGCCAGTCTCCTAACTTGTAGAGCTTCGGCCAAAGTGGTGTCTGCCGGCCGCATTCTGTGGCTGTGGTCATGGAAGGCGGATGCAGATTCTAAGAAAGCCTTAGAAATATTACCTTACAATGGGGAGATCTTGTTTGGCCCAGACTTAGACAAGATTGTAGCCACATTAGCAGCATCAAAGACTGCCTTTCTGCCTTCAAAAGCTACCGCAAAACCTAGGACAACATCCTTTAGGTCCTTTCTTCCCTAAGGAAAGCCTAAGCATCAGTCCTTTCCTATGCAGTCGGCTTGCACTAGGGCCGCTAAGCCCAGGACCAAGCAGACCTGGACCACCAGACGTCCTGCTTCAAAATCCGAGGACAAGCCTTCAGCCTGATGGGACGGGCCTCCCCCTGGGGGAACCCAGATTAAGAGGATGAATTCTTCAGTTTGCCCAGTGCTGGCATCAAACCACCACAGATGCTTGGGTAAGAGAAGTGGTCTCCCACGGGTATGCCCTCTCATTTCTAAGATGACCACCCCACCAATTGTTCTACACCGGCCCTCCATCAGACACGATCAGGGCCCTACTCATCCAGAAAGTCATTCAGTCCTTGCTGCAAGAAGGGATTATAGTTCCAGTCCCGCTATCACAGCGAGGGAACGGTTATTTTTCTATTCTCTTTTTGGTTCAGAAGCCATATGGGTCTCATCAGCCTATCCTCAACCTCAAATCCCTGAACAAGTTCATCAGGGTACCCAGGTTCAGGATGGAAACCCTATGCTCTATTATCCTAGCTTTGGAGCCTGGGAACTTTATCAGGATGCTTATCTATATGTGCTATACTACAGCAACACTTCCAATTTCAGGCTCTACCCTTTGGTCTGTCTACAGCTCCATGGGTGTTTACCAAGATTATGGCTATCATGACGGCCCACCTGGTCAGGGGGTCCGGCTGCTAATATACCTGGATGACCTCTTGCTCTTAGCAAGCTCCCCAGAGGTGCTTCAACGCCATCTTCAGGTAATCATTGCCTATCTACAAAAGCACGGCTGCTTAATCAACTGGAAGAAATCCTCCCTGAATCCTTCACAAAGGATGGTTCAAGTGGGAGCTCTTTTGTATTCTCAGGATCAGAGAATCTTCCTGACAGCAGACAAGAGCTCCACGCTGTAAATACATGTGCGCAGATTCCTACGCAGTCACCGAGTGTAAGGCCACTCAGCAATGCAAGTTCTAGAATCCATGATATCCACCTTCGACATGGTGGAGTACACTCAGTTCCACTCCAGGCCCCTGCAACAGCTAATCCTGTCCAGGTGGAATGGGTTGCCCCATTGAATCAAGCCTCATATGATGGTTCTCTCTCCAGAGGTTCATCTGTCTCTCTTCAGGTGGCTACAGACATCCTATTGAACCAAAGGTCGCCCCTTTTGGATCCCGGATTGGGTACTCCTTACAATGGACACCAGTCTCTGGGGCTGGGGTGCAGTTACCTTGCCAATTAATGTATTGGAACCCCTTAGCCATTTACAAAGCCCTCACTCTGACTCAGGACATTCTTCAGGGCAAGCCTGTGCAAGTGCAGTCCGACAATGCCACAGCAGTGGCCTACATCAATCACCAAGGAGGCACTCGAAGTCGGTCAGCAATGATAGAAGTGTCACGCATTCTCAAATGGTCCGTCGGTCACCTCCAGGCTATCTCCGTAGAGTTCATTCTGGGAGTTCTAAACTGGGAAGCGGACTTCCTCAGCCATCATGACATGCATGCCGGGGGAATGGTCTCTCTACCCAGTAGTCTTTCAACTCCTAGAGGACAAATGGGATCTACCAGAGGTGGACCTCATGGCCTCCACACACAATCACAAACTGCCAGTGTACGGGTCCAGAACAAGGGACACTGAGACAGCCTTCGTACATGCCTTATTAGTGAAGTGGACCTTCCATCTGGCATACCTATTCTCCCCAGTTTCCCTTCTTCCTTGAGTTCTTCAGAAGTTCAAACAAGATGGAGGCACTGTCCTGCTGGTGGCCCCATCATAGCCCTGATAGCATTGATACTCAGATCTTCGCAGCCTCTCCATAGATGCACCATTCCTGCTACCTCAGCGGTCGTTCCTGTTGTCTCAGGGTACCTGTCTTCACCCGGACCTGGGTCATCTGTCTTTGACGGCATGGTTCTTGAGGCATCCCTCCTGAGGTCTAAAGGGTTTCTCGCTCTGTGGTTCAGACTATGCTCAGAGTGCGTAAGCCTGCCTCTGCCAGGATTTACCATAGCATGTGGCATACCTACTTCCAATGGTGTGATGCCAGAAGATATGATCCTCCAAGGATCTCTGGAGTTCTGCCTTCCTCCAAGCTGGATAGGATCTTGGACTCTGCCTTACTTCACTGAAGGTACACATCTCTGCTCTGTCCATTTGGTTCCAGCATAGAATTGCTTCACTGCCGGATGTCCACACCTTCCTGCAAGGTGTCCTCCGCATACAACCTCCCTTTGTCCCTCCTGTGGCTCCGTGGGATTTGTCAGTGGTTCTTCAGGCCTTACAGGGCACTCCATTTGAACCTTTGGAATCTGTGGATCTCAAGTGGCTCACAGCAAAGATTCTTTTTCTTCTGGCTATGGCATCCGCCCGAAGGGTATCGGATTGAGGGGCGCTCTCATGTCACTCCCCATTTCTAATCTTCCATCAGGACAGGGCTGTTCTTCGAACTCGCCCTGGTTTCCTTCCCAAAGTGCTTACTTTATATGTAACAAAGAAGTTTGCCTAGATGCCATTCCACTTAAGGGTGTTTGGTGATGCATGGTTGCTCAGTAGTGGGCAGGATGATGGACCCTCCAGTAATAGTAAATCTTATGCTTATGGTAATTTAAAGTCAGTAAGAGACACCGCTGCCCTAAATGGATAGATACACTCTATTATGTACCGTTACTCAGATACTGTTAGCAATTGCACTACAAATGTTATACATAAAGGCATGATGCAATAACTTGATTTAAAAATAACAAATTCCCAAAGTGAAACAATACAGGAAACAAAACCTCTTAATACAGTGATTCTTTCTAAGCCCCCCTCCCCACACACATGGCTGAATGACTTAGCAGAGAGATCTCCTTTGAAGAGATTTCAAATTTGATTAAAGGACAAGTATCAGGAAAATTAGCAGACCCAGATACTTTCTCATTCCTGGATATGCCCCTGCCTTTCCAAACAATCATTATTTATATGCTATCAACCCAAGGTGTTTTAAGGTAAAGGTGGGTATACACCTGACAGGTATATCTGCAGATCAAGTGATTTGCAGATATATCTATAGATGATGGTCGTTCGTACACACTGAACGACCATCATATATCCGGCAGCCACGGGTCCTGCTGCTGGGGTGCGGGTCGGGTAAGCCCCCGTCCCTGCGGCTGCCGCTGTGTGTGTGCGGGCAGTCTGCAGACATATATGTCCATCGGCTGTGCAGCACAGCCAATGTGATATGTCTGTGAATGACACGGTTCACAGACATATCGCCTGTACACACTGTCCGACGGGCAGCAGATATATTGGCCGATCAATTGATCGCCCAATATATTGGCAAGTGTGTACCCAGCATAAGCCCATTACCGAAAGGGTACATTTGTAAAGTCGGCTCTTAGATGTTCAACTAAGATAGCACTGATGTAACTGTTAACGTCTAAAAAAAAAACTATTGTTACGATGTTTTTATAGATGACATAGCGAGTTTTCTAGTGTCCTTCATGTAAACTGCCAAATTTTACTTGTTACTTTGGTGAGAACAATTCACAGTTTTAGAAGATTGTATCATCATCGATCCCTTAAGTTTTGTAAGGCTCTGTAGGCAGATTCTAAATGGTTAACTTGATCCTTGGTTCACTGGATAAGTGACTGTGCTTTGAAATGGAATAATCAGTAATATGACATTTCAATTAGTTACAGTAAGCCAGCTTTTCCCATCACAAATGGTGGACAGTAAATCTGAAATGTAAAATATACAGTAATTGTAACTGGAAATATCTTTCAATTATAGCGCTTCATATAAGGGGTAGTTCAACCTGTAGTTTTCAGCTCTCATGTGACCACAGGTTCCAGAATGCTCTGTCAGCCTTTAGTTTTCAAGGCATGCTGGAACTTTTAGTTCCACTAGGAAAGTAGGCTCTCAAATACTGACGTTTCAATGTATAAAATAAATTTTCTTCAGGGTGCTCAGAACATAACATATGTTGTGAGCATCCTGAGGAAATGTATAATTGTTAAAAATTGGGCATGTAAAGAACTGTATTTGCCACAATAGCGCATGGTATATACATATATATATAATATATATACAGATATACACAGTTTATATATATATATATATATATATATATATATAATGTTCTCATGTAACAAACTACAACAGGTAAATATTATTTCAGCGCATCTCTTTCCTGACAATTTGTGCTGTATCTCACATTAATACAATGCAGTATCATCAAATCAAGCATCCTGTTAGCTTACATTAAACATTACACCCTCCATATTGTGCAATAAAATGTTCTCATTACTCTACCTGTCATCTCTGATGATGAGAAAGTCTTGAGTTTCCTTTCCATTTTAAAATCTGCTGTATCTGTTATCTTGTCAATTATATCTAGACATCCCAATGCTGATCCACGGCAGTTTCTATTCTGCTGATTTACGGATCTGTTATTACAGCTATACAGACATTTGGAGCCAGGGAAGAAATGTACAGTTAAAGCATTTTCCAATACATTATATGAAAATATGAAATACGATACCTTCTAACATGTCCAGTGCAATAACTAATACCAATAATAACGAGTAGACCTCGTTATGCAAAAGGACTGTAGAGTAACAGCAAGTGTAAAATGTTCTACTACTCAATTTAATCAGAAAATACAAGTTTCTAGAGTTACATCTTTTCAGTTACTGTTATTCTGTGCATACACTTTTCAGTTACTGTTATTCTGTGCATACACTCTTCAGTTACTGTTATTCTGTGCATACACTCTTCAGTTACTGTTATTCTGTGCATACACTTTTCAGTTACTGTTATTCTGTGCATACACTCTTCAGTTACTGATATTCTGTGCATACACTTTTCAGTTACTGTTATTCTGTGCATACACTTTTCAGTTACTGTTATTCTGTGCATACACTCTTCAGTTACTGTTATTCTGTGCATACACTCTTCAGTTACTGTTATTCTGTGCATACACTTTACAGTTACTGTTATTCTGTGCATACACTCCTCAGTTACTGTTATTCTGTGCATACACTTTTCAGTTACTGTTATTCTGTGCATACACTTTTCAGTTACTGTTATTCTGTGCATACACTTTTCAGTTACTGTTATTCTGTGCATACACTTTTCAGTTACTGTTATTCTGTGCATACACTTTTCAGTTACTGTTATTCTGTGCATATACTCTTCAGTTACTGTTATTCTGTGCATACACTCTTCAGTTACTGTTATTCTGTGCATACACTCTTCAGTTACTGTTATTCTGTGCATACACTTTTCAGTTACTGTTATTCTGTGCATACACTTTTCAGTTACTGTTATTCTGTGCATACACTCTTCAGTTACTGTTATTCTGTGCATACACTTTTCAGTTACTGTTATTCTGTGCATACACTTTTCAGTTACTGTTATTCTGTGCATACACTTTACAGTTACTGTTATTCTGTGCATACACTCTTCAGTTACTGTTATTCTGTGCATACACTTTTCAGTTACTGTTATTCTGTGCATACACTTTACAGTTACTGTTATTCTGTGCATACACTCTTCAGTTACTGTTATTCTGTGCATACACTTTTCAGTTACTGTTATTCTGTGCATACATCTTTTCAGTTACTGTTATTCTGTGCATACACTTTTCAGTTACTGTTATTCTGTGCATACACTTTACAGTTACTGCTATTCTGTGCATACACTCTTCAGTTACTGTTATTCTGTGCATACACTCTTCAGTTACTGTTATTCTGTGCATACACTTTTCAGTTACTGTTATTCTGTGCATACACTTTTCAGTTACTGTTATTCTGTGCATACACTCTTCAGTTACTGTTATTCTGTGCATACACTTTACAGTTACTGTTATTCTGTGCATACAGTTTACAGTTACTGTTATTCTGTGCATACACTTTGCAGTTACTGTTATTCTGTGCATACACTTTTCAGTTACTGTTATTCTGTGCATACACTTTACAGTTACTGTTATTCTGTGCATACACTCTTCAGTTACTGTTATTCTGTGCATACACTTTTCAGTTACTGTTATTCTGTGCATACACTTTACAGTTACTGTTATTCTGTGCATACACTCTTCAGTTACTGTTATTCTGTGCATACACTTTTCAGTTACTGTTATTCTGTGCATACACTTTTCAGTTACTGTTATTCTGTGCATACACTTTACAGTTACTGTTATTCTGTGCATACACTCTTCAGTTACTGTTATTCTGTGCATACACTTTTCAGTTACTGTTATTCTGTGCATACACTTTTCAATTACTGTTATTCTGTGCATACACTTTACAGTTACTGTTATTCTGTGCATACACTTTTCAGTTACTGTTATTCTGTGCATACACTTTACAGTTACTGTTATTCTGTGCATACACTCTTCAGTTACTGTTATTCTGTGCATACACTTTTCAGTTACTGTTATTCTGTGCATACACTTTTCAGTTACTGTTATTCTGTGCATACACTTTACAGTTACTGTTATTCTGTGCATACACTCTTCAGTTACTGTTATTCTGTGCATACACTTTACAGTTACTGTTATTCTGTGCATACACTTTACAGTTACTGTTATTCTGTGCATACACTTCAGTTACTGTTATTCTGTGCATACACTTTTCAGTTACTGTTATTCTGTGCATACACTTTTCAGTTACTGTTATTCTGTGCATACACTTTTCAGTTACTGTTATTCTGTGCCTACACTCTTCAGTTACTGTTATTCTGTGCCTACACTCTACAGTTACTGTTATTCTGTGCATACACTCTTCAGTTACTGTTATTCTGTGCATACACTTTTCAGTTACTGTTATTCTGTGCATACACTTTTCAGTTACTGTTATTCTGTGCATACACTCTTCAGTTACTGTTATTCTGTGCATACACTTTTCAGTTACTGTTATTCTGTGCATACACTTTTCAGTTACTGTTATTCTGTGCATACACTTTTCAGTTACTGTTATTCTGTGCATACACTCTTCAGTTACTGTTATTCTGTGCATACACTTTTCAGTTACTGTTATTCTGTGCATACACTTTTCAGTTACTGTTATTCTGTGCATACACTCTTCAGTTACTGTTATTCTGTGCATACACTCTTCAGTTACTGTTATTCTGTGCATACACTCTTCAGTTACTGTTATTCTGTGCATACACTCTTCAGTTACTGTTATTCTGTGCATACACTCTTCAGTTACTGTTATTCTGTGCATACACTTTTCAGTTACTGTTATTCTGTGCATACACTCTTCAGTTACTGTTATTCTGTGCATACACATTTCAGTTACTGTTATTCTGTGCATACACTTTTCAGTTACTGTTATTCTGTGCATACACTCTTCAGTTACTGTTATTCTGTGCATACACTTTTCAGTTACTGTTATTCTGTGCATACACTTTTCAGTTACTGTTATTCTGTGCATACACTTTACAGTCACTGTTATTCTGTGCATACACTTTTCAGTTACTGTTATTCTGTGCATACACTTTACAGTTACTGTTATTCTGTGCATACACTTTTCAGTTACTGTTATTCTGTGCATACACTTTACAGTTACTGTTATTCTGTGCATACACTTTTCAGTTACTGTTATTCTGTGCATGCACTTTACAGTTACTGTTATTCTGTGCATACACTCTTCAGTTACTGTTATTCTGTGCATGCACTTTTCAGTTACTGTTATTCTGTGCATGCACTTTACAGTTACTGTTATTCTGTGCATACACTTTTCAGTTACTGTTATTCTGTGCATACACTTTTCAGTTACTGTTATTCTGTGCATACACTCTTCAGTTACTGTTATTCTGTGCATACACTCTTCAGTTACTGTTATTCTGTGCATACACTTTTCAGTTACTGTTATTCTGTGCATACACTTTTCAGTTACTGTTATTCTGTGCATACACTCTTCAGTTACTGTTATTCTGTGCATACACTTTTCAGTTACTGTTATTCTGTGCATACACTTTTCAGTTACTGTTATTCTGTGCATACACTTTTCAGTTACTGTTATTCTGTGCATACACTTTACAGTTACTGTTATTCTGTGCATACACTCTTCAGTTACTGTTATTCTGTGCATGCACTTTTCAGTTACTGTTATTCTGTGCATACACTTTACAGTTACTGTTATTCTGTGCATACACTTTTCAGTTACTGTTATTCTGTGCATACACTTTACAGTTACTGTTATTCTGTGCATACACTTTTCAGTTACTGTTATTCTGTGCATACACTTTTCAGTTACTGTTATTCTGTGCATACACTTTACAGTTACTGTTATTCTGTGCATACACTTTTCAGTTACTGTTATTCTGTGCATACACTTTACAGTTACTGTTATTCTGTGCATACACTTTTCAGTTACTGTTATTCTGTGCATACACTCTTCAGTTACTGTTATTCTGTGCATACACTCTTCAGTTACTGTTATTCTGTGCATACACTTTTCAGTTACTGTTATTCTGTGCATACACTCTTCAGTTACTGTTATTCTGTGCATACACTTTTCAGTTACTGTTATTCTGTGCATACACTTTTCAGTTACTGTTATTCTGTGCATACACTCTTCAGTTACTGTTATTCTGTGCATACACTTTTCAGTTACTGTTATTCTGTGCATACACTTTACAGTTACTGTTATTCTGTGCATACACTTTTCAGTTACTGTTATTCTGTGCATACACTTTACAGTTACTGTTATTCTGTGCATACACTTTTCAGTTACTGTTATTCTGTGCATACACTTTACAGTTACTGTTATTCTGTGCATACACTTTTCAGTTACTGTTATTCTGTGCATACACTTTACAGTTACTGTTATTCTGTGCATGCACTCTTCAGTTACTGTTATTCTGTGCATGCACTTTTCAGTTACTGTTATTCTGTGCATACACTTTACAGTTACTGTTATTCTGTGCATACACTTTTCAGTTACTGTTATTCTGTGCATACACTTTACAGTTACTGTTATTCTGTGCATACACTTTTCAGTTACTGTTATTCTGTGCATACACTCTTCAGTTACTGTTATTCTGTGCATACACTCTTCAGTTACTGTTATTCTGTGCATACACTCTTCAGTTACTGTTATTCTGTGCATACACTCTTCAGTTACTGTTATTCTGTGCATACACTTTTCAGTTACTGTTATTCTGTGCATACACTTTTCAGTTACTGTTATTCTGTGCATACACTCTTCAGTTACTGTTATTCTGTGCATACACTTTTCAGTTACTGTTATTCTGTGCATACACTTTTCAGTTACTGTTATTCTGTGCATACACTTTTCAGTTACTGTTATTCTGTGCATACACTTTACAGTTACTGTTATTCTGTGCATACACTCTTCAGTTACTGTTATTCTGTGCATGCACTTTTCAGTTACTGTTATTCTGTGCATGCACTTTACAGTTACTGTTATTCTGTGCATACACTTTTCAGTTACTGTTATTCTGTGCATACACTTTACAGTTACTGTTATTCTGTGCATACACTTTTCAGTTACTGTTATTCTGTGCATACACTTTTCAGTTACTGTTATTCTGTGCATACACTTTTAAGTTACTGTTATTCTGTGCATACACATTACAGTTACTGTTATTCTGTGCATACACTTTTCAGTTACTGTTATTCAGTGCATACACTTTTCAGTTACTTTTATTCTGTGCATACACTTTACAGTTACTGTTATTCTGTGCATACACTTTTCAGTTACTGTTATTCTGTGCATACACATTACAGTTACTGTTATTCTGTGCATACACTTTTCAGTTACTGTTATTCTGTGCATACACTCTTCAGTTACTGTTATTCTGTGCATACACTCTTCAGTTACTGTTATTCTGTGCATACACTTTTCAGTTACTGTTATTCTGTGCATACACTCTTCAGTTACTGTTATTCTGTGCATACACTTTTCAGTTACTGTTATTCTGTGCATACACTTTTCAGTTACTGTTATTCTGTGCATACACTCTTCAGTTACTGTTATTCTGTGCATACACTTTTCAGTTACTGTTATTCTGTGCATACACTTTTCAGTTACTGTTATTCTGTGCATACACTTTACAGTTACTGTTATTCTGTGCATACACTTTTCAGTTACTGTTATTCTGTGCATACACTTTACAGTTACTGTTATTCTGTGCATACACTTTTCAGTTACTGTTATTCTGTGCATACACTTTACAGTTACTGTTATTCTGTGCATACACTTTTCAGTTACTGTTATTCTGTGCATACACTCTACAGTTACTGTTATTCTGTGCATACACTCTTCAGTTACTGTTATTCTGTGCATGCACTTTTCAGTTACTGTTATTCTGTGCATACACTTTACAGTTACTGTTATTCTGTGCATACACTTTTCAGTTACTGTTATTCTGTGCATACACTTTACAGTTACTGTTATTCTGTGCATACACTTTTCAGTTACTGTTATTCTGTGCATACACTTTACAGTTACTGTTATTCTGTGCATACACTTTTCAGTTACTGTTATTCTGTGCATACACTCTTCAGTTACTGTTATTCTGTGCATACACTCTTCAGTTACTGTTATTCTGTGCATACACTTTTCAGTTACTGTTATTCTGTGCATACACTTTTCAGTTACTGTTATTCTGTGCATACACTCTTCAGTTACTGTTATTCTGTGCATACACTTTTCAGTTACTGTTATTCTGTGCATACACTTTTCAGTTACTGTTATTCTGTGCATACACTCTACAGTTACTGTTATTCTGTGCATACACTCTTCAGTTACTGTTATTCTGTGCATGCACTTTTCAGTTACTGTTATTCTGTGCATACACTTTACAGTTACTGTTATTCTGTGCATACACTTTTCAGTTACTGTTATTCTGTGCATACACTTTACAGTTACTGTTATTCTGTGCATACACTTTTCAGTTACTGTTATTCTGTGCATACACTTTTCAGTTACTGTTATTCTGTGCATACACTTTTCAGTTACTGTTATTCTGTGCATACACTTTTCAGTTACTGTTATTCTGTGCATACACTTTTCAGTTACTGTTATTCTGTGCATACACTTTTCAGTTACTGTTATTCTGTGCATACACTTTTCAGTTACTGTTATTCTGTGCATACACTTTACAGTTACTGTTATTCTGTGCATACACTTTTCAGTTACTGTTATTCTGTGTATACACTTTTCAGTTACTGTTATTCTGTGCATACACTTTTCAGTTACTGTTATTCTGTGCATACACTCTTCAGTTACTGTTATTCTGTGCATACACTCTTCAGTTACTGTTATTCTGTGCATACACTTTTCAGTTACTGTTATTCTGTGCATACACTTTTCAGTTACTGTTATTCTGTGCATACACTCTTCAGTTACTGTTATTCTGTGCATACACTCTTCAGTTACTGTTATTCTGTGCATACACTTTTCAGTTACTGTTATTCTGTGCATACACTTTTCAGTTACTGTTATTCTGTGCATACACTTTACAGTTACTGTTATTCTGTGCATACACTTTTCAGTTACTGTTATTCTGTGCATACACTTTTCAGTTACTGTTATTCTGTGCATACACTCTTCAGTTACTGTTATTCTGTGCATACACTTTACAGTTACTGTTATTCTGTGCATACACTTTTCAGTTACTGTTATTCTGTGCATACACTTTACAGTTACTGTTATTCTGTGCATACACTTTTCAGTTACTGTTATTCTGTGCATACACTTTTCAGTTACTGTTATTCTGTGCATACACTTTTCAGTTACTGTTATTCTGTGCATACACTTTACAGTTACTGTTATTCTGTGCATACACTTTTCAGTTACTGTTATTCTGTGCATACACTTTTCAGTTACTGTTATTCTGTGCATACACTTTTCAGTTACTGTTATTCTGTGCATACACTTTACAGTTACTGTTATTCTGTGCATACACTTTTCAGTTACTGTTATTCTGTGCATACACTTTACAGTTACTGTTTTTCTGTGCATACACTTTTCAGTTACTGTTTTTCTGTGCATACACTTTTCAGTTACTGTTATTCTGTGCATACACTCTTCAGTTACTGTTATTCTGTGCATACACTCTTCAGTTACTGTTATTCTGTGCATACACTTTACAGTTACTGTTATTCTGTGCATACACTCTTCAGTTACTGTTATTCTGTGCATACACTTTTCAGTTACTGTTATTCTGTGCATACACTTTTCAGTTACTGTTATTCTGTGCATACACTCTTCAGTTACTGTTATTCTGTGCATACACTTTTCAGTTACTGTTATTCTGTGCATACACTTTTCAGTTACTGTTATTCTGTGCATACACTTTACAGTTACTGTTATTCTGTGCATACACTTTTCAGTTACTGTTATTCTGTGCATACACTTTTCAGTTACTGTTATTCTGTGCATACACTTTACAGTTACTGTTATTCTGTGCATACACTTTTCAGTTACTGTTATTCTGTGCATACACTTTACAGTTACTGTTATTCTGTGCATACACTCTTCAGTTACTGTTATTCTGTGCATGCACTTTTCAGTTACTGTTATTCTGTGCATACACTTTACAGTTACTGTTATTCTGTGCATACACTTTTCAGTTACTGTTATTCTGTGCATACACTTTACAGTTACTGTTATTCTGTGCATACACTTTTCAGTTACTTTTATTCTGTGCATACACTCTTCAGTTACTGTTATTCTGTGCATACACTCTTCAGTTACTGTTATTCTGTGCATACACTTTTCAGTTACTGTTATTCTGTGCATACACTTTTCAGTTACTGTTATTCTGTGCATACACTTTTCAGTTACTGTTATTCTGTGCATACACTCTTCAGTTACTGTTATTCTGTGCATACACTTTTCAGTTACTGTTATTCTGTGCATACACTTTTCAGTTACTGTTATTCTGTGCATACACTTTTCAGTTACTGTTATTCTGTGCATACACTCTACAGTTACTGTTATTCTGTGCATACACTCTTCAGTTACTGTTATTCTGTGCATGCACTTTTCAGTTACTGTTATTCTGTGCATACACTTTACAGTTACTGTTATTCTGTGCATACACTTTTCAGTTACTGTTATTCTGTGCATACACTTTTCAGTTACTGTTATTCTGTGCATACACTTTTCAGTTACTGTTATTCTGTGCATACACTTTACAGTTACTGTTATTCTGTGCATACACTTTTCAGTTACTGTTATTCTGTGCATACACTTTACAGTTACTGTTATTCTGTGCATACACTTTTCAGTTACTGTTATTCTGTGCATACACTTTTCAGTTACTGTTATTCTGTGCATACACTCTTCAGTTACTGTTATTCTGTGCATACACTTTTCAGTTACCGTTATTCTGTGCATACACTTTTCAGTTACCGTTATTCTGTGCATACACTTTTCAGTTACCGTTATTCTGTGCATACACTTTACAGTTACCGTTATTCTGTGCATACACTTTTCAGTTACCGTTATTCTGTGCATACACTTTACAGTTACCGTTATTCTGTGCATACACTTTTCAGTTACTGTTATTCTGTGCATACACTTTACAGTTACTGTTATTCTGTGCATACACTTTTCAGTTACTGTTATTCTGTGCATACACTCTTCAGTTACTGTTATTCTGTGCATACACTCTTCAGTTACTGTTATTCTGTGCATACACTCTTCAGTTACTGTTATTCTGTGCATACACTTTTCAGTTACTGTTATTCTGTGCATACACTCTTCAGTTACTGTTATTCTGTGCATACACTCTTCAGTTACTGTTATTCTGTGCATACACTTTTCAGTTACTGTTATTCTGTGCATACACTTTTCAGTTACTGTTATTCTGTGCATACACTTTTCAGTTACTGTTATTCTGTGCATACACTCTTCAGTTACTGTTATTCTGTGCATACACTTTACAGTTACTGTTATTCTGTGCATACACTATACAGTTACTGTTATTCTGTGCATACACTTTTCAGTTACTGTTATTCTGTGCATACACTTTTCAGATTCTGTTATTCTGTGCATACACTTGCAGGCCCAAGTTCTGACTGAATATAGCAACACTTTAATGTAATACGGCAGGTGGGTCATCAGAACTGGGACAAAGGGCAGAAAGTCAGACTGGAAAAGCGTTTACTCTATATAATGTAAATGCACACATGTATTATAATAATTGATATGTTCTAATCAAATGTTTATTTCATTTTCTGAATTATGCAACAAAATGAATTGGCTATTTTCACTATCATTTCACATACAGACTAATAAGATAGTGATGACAAGAAATTACTAAACAGTCACATCTGGTTAGGTCATGAAGCTTTTTTCTATACTTACCTTTTCAAGCCATTGCTTATCATAGTTTGCATTTATGAAATCATCTAAGTTTCACCAGAGCCATAGGTTTGTTCTACACTTTGTATTGGATTGCACTTGGAACCTTCATTTTTACCTGTTGCTTGCTGAGTTCAGTTATACACTGATTAGATGCTAACAGTTATTTAATGTTACATGTAGCCTTCCTCTCTCCTTGCTGCTATAGTGTATTACAAAGTGTATGTCATATATATGACCACTTTTTTTTTAGAAAATAAAAAAAAAGTTCCAGTTAAGAAATACGCATTTTGTCAGCTGCTGTCATACATCTGTTTCAGGACACTATTTATGTACCTACTATCATTTCTGGAGCACCATCATACTCTGCAGCACCTTAACCACTTGACTGACAATTTTTTTTTTGTCGAAACCACACAGAAATTGTAATTTAAAAAATGTTTTTTTAATTAAATATAAAAAGTACTTTTAAAAATACATTTAAATATTTTATTTTAAAAAAATATTAAGGGGATGTTTTGCATCCTCCCAACTCCCTGTCCATAGGCCCCCAATGTAAGTTAATGTCCCACCCCATATCACAAATAGCCCCCCAGTGTCAGATGCCCTGCAATAACAACCCCCATGCTCCTAGTTATAATAGGTAGCTGTGGCAGAGCCCCCACCTCCAGGGACAATGGGTGCCCAATTTGGTCCCCCCCCATCCCTGTCACTACATATATGTATATATATATATATATATATATATATTTATATAAAGACTGGCTGCCTGTCTTCAGCGTGACTTCCTATGGGAAGAAACCTCCAGTCACAGTGAAGCAGGGGCGTATCTATAATGGGTGCATGGTGTGTGGGGAACACGGGCCCCTTGGTACAGGGGGGCCCCACACCACACACCCATAATATTACTTACCTCTCCAGAGTCCCACATCGGCACTGGCGTCCGGTGCTGTAAAACGACTGGAAAATGGCCACGGGGGCCATTTTCCCGTCGTTTGCGCATGCGCAGTACAGGGAAAATGGCCGCTGGCATTTTCCGGTGACATGTGCAGACACTATAGACTCTGGGCGCACTCTAGTGCCCAGAGTCTATCACTCCGGCGCTGGCCACGCACAGCTCAGTGCGTTGCCGGCAGCCGGGCGGAGAGGAGGGGGCCCGTGTCAGAGACTGCACACGGGCCCCCTCCTCTTTAGAAACGCCCCTGCAGTGAAGCCATATATAGACTGGCTGCCTGTCTTCAGTGTGACTTCCTATGGGAAGCCACCTCCAGTCACAGTGAAGCCAGTGCAGTGACGGACTGCACTGGCTCACTGAAG
Organism: Taudactylus pleione; assembly: GCA_031769625.1. Classification (NCBI taxonomy): domain Eukaryota; kingdom Metazoa; phylum Chordata; class Amphibia; order Anura; family Myobatrachidae; genus Taudactylus; species Taudactylus pleione. The sequence goes on along the minus strand of JAUIMM010000017.1, from coordinate 9,094,983 downwards.
TGGCGGATTTTATTGGGGGGGCAGCAGCCTCACGGCCCCTTTAGAAGATCCGCCACTGATTGGATACCTTTAACTCTCTCATGCTGCCGAAGCAAAATACAACATCCAAGGGCTATTGCCGATAAAACACATATGATAGTTTGTTAATTCAGCAAGTTTTTCGATTGCTAATATTGCGGAGTGAAGTACTTTTCCTCTCTTAATGCAAATTCAATTAGTTTTATACAGTAATGATGGGGTTTGTTTTCCTCTGAATCAAGTGTTATGTTGTTGTTTTTTGCTTTTGTTTGTTTTATGAGGATGAAGGGTTTGACTTTGACATACTACATAACTTTTTAACCTCAGGAATTATGTAACTGAAGTAATGATGCATGATGAAAAGTGGAATTTTATGGATATCTCTTGTTTAAAAATTCCATTCTAATTCGTATTAATTCTAAATGACTTATCTTTAGTACTGATTAGAATTAGAATTAAAAATAGATTTATTTTGTATATGAGAGTGGAGTGGTGTGCAAATTAATTGGGACAAAGCTTGTTTTTTTGCTGCAGTTTGTTGCTACTTATTAAATAAATATATAAATAAATACATAGGGCCGAATTCAATTAGCCTTGAAGCTTCAATTAGCTTCAAAGCAGTGCCTGGGCTGGGGCTATTCAATTGCAGTCCACAGGCTGCACTTGACATGGATTTCTGTTCAACCTCTCCTGAGGCTCAAATAGAAATCTGCGGTAAGTAGGGCTTCCTGCCCTTATCGTGTCCGCCAGAAATGTGTTAACCCATAGCTCTGGACACCTATACCGGATTCTACGAGTTAACTTTCGTTAGCTGAGCATTTACCACGAAAGGAAGAGGGCTTGTAATTTAATAGCTATAGGCATAAAAAAGTCAGAGGCTACAAGCTCATTTCCTTGCACAGTAAGTATTGAGCCTAATTAAAACTGGCCCATGCAAATACATATTATGAATGATTTATATGACCATCCTTAGCTGCAATAACTTGTTTTACACAAGTTTTCTTAAATTTTGTTGTAAGGCATTTTTGATTCTTCTAGCTGTTGAAGAATCAACCAGCACACCACCAGCAGTTAAGTCTATTTGTAAAGGGGCCAATGCATCAATAATAAATCAGACAGATTCTGCATTTTGCCTATGATTTAGTAAAAAACCCTGCAAAATCCAACATCTTGGAAACCCTTGTTTCGCCAATTCTGTCCCAAAAATGATCAGAATTGTCAAATTGGGGATTTCCAACATCCGATCATCAGCAAATCAGAGAAAAAGGATCAGGCAATTGATATATGGGCTCCTTAAGTCCATTCTTGTTTTACCTATACAAATAAAACTTTTTTAATCAACAGTTTGTCAGTTTGGGATGCTGTTTGCATTTCTTATTCCGTTTCGGTGGCACAGATTCAGTTTCCCTGTGAGATTTATGCAGCCTCGAAACACTAGATTTACTTGCTCCAAGTCAGTAATATCACCCTCATTGATGTGTGCTTTTTATCTAGCCCATAAATTTGAAACCAGGAATCATAAAAACTTACTTTGTTTTAATTTACACACCACTGTAGTGTTTTATAAGACGTCAATGTGTTAAGAAGAATACTTTTTTTATGTCATTAAAGACTTTTAATATAATTGAAGAGGTGAGCAGATGAAGGTGTTATGTTACGTTTAGAAGAAACTGAGATAATTAGAGTTGAAGATAAATTATTAGTCTAAAAACTGACTTAATAATTGGACATAGCACTAAAATATATCAGTAAATAGACTACCGACATTTAAAATAACATGTTACTATGATCCCCACCTTCATCTATAAAAAAGTAATTTTTCAGAAAATTGTTAATTAAAACCTTCATCCATTCACCTCTTCAATTCTTTTCCTCATTTGGCAAATATTGTTGAGCTGCTGTCTAGCTCCCTAATAAAAGGATTACTGAGTTTTGTATAAAATTCAAATTGCAGAACCCTAATTTTAGCAAGGCAAAATTGTAATCGAATTGCAATGTTTTATTTGAGGCATAAATGTAAAATGTAAAAAAGTATAACTAATACTGGCCACTTACATAGCAATGCAATTAAGTACTGGACAATTTGGTAACACACATAGAAAGAACATTTACACATGATTAGCTGCATAACAGTGTGGAAATCCATTTTTTTCAGTCTGCCATGATCTGCTACTGGGGATCATCTGCTATGAAACAACTCCTCTTAGATTGTATAGCGTTGGAGAACACAATGTAGAATGTAGAATTGCCGATCAAATTAGCTACAGAACAAACCAATAAGCCTGCAGTATTGCTGTGTGTATGGGCAAGTTTGGTGAAATACATAATTTCTTACCTGACATTTCAAAGTCACCAATCTAGTTAGTTGTGGTATGTCAAGGCTCACTTTATCCTACTCAACCAAATTAATACTTAAAATGTAAAGTTGCTCAAATATTTCAGTGTTGTACGTTGAGTACAACATTAATGGTAGAATGGAACCAATCTAAATATATTCTGTTTTTGCATTTTATGAAATAATGTCCAATATGCTCTCATTATTTATCACGGTCACATAGTAGTCCCTTATGTCTTGGAAAAGATGGCTACAAAAATCAACTCAGATAAGGGAGTACTAAACTGGACAGCCAGGGGTAAATTTACTAAAGTGAGAATTTTTAGAAGTGAGTTTTAGAAGAGATGTTGCCCATAGCAACCAATCAGATTCTACTTAACATTTAACTAGCACCTTCTAGAAGATAATAGCTAGAATCTGAATGGTTGCCATGGGCAATATCTCTTCTAAAACTCACTTCTAAAAACTCTCACTTTAGTAAATTTACCCCCCAGTCTGGTCACATGTATTGGCTTTGGGCAAAGTTACTTCTTCTTTTTGAGGGTAAATTTCCACTAAAAGAAATATTAAGATTTGGCAATGTTTTGTTTTTATAAGTAGATATTGCAAAGCAGAAGCTCTCAGTGCGTCAGGTAATACTGCAAAATCTGTGTGTGCATCATGCAGTCAAATTAGCCCTATTGTACTTCTCATCTTCAATGAATGTTTTATTATTTAAAGGTTATTTAAAAGCATTTTGAGGTCAGAGCAGGCATTGGCAGATTTCAGAGTCCCTTCTCTCCCTCTTCTGTGAGTACAGGCTGCAGTAAAGCAAACCCTTCCATTTTCTTTGCAGCAGAGCCCGCGGCATGCCTACTGTCCTCACCCCTTTTTGCTCATTTAAATGCAGATCCTAAACCAGGTAAACATTACATTTTTTCATTGTTGCGTTATGCATGGGTGCTAGACCCTTAAATGTAGAAAAAATCTGATAGGGCTGTTCATGCTTCCAATGCACATAAAAACTCTGATTAAGGCTATTATGTATATGTATAAAGGTATATCTAAAGAGAAACTAAGCTATATGGCATTCATTTATATTAAAGGTTGTGTATTGCTGAGCTAAATCATATACCTGAAATAACCTTGTACCTAACTATACCTACAGTAATTAAATCTATCCAGCTTGCTGCCCATACCATGGCCTTACACAAGGCGTACATTTAATTATGAGCATGAAGGAGTGCCCTCTATCATTCAACATTCTGGTGGGGGTGGGAGATATACCTACACAGAAACTTGAATAATGACAGGTCACAGTGTTTTTTTCTTTTTATTACACAATGATATAAGTATTGTATTTATTTTGTTACTTTAGTGAGGTGAGATTTATTCTTCCACTTCTGCCCCTACACCTCTCATCTTGTAAATATGCCTAGGGGTATATTTACTAAAGGTCGAATCTATTTTGATCTACAGTATTTGATCTATATGGTGTTTTAGGTATTAGTAAATATGTGATTTAGCCCCAGAAACACAACATCGATGTTGATCAGTTTGGATCGATTTTAAATCAATCAAAATCAACCTTTAGTAAATAAACCACTTAGTACTTTTTTTTTTTAAACACTGGATTTAAAAGATGAATATAATTATTACAAGTGTTACCAGTTTTTTTTCCACTAATGAATAATGTGCTGAGTTTAATAATAACATCACATTGAAAGGTCTAGGTCTGTTTCCAGTGTTCCGCCAAGCTTATTAAAGTTTAATACAAAATGCCATTTTAAATGTTTCTCACTAGCACTTGTGCTTTTTCATAGTCTTTAAGTCAATAGTGGACAACTGACTGCCTGACGACTGCATATGTTCCTCAAAGGGGTTACAATCCTAGCAATAATATTTTTTTTTCTCTTTGGAGCTGATCAGGAATTGGGTATAATCACATTTTTAGGCACAAATTGTACTTTTTCTTGTACTATACCTGCACACAAAAAAAAATGTATACCTATTTTGCCTGTGTAGAGTTGGACACATTTTGTGCTTATACCTCCGAGTTGGAACAGAGGAAGGAGGGGGTGTGCAAGCTTTGTCAAAGTACATAAGGAAGTATTCATGCAAAGAGGGGCCCCACGCTCCCCTTAGAGGCTTACCACAGCAGCTACTCCCATCCTCCCCACAGGCCCAAATCATAACTGCTGGCTGCTGCTATCGAAGCTCAGCTCCAATCGGGGTGCGTTCAGAGCTGATGCGTATGCGAAGCAGCTCATTGTACAGTGAGTGAAATGGCAGGAATCGGGTGCTTGTGCGCAAGCCTTTGGCGTGTACATGAAAAAGAAGCGTGATCACACATCACGCTTCCAATTCATGTCACTCAGGGTGCATCTATCTCGATTCCTCAGCTGCTCGGTTGCGCGCACAGCAGATGAGAGCCTCTCCTCCCCACAGCACAATGCAGCCCAGGGAAGGGGTGCAGCACTTATACACTTATACACATACAGTCACACACATATATACATACATACAGCCACACATACTTAAAATCACACACTAACTAATACACATACATACTGTGATACACATATACACATACATAGGGGTCTATTCATGTAGATTTGCGGTACTGTATTGCTACTTTTCGCTATAGATCACATCAGTTCGATGCATTCTATACCTTTGCTAAGTAGCAATTCATGTACACTAAACCCTCCTGCGGAATGAAACGAAAAACCGGGTCCCAAGCAGGGCTTAAAGTGGTCCTGGAGTGGTGGTGGAACTCATCTCCCCCGCCACCTACTCCCCACCTCCCGCCATGCTAGTCTGACAGGCCAAAACAAGTGGAACTGTTCTTTACACACACACACACACACACACACACACGCACGCACACACACACACACACACACACACACACACACACACACACACACACACATCAGGCAGTGTAAGGGGGCAGTGCAATGGGGGAGTGGATGGCTGTGGAAGGGGAAGCGGGGAGCAGTGCGAGGGGGGACCAGAGGGCAGTGGACAGTGCGAGAGGTCAGCAGGCAGTAGAGATAAGCGGTTCTGCTCATCTCTAGTTAAGAGGTGGTGACCCTGCATATGCATATGTTGGGTCACCGATCATTGTAGGCATGGTGGCGGGGGTAGGGCAGAGCAAACGGGCACTGCCTGGGCAGCAGGCAGTCACAAGGAGGCAACCCGGCTTATGAATATGCATGTGCTGGCATATGCATATGCCCTGGGCTCCTCCTTGGCTGCTGTCATAGAAAGGGGGCATAGCCATAACAGAGGAGTGCCTGGAGGACAGGAAAGTATTACACTACCCTATTCTTAACATACAAAAGAACAGATTACGCCGTCCACAGACGGCGAATCTGTTACAGCAAACGAAACAGAAAACAAAGCTTCCATTTCTTAGTGAATCGTACTCACCATACTAAAGAAAGAAATCATAGGCACCGCAGGAGAAAGACTATTTTTCTCCAGGGTAAGCCTCTCTATGAATAGGCAAAGGCAGTAAAAAGCCCTGTTTTCAGCTAAACAAGGCTTTTCACTACTACATGAATAGACCCCATACTCACAAATGTACACATACATATATGCACATACATAGTCACACACATACAGTCACACACATGCACTCATATTTAGTCACACATATATATATATACATCACACACATACATACATATAAACAGAACATACATACATACAGTCACACAGTGGCATAAGTTCATCCCAGACGCCCGGAGGCAAGTTATAATTTGATGCCTCCCCCCTTGTTACAGCCGCTGACACTGTAATGTAGCAATTCGCACGCAGACAGGCTATAGATAAACGATGGCAGCAGCTGATGGTCTGACATGGAGCTCTCCACTAGTGTATGGTGGCTTCTCAGGTACCGGGATGGGGTGCCATTTATTGGGCGGCCGTGATGGTACACTCCAGGTACATAGTTACAGCCCTAAGTGGGGTGAATATGTTGTGGGCAATGGAGGAGGTGCCCCTTCAGATCTGGACCACAGCGGCAGGCGCCTCCATTGTCTCCCATAGTTCTGCCCCTGCAGTCACACATACAGTATATACACATACTGCACAGTCAGTCACATACATAGCCACAAACATACACAGTCACAAACATACATAGTCACATATGTACAAAGAGAGCCCCCTCCCTGAGTCAGGCTTACCTTATAGGCTGCTGGATAGTCAGGTCTCCTTCCCTCCTCTCTACCATGCTGAAGAGTACATTCACTGAATGCACAGTGCCATGTAGCTCCGCCCTCTGCTCGGACTCCACCTCCCTCCTGTTCTACAGCTGCCAGCGCAGTCCTATGCCGCACTGAAGCTGATTACAAAATTGGAGGGCCCCCTGCGCCCACCCCCTTAGGCCGGTTCTAATTAGTGTGCTGCTGCGATCTATTCACATTATTTATATTATATTTACAAATGGTATGTAGTACTATAGAAAATTCCCATTTGATTTTTAAAAGGGAAAACAATGGATGTTTCTATGTAACTGAATATTATAATAATTTAATGTATTTAAATGTATTTTACTTGGTAAATTTAGATTAGTAATTCTTAATAACATTGTCCAGACACAGACAAACTGTCTTATATATATTAACATATTAGACTTTATTAAATTATTATATTGTGTATAAATTGCATACTGTAACTTTAGCATTTACTACCACCACTATAAAGCCACATTTACTGGCATACAGGGCCGGATTAAGGTCTGTGGGGGCCCCTTGGCAACAAACTTGTGGGGTCCCCTTATGCAATGTCCCCAGTAGCAGTGCCCCTCATGCAGTGCCCACAGTAATGGTCCCCCATATGCAGTGCCCACTGTAGTCATGCCCCTTATGCAGTGCCCCCAGTAGTGGTCCCCCTATGCAGTGCCCTTAGTAGTGCCCCCAGACCCAGTAGCGGCCTCCCCTATGCAGTGCCCCTATGAAGCGGCCCCCCTACACAGTGACCCCTGTAGCAACCCCCCTATGTAGTGTCCCCTGTAGCGGCCTTCCCTATGCAGTGCCCCCTGTAGCGGCCCCCCTATGCAGTGCCCCCTGTAGCAGTCCCCCCTATGTAGTGCCCCCTGTAGTGGCCCCTTTATGCAGTGCCCCCTGTAGCGGTCCCCCTATGTAGTGCCCCCTGTAGCGGCCCCTTCATGCAGTGCCCCCTGTAGCGGCCCCCCTATGCAATGCCCCCTGTAGCAGTCCCCCCTATGTAGTGCCCCCTGTAGCGGCCCCTTTATGCAGTGCCCCCTGTAGCGGCCCCCCTATGCAGTGCCCCCTGTAGCAGCCAACCCCTATGCAGTGCCTCTTACAAACACACACACACAAAAAATAAATAAATCACAACTTACCTGAATCCCCGCTCCTGACGCAACCGCAGCTGCCCACACCGAGTCCCGGCTCTTCCACTCTCACTATGGGAGAGACGTCAGCGTCATGACGTCTCTCCCATCATCACCTGCTGCAGGGGAAGCCGGAAGGCAGAGCTCATGAGTGAGCTCCAGCCAGCTCCCTCCGTTGACGCAGCAGCCAATGAGCATCTGTCTGACTCTCATCGGCTGGTCTAACAAACACACAGCTGCCGCCGATGGCTGTGTGTTTGGAACTGTGTAGTGTGGCCACGCTCACTGTGGTCTACACTACACTAGCGGCGGGGACACTAGCTGCGGGTGCAGGCTGCACAGCTGCTAGTGGGGGGCCCTCCGTGTGTGGGGGCCCAGGGACGACCACCCCTGTTGCCCCCCCCCTTAATCCGGCCCTGCTGCCATAAACTAGCCAGATATATTACTGATTGATAAAAACCAGGCACATATAATACTCTCCTCTCCTGGTTATGCAAAATGACGCATTCTACAGCTGCATTTTGTTGGAGAGAAGTGCGCTACTGCGCTGCCTCCTTCTCCTCTGTGCTGTGACCCTGGCAGGATGACGACACGACACATGTGTGACCCTGCGCACATCACTGTGTTTACTGTCACAGTGCTGCATTATTTAGCTCCTCAGAGGTGAGGCCGATAACCACTGTATATTACCTGCATAAATGCTAATAAAGCACCACTGTTATCACCGCTGTCTACCACTATCACCACTGTCACTGTGTGTGTTACCGCTGTTACCAATAAGCCTGGTTAAGGACCCACTGTATGGACTAACTTCCATTTCACATTTTGCTGGTACCTATTGTAATCACCCAGGTTTTACAGCAGTAGGTCATATCAGTACATTTTTGGTGTAAAATGCATCCCACTTAGTAAAATTCATCCCCACAAAGGAATTTATCATCAGTTTAACTTACCATCCATATGAGAACTCAGGGCCTGATTCAGACCCGGTCGCAAGCGCTGAGCGCTCGCAACCGGGTCGATGGTGGCCCAGAGCGCATTCGCGTACGACGGAGCCAGCTCCGTCGTGCGCATGCGCGAGACCCGGATAGCTCAGCGCTTGCGGCCGGGTCTGAATCAGGCCCTCATTGCACAAAATGAGATCTCATTCGTCTCCACAAACAAACAGTAATGTGTGGCCCCTGAAAATGATCATTATGCCCCCACTGAGTCTGTCTGTCTTGATTAACCTCCATGTATACAGAGTTAAACTACTGAGAAGAACAATGCTTATAATTTCAGCAAAAGCTAAAAACAAATAAAAAACAACTTGTTAAAATAATAGGAAATTCTTGAATTTAACCATCACAAGAATTATGTTTAAAACAGCAAAATATAGGGGTTGCTCTGATTGTGAGGTTGTATTTGCCTGGCATAAGCTTTATGCATTATTTCACTGTGAGCTGCTTGTTGTTTGTGTATAACAGAGATGATAGAAGGTGAGGAGTGAGATTTATTGGCAGTGAGAACTGTCCAGAGAGCAGTGGGATATGAGGGCATTATAGATCAATATATTTCTTCCCTCTGCTCACAGGCACCTCCCCACACCACTCTGAGGACCGCTCACTCCCAGCCATCCTCTGACCAGTGTGGACAGTCAGGTGAGTCTCTTCTGATCTTTATCTATTGTAAATCCCTGAAGTAACCAGACAATCTTGCACATAGTAAAAATAAAATTGTACCATTTCCCCAAGTGATCAAGATGTCTTTTCCATTGTGACCTGACTGGAGGGCCCTTCTTGACCTACCAGTTGTGATAGTGTGAAAGAATGGCAAATGAACTGTTGTGCGGGCTCGTCTTCCGTTTCCTACTCCCAGTCTGCTTACTGGCAGGTATGTAAAATAAATCAGTCATACAACTATGGTCTGACAACATATAAATATATAATACATGACAGTTCAAGCTTTACCCCTGTATATATCTGAATATCATTTGTTGCATGCAACATAAAAAAAAATTATACTGGAAAAATATTTTACACTCTAATATATTCTAATACAAATAATGCGTTAGTTTTTAATAATTAACATAAACTCCCTTGGCTTTCTCTTGCTAAATTTTGCTGTTTGTAAACAGATTTCTCCAAAAAAAAAAAAAAAAAAAAGTTTGCGCTGTATACATAAAGTTCACATATATAGGTATGTTAACAGGGCATGCAGTACCACTAATGTATCATTAGCAGCAAAAAAACCCTCAAAACCCTTTGTTACACTTGTCTAATTGTGTTTCCTTGTTTGCAGCTATATGTATCCGTTTCAATGGCTTCTCGCTCATCTATTTTGTGTTCCTGATGCTCATTCCGCTTTTTTCGAAACCTACTTATGTCACAATAAAAGGTAGGTTTCTGTATCTACTGTATGCAAAGGATTGCAGCATAGATTTCAGTTTATACCATGAGAGTTGATCTTTTATAACACTTTCAGTTTTTAAATAATAATGTATGTTTTTAAGATACTGTTAGCTGCAAGTTAGGTATTTAATTTTTAAGACTGGGCTATTAGAATATTGCATTAGTAAATTATTTAAAAATATAAATACTGCTTATTTTATCAACTGAAAGTATGTACAACAGTAGACTACAAAGTAGAGCCACATTTTAGGTGTGTGACTCACATATTAAGGAACCCTGATATTGCTGAATATTAACAGCAACTAATCATAGTGATGCCTTATTATTGGGTATTATTACTGATACTATACAACCGTCTGGGTTCTATGACAGCTAGTTTGTACATGGATGCTTGTATGAACAAAAATTATTTGTTGATTTACTAGATTAGCATATAACATAGTATAGTAAAGATACAAACACATTTTAAAGCATACAGTTATATGTGGCATGCAGTTGTTCTGATATCTCTTCAGATATTGTGATATTGGTTCTCTGTTTTCTGTTATAACTAATAGATGATTATAGTATCTGCTGATGATTTGATTTGTTGTTTTGCTTTTTTTTTTACTATTTGTATAGTGGTTTATCTTTCATGTTATTATTCCTACAACATCTCTTAGTGGAGGCTATTGTACTTTTTCTGGGTTAGTTAGGATTGTTTTGTTTGATGTATTTCTGTTTTTCTTCAACCGGAACATTAATAACAAAATAGACCTAATTAAAAAGTTAGATCAGTGATTCCTATTGTCTCACAGTACAAAGTTAGATGTGTCACAAGTCACAACTCACAAGGCATAAGGATAACGGATAGATTCTTAAAAGTTTGAGCTGTATTTTACATTGGTTTTAGATATACATATATTTTTTTATGGTTGTTTTATTTTTTACAATAAATTATACAGATTTTGAGTTTAACCGAAAAATTGTGTAGTATTTGTGTTGATGGTTGTGTCACAATGCAACAGTTATTGCTTTTTAAGTTTCTTTGAAATTGTGATACTTTGGAGTAAATTTACTAAAGTGAGAGTTTTTAGAAGTGGATATGTTGCCAATAGCACCCAATCAAATTCTAGATATTATCTTCTAGAAGGTGCTAGTTAAATGTTAAGTGGAATCTGATTGGTTGCTATGGGCAATGTCTCCACTTGTAAAAACACTCTCTTTAGTAAATTTACCCCTTTGTCTTGTCAGGGAGCTTTAGTAACAAATAAATGTGGTAAGCTGCTATGGTTATACTGTACGTAAACACTGTCATTATGTATTCTATAAGTGAGGTCTTTATCATGAAATAGTATTTATTGGTAATATTGGTAATATAGGGGAGCTATAGAGGGACTTCTGCAGGCAAGTCTTTGGGATTTTGTTCTGAAGTCTATAGGAAGCCAGTGAAGCAAAAGTAGAAGTATACTTAATGGAGTGTGAGTTTTTAGGAGTGTATTTGTTGCCAATCAGATTCTATTTATCATTTGTCTATCACTTTCTAGAATATAATAGCTAGAATCTGATTGGTTGCTATGGGCAACAACTCCACTTCTAAAAACCCGCACTTTAGTAAATATACCCTCAGGAGTCTTGCACAAACATGTGTGATTGATTGCAGTGGAATAGTCATGTCATTAGCAAAACAGACAGAAAGGGGTTGCATTAGTCAAGAAGAGAAATTATAAGTGAGTGGATCTTGAAGCTTGATTGCAACATGTATGAAGAAATTATTTATTTTGGAGATTTTGCACTCATAGAAGTAGCAAGACTCAGAGATTATTATTACCAGTTATTTATATAGCGCACACATATTCCGCAGCGCTTTACAGAGAACATTTTTCCATTCACATCAGTCACTGCACCAGTGGAGCTTACAATCTATATTCCCTACCACAGGCTCACACACATACATACTCATTTTTGTTGGGAGCCAGTTAACCTACCAGTATATTTTTGGAGTGTGGGAGGAAACCGGAGCACCCGGAGGAAACCCACACAAGCAAATTGTATGATTGTGTAGGGTGAGGAGCAAGGTAGACACTGAGGGGTAAATTTACTAAGAATCGTGTTTGTTTGAGTTTTGCCATTTTGAAGCTCAATTTGCCTCTCTGAAACTCGGGTGATTTTAGGCTTCTGAAACACTCAAATTTACCAAGAATTGTGTTTTGCTGAGAGTGTGTTTTCCGATGGTGTATGTGATTGAGTTTCACTCACCAAAGTTTGCAGTATCTGACTGCAGCCAAACATTCTCGAACAAGCAGCCTGCACATATCAATGAGATATGTGAAGGCTGCTTGTGTCTGTTACATGTGAATAAAGGGCTAATTTAAAAAAAAAAAAAATGCATAACCAGCCCCTGACTGCTCAGCCAGACCTGGTTCCTAAAAATATGGGGAAAAAACAAGTAGGGTTTCCCCATATTTTAGGAACCAGCACTGGGCTGCTGAGCCAGTCCTGGTTTTAAAAATAAGAGGAAAAATATTGCATAGGGTTCCCCCATTTTTAAAACCAGCACTGGACTCAAATCCAGCTGGGGTGTAAATGCCACAGCCAGGGGTCCCTTTCACCGGGTCTCCTTGGCCAAAGCACTATCACCCCAAGCCGTGGACCTCATGGGAGATGGGTACCCCCCAATAAAGGAGTCCCCCCTCTACCGAGTACTATAATTGAAACTGGGAGGCAATGTCCTGGGAGTTAGTCAAGATCTCTGCTGTTGTGGGGTGTCTCAAGGCTACCACAAAGCTACGTTGTCTGGGAGGCTTGGTAAAAGGAGCCAGCAGTTTCCTAGGCTTATTACTCCAATGATAGTACTTATTTTTAACCAAGTCCATGTCTCTCTTTGCCGCATTGCTAAATAAGTTTCTAAAATTTGATGGACCTGTTTGTAAGTCTTCAAGACTTCATCTATAAGATTGGCAGAATAAGCCTGGAATGACTCTGATACAGCAGTTTGTAGGGATTTATAGGTAGCTGCAGTTTCTTTTTTTTTGCGAGCTATGTAGCTGATAACGTGGCCTAGAAATCATCTTTTTATATTTTCTTGTAGCGCTTTAAAAATAGTGATCTTTTGTTATTCAGAAAATTTTAAGAGCATATTAGAATTTTTTTAAAAATATTATGGGGCTGAACAACTAAGATATAGGATAGAATTAAGGATTTAGGCCCTCATTCAGAGCCGTTCGCTATTTGCGGTCGTTCGTTTAAAAACAAGGGGTGGCTATTCAAATGATCCGTATGCACATTGCAGTCTGTTCACACCTCTAAGTCTGAACGAACGAGCAAAACATACGCTCGTTTATTTGTCAAAAACGCCCCCTGGCCGCTCGCACCATACGTCATGTCCGCTATTTATTAGATTAATCGAGTACATCGACCAGCGTATGAACTGCTCGCTATTCTTGTGGTTGGTGTTTGCTACCACAAATTTGCGAGCAGTTCTGGCTATAAAATAACCCAGTGACGTGGACAATGACGCTGCTGTTTTAAATATACACACCCATAAAACGCCCGTTTTGACCTTTAAGCACGCCTGCGTTCGGATCTCCACTCCCCATTTTCAAGCACCTTCCCCTGTTACCACCCACATACGCCTCATTCTGTCACTCAAAATAGCAGGCCCTCGCTATATTGCGTACCAACGATTTTCGGCCGCACTGACTGGTTCGCGCATGCGTACTAAAAACCGTACGCATGCGCAGATGTGCAAACATCGCTCGGAACGAGCGTACTGCCGCTAACGAGCGGCTCTGAATGAGGGCCTTAGTTGTTCAGTAAGAACTTTAAACATGCGACCGATGGTGACGAAAACGGTATTACACCGGGCATGGATGCTGAAGTGGGTGCCTCAGCTTGCACAATCGGGCGAACGTATGTGTACAAGGCGCAGATGGGCGATTGCCAATAAACTATGTAATGTGTGCTTTTGCGTGCAACTCAGAATCAGACCCAGAATGTTATATTAAACTGCTATTGAACATTTTCATTTTAGGGGCAGCTTCAATTACCCATGGTAAATCAATTAAATTAGTAATCAATTTCCCTGCACGGTACACCTGCAGGTAACGTTCATTATCCCATAGATTCTGTTAAGTGCCGGAATTTATGGGTTACACCACGGGCATGTGCAGTGGGTCCCCCCCACCATGAAGTGGGCCCCCCGCTCATCCCCGCCCCACCCGTACCTGATGAAGTGTGTCTACCGTGCGGTGTGCCAGCTCCCTATGCTTCTCCTGTGCTGCTATCTTTCCGTTGTTAATTTGGAAAGATGTCACTTTGCCAGAAGAGAGCACAGTGACAGAATCTTTGCTTGCTCCTGTGCGGTGCCATCTTTCTGTATACATCACAGAAGATTGCACCATCTGAGAAGCATAAGGAGCCAGAACACCGCAACAAGAGGCACAGTGGTTGGTCCTGGGTACAGGACCCATGGGCCCGTGTGCACTGCATACTCTGCACCCATGATAGATAGGCCACTGGGTCACACCATGCATTAAGCCCCAGAGGGTGCATTTAATGCAGATTTTTCCTTGTAGCTCCTGAGGCTGCGAGGTAAAATCAGCGTTAAGTGCATCCTCTGGGGCTTAACGTGCAATGTAGCGAGCCTTCATTGAAAAGCTTCGGGCTGACAATTAGGCACAGGGTAATTCTGCCCCTTTGACTTGTTTTCAAATTTCCATTTCCAGATCTGCAGTTACTCATACAGGGTGGGATGCATCAAGCATTGCATTTTGGATGCGATGCATTCTGCCACTGATCGCATGCATAGCTGTGTTTATTAATACCAGATGCATGTAGATTTAAGCAAAGGACAGCTATCCTTTGCGGTCTGAGGACTTCTGGGCATGCATCACCGTCGGGCAGTGCATGTGCGAGCTGCAAGGTACCCTGGGTGCGATCCCATTGGATCCCTCTTGGGGAAGTCTCCGAAAAGAAGTCCATAGGCTTCTATTAGGCAACACCATCATGGGTGCGGAGTGTACAGAAGGCAAAGTCCTCCTCTGGGCTTGGTGAAAAATTAGAATTTTAGCTTTTGTTTGGTCTCTTAGTTTGAAAAATGTGCATGAAGTTTATGGCCAGATTTCACATGAAGACTGAGGGATCTGTGGGAGTCTTTATAAGTGAGGCAGGGGGTTAATGATGAAGGGTAAGCTAGAGAAGGTGGAGGTCAGAGGGTAGGAAAAGGTAATAATGGAGACATTTGTGAAATGTAAATACAGGAGGTGGCACTGAGATGGCAGTTTGCAGATCAATTCAGCAGGTCTAGTCTTGGTAGGCTGGGGTCATAAGAGCCAACACTGTGGGTATATCTGTTCTGCCCACAGTCATGTCTATGCATACCTTTTTAGAGTCATCTGATTGAATTAATGTGAGCACCCAAAAATTTGCAACCCTCGATGGTCTATGTCCAATGGCTAATGTTTTTTTCCATGAATGGGAGGGAGGGGAGAGAGGAAGGGAAAGAAAGAGAGAGGGGGGGAGAGATAGACAGAGAGAGAGAGAAAGAGAGAGGAAGACAGAGAGAGAGAGAAAGAGAGAGAGAGGGAAACAGAGAGGGAGGGAGACACGGAGGATGAGAGAGAGAGGGAGAGAGAGTGCTCACATACTATCTGTTTCAGCATTAGGTTTCTGATGTGGCACATCATGGCATTAGGCTCCGCCCCGTAACCATTCACCTGCAAATCGCAGCATTCTATCAGCGAGAAGGCGGGACTATGATTGACAGCCATGGCCGGGCCACCCACTGTAGAGACGGAGACAAAGTTGTCTCTGTCTCAAGTCAAAACTCATCCATCAGTGACTGTAATGCTGCAGGGAGCCATCCAGGGATGGTCCTGAGATGCCTGGTTTGCTGCAGTGTGGGGGCCCCTGTGTGACCACCCCTCCTGCCCCGCCTACAATCCAGCCCTGATTCTACCACCATGTGGATATTTCGGACTTGCCTCTTTGGTGTACCTGTGGATTTGGATGACTCTAGTTCTTTTTCATGCTTTGATCAAATGAAATATTAAGGAGACAATCAGTTTAACAATAACTGGGCCACGGAGGTACTGTATGGGAAAATTAACTGCAACTGTTTGGGGCCTGACCCACCCTAATTGTTCTGTTTTAATGATATAAGTATTTATTTATTCATCTTATTTATAGGGCAGTATAATATACAGTTAACAAATCACACTGCAACTCTCAACATAGCTACTGATGCCAGTGGGGCAAGGGGAATATTCGTTACAAGCTGAAACCTATACCCATATGCTTGGGCGCAACTAACATAGCCACGGCAAGGGGATAGGAAGGATACGAAGGAGAGAAAAGTGAAGTAGAGTTCCAAGCAGATAATCCAAGGAGGAGGTAAACCAGTGTAGCTGCTGAGCAAGAGTAGTAGAAGATGAGACAGTAGGGTGGAGGGCCCTGCTCATAGGTGCTTACATACTAAAGGGTCGGGGAGACAAATGGATGACACAGGGGAACAGATAGTAAGAGTGGGAGAGACGGTGGATGAAAGAGGGCGAGGTGAACTTTGTGGCAACATGTTTAAGCAGTGGGCTGGTATACTTTTATGAACAGGTGGATTTTCAGTGGAGTTTGAAGAGGGTTCTGTAAAGGAGGGGGACCCACTGTAGGGCTTGGCAAAGAGGAAAGGCAAATGTGGGGTGACGGTGGAGGAAGATAAGTTTAGCTGCAGTGTTAAGTACAGATAGCAGAGGAGCAGGACAGGAGTGGGGGAAGGTTGAAGTTGTCAAGACGACAAATGATCAGTGAGAGGACAATAGTTTTAGTAGCATCCTGGGAGAGGTAGGGTCTGATGCTAGAGATGTTGCAGAGCTGGAAATGACAGGATTGCGCAAGAGAGTGAATGTGGGGGGTGAAAGAGAGGGAGGAGTTAAGAATCCCCCACAGGCAACAGACTGGAGGAACAGAGGCGATAGTGGTGTTGTTAACAGTGATAGAGATGTTGGTGGGTAGGAGACCCCTAAGGGGAGAAGACAATCAGTTAGGTTGTGACCATGCTGAGTTTGAGAAAGAGCATGGACATTCAAGAGGAGATGGCATCTGGACACCTGAGAGAGGAGGGAGGGGGAGAGATCAGGAAAGAAGAGTTAGAGTTGAGTGTCATGGGCATAGAGGTAATACTGGATGCCAGTACGAACTGCACAGTTCACCCAGGGAGGAGGCATACAAAGAAAAGAGCAGAGGGTCGAGGACAGAGCCCTGCAGGATGCCCATGGGAAGGCTGAATGGGGGGAGATGGAATCAAAGGCAGAGACAGAGAAAGTTGGTGAGGTAGAGATGAACCAAGAGAGGACAGTGTTGAGAGGACATTGGTCTGGAGGGTGCACAGCAGGAGTAGATGATGATCCACGATGTCAAAGGCCACAGAGAGGTCCAGAAGGATGAGCAGGAAGAAGTGGCCCCTGGAGAGAAGATTATTGGTGACTTTGGCCAGGGCAGTTTTAGTGGAGTGGTGGGGTAAAGGCCAGACTGGAGAGGATCAAGGATGGAAAAAAGAAATAGATATAAATTCGCCAGCGCTAGCTACAAATATATCACAGTTAATAACTCGCAATATTATATAAATATATAAACTATATGAAAAAATAGGAAGATACAGGGCGGTAATTTCACATATCAAGTGATAGTAATTTATTAGAAATAAAAAATAGTAATATTAATGATAATGACAGTGCTATAAATTCACAAAGTACACAATTCAAGAAAGAAGAGTTAGTTCATAAAAAATATTAAATAGTAAAAACTGCCACTTGTTAGACTCCCTGATCTCTGATAGGTTTAGTACTTCCTCTGTATAGTAAAAAGATTAGCAGCAAGGTTACATATGTGTGTAGAACTTCCCCAAGCGTCTGTAAGCACACACTCTGTATGTGTGCTCTAGGGGGTAATCCACTGGTAGTTATCTGCAGTCCAATTCCATTTGAGGTGACTTGTCCAAATATAATTCCAGAAGGGGTTCAAGAGTTCAGAATAAAAAATCCAAGTGGTCTGTGAAGTAGCTCAGCTCAACGCATTTCCCTGGGTCTAACAGCCCAGCTTCCTTAGGAGCAAGTGTGATCAAGGATGGAGTTGTCAGAGAGAGGTAGCAGGTGAAATGGTTGTAGAGAAGCCGCTCGAGTATTTGAAGGCAAAATGGAGAAGAGAAATGAGGCACTAGTTAGAGAGCAAGAAGAGGAGCAAGGTTGGGCTTTTTAGAATGAGTAAGACAAGAGCATGTTTGAAGGAAGAGGGGAAGATACCAGAGGAGAGGGATAGATTGAAGAGGTAAGCAAGGTGGGAGCAGGCAGAGAGGGTGCGAAAGTGGCAGGAGGAGATGGCAACCAGGTAACAGGCTGAGGGGGGGGATAAGACTAGGGAATGGACTTCATCGTCCATGGTGGGGAATAAGGAACACAGAGGGGGTGGTTGGGGGGAGAGGATGGTGCTGGGGTAGGGGAGGCAGAGTGATGGGAGGAGGAGATTTCCTGACAGATGGCCTCAATATTGGAGGTGAAAAAGGAGGCAAAGTCAGTGGCAGTAAGGGAGGATGGGAGGGGAAAAGGGGGGTGAAGGATTGTGTTGAATGTGGCAAAGAGGCAGCAGTGGTTGGAGGACTGAGAGAAGGTCAGAGACTTGAAGAAGGATTGCATAGTAAGGGAGACGGCAGACCTGTAGGATGAAAGGCTGAGCTTAAAAGTGAAGCATTTCTGCTCAGGAGCGAGAATTTCTCCAGTGGCGTTAGGCAGAGCGGGTGCATTTTTAGAGAAACCGGGAAAGTTTGGAGTGCCAGGGTTGGGGTTTTGGGCAGCAAAGTGAGACTGAAGAGAAGGGGGCAGCAGAGTTGAGAGCAGAGGAGATGGTGAGGTTGTAGAAGAAGGCCACCTGGTTGGGGCAAGTCAAGGTGGATAGGTGGGAAGGAGAGTATCAAGCGAGGATGAGAGTATAGTGGGGTCAATATCATTGTGATTGCATCTAGTGATGGTAGACTTGGGCGTGGGAAGTTAGTGTAAAGTAGAGGCGATGGTGGTCAGAGAATGGAAAGGGAGAGTTGGAGAAGTCACAGAGAGCACACAAATGGGAGAATACTAGGTCAAGAGAGTGGCAGAGGCGGTGGGTGGGGGAGAAGGTCCATTGAGAAAGGCCAAAAGAGGAAGAAGGGGTGAGAAAATTGGTGGAAGCAGGATCATTGAGATATCAATGGGGATGTTAAAATCATCTAGGATGATGGGGAGGAAGTCAGAAGAGAGATAGTGGGGAAGCCATGTGGCACAGTTATCAAGGAATTGTGAAGTGCTGCCAGGGGGCTGTAGATGGATGGGGTGAAAGAGATGGATAGAGTGGACTTCAAAGTAGAAGAAGGAAAGGGAAGGCTTAGGGGGTATGACATGAAATGGACAATTGGGGGATAAGAGAATGCCTACCCCGCTGCCTGGGCAGTCATCAGATCTGATGGAATGAGTGAAGGAGAGGCCCCCATAGGAGAGAGCAGTGGGGGAAGTGTTATCACTGAAAGAAAGCCAGGTTTAAGTGATAGCAAGAAGGTTGAGTGAGTTAGAGATGAAGAGGTTGTGGATAGTGAGAAGTTTAATATGGATGGATCTGGAATTCCGGAGAGCACAGGAGAAGGGGAGAGAGAGTATAGGGGAGATTTGGATGAGATTGGCTGGGTTGCCAGTGTGAAAGAATGGGCTGGCTCGGGGAGGGAAATGAGGGCTGGGAGTGAGGATGGGTATGGAATGGGAACGAGGAGATATGGTGACCGACTTGCGGAGTAGAGAGTGGGGGGATAGAAGAGAGTAGAGTGGTTTGGGGGAAGGAGTCGAGGGAAAAGAGGGGAGTAGGATGTACAGTCTGTTTTC
This sequence comes from Taudactylus pleione, assembly GCA_031769625.1. Taxonomy (NCBI): domain Eukaryota; kingdom Metazoa; phylum Chordata; class Amphibia; order Anura; family Myobatrachidae; genus Taudactylus; species Taudactylus pleione. The sequence continues at coordinate 9,075,024 of JAUIMM010000017.1, read as the reverse complement.
AAACTACAGTAGATAAAAGGCAATATTAACAGAAAAACAAAAAGGCCGTAAATACAGTGGGTAGTGAGGCAGTAAGTACAGTATGTATTAAAGTAGGTAATAATCAATAAAATAATTAAAATGACAATAGTTATGAGCTGTTATGGGTGCAGGAGTATGATATAAAGATCAACAATGTGAAGATTATATGGATGTGAAGCAATGGTAAAAAGCAATGGTCAGGAACCATATAAAAGTATACTGTGCATCCGCAGGATGGAGAGCCCGCATATGTGCAGTAATTATTTATACCCATCTCCATACTGGGCATGTGTGAACCCATAAGACCATGCATGCCCAGTGAACAGATTACCAGGTTTGCCAAACTGTACATGCACTAAGGAGAGGACCTGTACCCTGATAAAAGTGAATCTCACTCCACTGGAATGTCAGACATGGGGATGCGAGGAGAAATCCGTCAAAAGTGCTGGGGGCGCAGCCAGAGCCGGCCCTAACCAATTAGGTACCCTAGGCAAGATTTTGGCTGGTGCCCGCAGCAGATAATACCAGGCTCTCCCCGTCATAGCACCCTTCTCCCATCACAGCACACTGCTATAACTAAAGAAAAAAGGGACAGGTGTTAGGGGAAAGTTTCTTATACCTCCACCTCAAAAGGCATTCTATAGGGCACATTCTCCCCTCACAGCACTCCTCTTCCCTCACTGCACAGAACCCGCCACCCAACACAGTACCTCTAACAGCAGATTACAGCATAGCACCCCTCACCTAGCACCCCTCACAGCACCCCTCACCCATCAAAGCACCCCTCACCCAGCACAGTATCCCTCACAGTTCAGATTGTAGCACAGCACCCATCATTCAGCAAAGTACCCCTCAAAAAACAGATTACAGCACCCGTTACCCAGCACAGTACCCCCCAACAGCACCCATCACAGTACCCCTCACAGTACAGATTACAGCACAGCACCTCTCTCCCAGCACAGAACCCCTCACAGCACAGATTACAGCACAACACCTCTCACCCAGTATAGCAGCACCAGTGGCAGATTGGGATGGAAAACCAGCCCAGGAAATATCTGAAAGCAACCTAAATGGAGGCGTGGTCTTTTGAGGGGGTGTGGTTTATTAAGGGGGCGGGATTGGTCCTCATAGAGCCTGATTCTGAGTCTGAGGCAGTCATGGCCTCCCCTGCAGTTGTGTGAGGGACTTTATGCTAATACTACTGCAATGCCCTTCCCTGGTGTAAAGGACTGAGACTCCCATTGTCAGTGTCTCAAGACACTGCAATCATGCTTTGTGCATCTTTAGACGCTACCATCAGTCACACCATTGAAACATTCACCTGCCCTACGCTAGGTGCAGATCATCTGACCTGAGTATGACCTCCAGTGTGAGCAATTCAGCGTCTCTATACGCAACCACTTTCAGCAACACGTCTGTGTCACTACCCACTACTACACACCCATACTATGCTATATCTGCGTCTGATTAGCCAGCCCCATGTAACTGCCCAGGAATGTCCAACACATTTCTAATACACTTCTTTGTGCTTGCTTCTGAATCTGTGCTGCGGCTCTGTACGAACACCACAAGGCTACATGCATGGAGCAACCCAGATGTAAAGCATTGCACAGGTAAACCCTAAAACACATTGGCCTTCACAGGAAAAAACAAACAAACACAAACACTGGCCCCTACATATATATATATATATATATATATATATATATATATATATATATATATAAAATGCACATGTGGTCTCCCTATAGTATAATAAACAACACCGGGTGCCCGCACAAATGAATGAATAGATACTTCCCAAATGTTGCAGCACTCCTGAATTTTCAAAGAATATTGAAGCAATGGCAGGTACGGCAACGTTTCAGTGCCTGGTTTAATAGTACGGCACTATTGGTCTGATGAAAGTGCCGTACTATTAAAACCAGGCACTGAAACATTGCATTGGTGTACCTGCCATTGCTTCAATATTCTTTGAAAATCTCGCAGTGCTGCACCATTTGGGAAGTATATATATATATATATATATATACACACACACACACACATATATATATATATATATATATATATATATATACAGATATATACTCATACTCCCTAACAATAGACCCCAGCATTCCCATTTGGGAAGTATATATATATATATATATATATATATATACATATATATATATACACACACACATATATATATATTTATATATATATATAATGTGTGTTTGTGTATATATACAAACTACCAAGCCTGCCAAGGTAAGCCACCTGTCTCCCTGGAGCAGCTTTGACATAATGGATGTAAAAGACATTGCTAAAATTATCAGAATGTTGCGACCCACCACCTGTGATCTGGACCCTGCCTCAACCAAGCTTCTCATAGGGTGTATAGACATTATTTGCCCTGTAATTGCAAAAATAGTTCAATGCTCTTTGCAAACAGCCATTTTTCCAGAACCACTAAAGGAAGCAATTGTTAGACCACTTCTTAAAAAACCTAATTTAG
>JAUIMM010000017.1:3240000-3285000 GCA_031769625.1 Taudactylus pleione | reverse complement strand
CGGCTGGCTCATTTCTTAAAGGGTGGTGTAACCCACAAAGTGCACTACTCTCCAGCAAAAATAAAAATATATTTTCTGTGCTTGTGTGCGCTTTAGCCGCACGTGTATATCAATATAACATAAATGGAGGACCAAACTTTCTCTGATAAAAATAAAATAGGGAAAGATCAAGAACCACTTCCTCCTCCTCCTGTTGTTGCGGCTGCTGGGAGTTGTTCATCATCCCAGAGAGGAAGTAGGAACACCACCACTTTTACTAAACAATTGACCCTCCAACAGTCCCTAGCGATGAGGATGAAGTACGACAGCAGTCATCCTGAAGCAAAACGTATAACTGAGGCCTTGACTGCTATGTTGGTGTTAGACGTGGGTCCGGTATCCACCATTAGTGCAGTGGGATTTAGACAATTGATGGAGGTAGTGTGTCCCCGGTTCCAAATCCCATCTAGATTCCACCTGCATCCTCAAAGCAGCAGTGACAAGCGTGCGTCTGTCTGTTAAAGGGTGGTGTAACCCTCAAAGTGCGCTCCACAAACAATAAAAAAATTATTATTTTTTTTCTGTCTTTGTGAAATGTGTGGGCTGTAGCCGCACCTGCATCCTTAAAGCAGCAGCGACAAGCGTGCGTCTGTCTGTTAAAGGGTGGTGTAACCCTCAAAGTGTGCTCCACAAAGAATTAAAAAATTCTTATTTTTTTTTCTGTCTTTGTGAAATGTGTGGGCTGTAGCCGCACCTGCATCCTTAAAGCAGCAGCGACAAGCGTGCGTCTGTCTGTTAAAGGGTGGTGTAACCCTCAAAGTGCGCTCCACAAACAATTAAAAAATTCTTATTTTTTTTTCTGTCTTTGTGAAATGTGTGGGCTGTAGCCGCACCTGCATCCTTAAAGCAGCAGCGACAAGCGTGCGTCTGTCTGTTAAAGGGTGGTGTAACCCTCAAAGTGCGCTCCACAAACAATTAAAAAATTCTTATTTTTTTTTCTGTCTTTGTGAAATGTGTGGGCTGTAGCCGCACCTGCATCCTTAAAGCAGCAGCGACAAGCGTGCGTCTGTCTGTTAAAGGGTGGTGTAACCCTCAAAGTGTGCTCCACAAACAATAAAAATATTCTTTTTTTTTTTTCTGTCTTTGTGAAATGTGTGGGCTGTAGCCGCACCTGCATCCTTAAAGCAGCAGCGACAAGCGTGCGTCTGTCTGTTAAAGGGTGGTGTAACCCTCAAAGTGCGCTCCACAAACAATAAAAATATTCTTCTTTTTTTTTCTGTCTTTGTGAATTGTGTGGGCTGTAGCCGCACTTGCATCCTCAAAGCAGCAGCAACAAGCGTGCGTCTGTCTGTTAAAGGGTGGTGTAACCCTCAAAGTGCTCCAAAAAATAAAAAATATTTCTTTTATGTGTTTGTGACTTGAGTGCGATGTAGCCGCACGTGCAGCAACACAGTAGCAGCGCCAAGCGTGCGCCTGTGTCATAAGTCAAGGGCCGGTTTGGACATCTGGTCCGGACTGAAGGACGTGCCAACAATTTCTGATAGTCTACTGTCACTGCATATGATACTGTCCTCAAAGCAGCAGCGACAAGCGTGCGTCTGTCTGTTAAAGGGTGGTGTAACCCTCAAAGTGCGCTCCACAAACAATTAATAAATTCTTTTTTTTTTTTCTGTCTTTGTGAAATGTGTGGGCTGTAGCCGCACCTGCATCCTTAAAGCAGCAGCGACAAGCGTGCGTCTGTCTGTTAAAGGGTGGTGTAACCCTCAAAGTGTGCTCCACAAACAATAAAAATATTCTTTTTTTTTTTTTCTGTCTTTGTGAAATGTGTGGGCTGTAGCCGCACCTGCATCCTTAAAGCAGCAGCGACAAGCGTGCGTCTGTCTGTTAAAGGGTGGTGTAACCCTCAAAGTGCGCTCCACAAACAATAAAAATATTCTTCTTTTTTTTTCTGTCTTTGTGAATTGTGTGGGCTGTAGCCGCACTTGCATCCTCAAAGCAGCAGCAACAAGCGTGCGTCTGTCTGTTAAAGGGTGGTGTAACCCTCAAAGTGCTCCAAAAAATAAAAAATATTTCTTTTATGTGTTTGTGACTTGAGTGCGATGTAGCCGCACGTGCAGCAACACAGTAGCAGCGCCAAGCGTGCGCCTGTGTCATAAGTCAAGGGCCGGTTTGGACATCTGGTCCGGACTGAAGGACGTGCCAACAATTTCTGACAAGTCTACTGTCACTGCATATGATACTGTCCTCAAAGCAGCAGCGACAAGCGTGCGTCTGTCTGTTAAAGGGTGGTGTAACCCTCAAAGTGCGCTCCACAAACAATTAATAAATTCTTTTTTTTTTTTCTGTCTTTGTGAAATGTGTGGGCTGTTGCCGCACCTGCATCCTTAAAGCAGCAGCGACAAGCGTGCGTCTGTCTGTTAAAGGGTGGTGTAACCCTCAAAGTGCGCTCCACAAACAATTAAAAAATTCTTATTTTTTTTCTGTCTTTGTGAAATGTGTGGGCTGTAGCCGCACCTGCATCCTTAAAGCAGCAGTGACAAGCGTGCGTCTGTCTGTTAAAGGGTGGTGTAACCCTCAAAGTGCGCTCCACAAACAATAAAAATATTCTTCTTTTTTTTTCTGTCTTTGTGAAATGTGTGGGCTGTAGCTGCACCTGCATCCTTAAAGCAGCAGCGACAAGCGTGCGTCTGTCTGTTAAAGGATTACATCGGTGACAACATCCAAGTAGGCATGTCAGACAGTCCGTACCTGTACTGGCAGGAAAAAGAAGCAATTTGGAGGTCCCTGTACAAACTGGCTCTATTTTACCTGAGTTGCCCCCCCTCCAGTGTGTACTCCGAAAGAGTGTTTAGTGCAGCCGGGAACCTTGTCAGCGAAAGGCGTAGGAGGTTGCTTCCACAAAATGTGGAGAAGATAATGTTCATAAAATGAATTATCAACTCTTCCAGGGAGACCAGCCTCCTGAATGTACAGAGGGACCTGTGGTTGTGGATTCCAGCGGGGACGAATTAATACTCTGTGAGGATGAGATTGTACACAACACTGAAGAGGGTGAGGAATCGGTGGATGAGGAGGATGAGGACGACATCTTGCCTCCGTAGAGCCAGTGTGTGCAGGGACAGATTAATTGCCAGCTTGTTTTGTGGGGGCCCAAACGAACCAATCATTTCAGCCACAGTCATGTGACAGACCCTGGCGCTGAAATGATTGGTTTGTTAAAGTGTGCATGTCCTATTTATACAACATAAGGGTGGGTGGGAGGGCCCAAGGACAATTCCAACTTGCACCTCTTTTTTTTCTTTGCAGTATGTACTGTTTGGGGCCTAGTTTTTCAAACTGCCATCCTGTCTGCCACTGCAGTGTCACTCCTAGATGGGCCACGTGTTTGTGCCGCCCACTCGTGTCGCTTAGCATAGTCATCCAGCTACCTCGGTGCAACCTTTTGGACATAAAAACTCTATTGTGAGGTGTTCAGAATAGACTGGAAATGAGTGGAAATTAAGGTTATTGAGGTTAATAATAGCATAGGAGCAGAAAAACCCACACATTCTGTGATTTTAGCTGTTTTTATGCTTTTTTAAAAAAAAATACAGATCCAAAACACAAAACCCAGAACCCAAAACACGGAAGGGTGGTTTTGGCAAAACCAATCCAGATCCAAAACACGAAGAAAGATCCAGATCCAAAACCAAAACACGAAATGTGGCCGGTGCACACCCCTAATATATATATATATATATATATATATATATATATATATATATATATATATATATGTATAGTGTGTGTGTATATATATATATATATATATATTATATATATATATATATATATACACACACACACACACACACACACACACACACACACACACACACACACACACACACACACACACACGAGTCTTTGATAGCAGTCCAGCACTCACACTTTTATGCAGCCTGCGCTGCTTCGGTGCCCTCCTCTCATATAATACAGATAATGGAGAAATATATGGTGGCACTAGGAATCCTAAGCTGGGTACACAGTTGTTTAAACAACTGTGTACCCAGCGATGCGTTCCACGACCCCAACGCTGACTGGCCGACATATCAGGCGGTCCAGACACACTGGGCGATCCGGTGCACGACCGCCTGATATGTCGGCCCCCATGCAAAGCGCTGCATGGGATCGTCAGCTGCATCGCCAGATTTTACTGCCTGTAGAAAAGATCAGGAGATGCGGCTGACATCCCCACCGGAGCGCACACTACACAATGTAGTGCATACACGCTGCACAATATTGCATCGGAATCGGCCAAATTGTTAACAATATTGTGTAGTGTGTTTCCAGCTTTAAGCAAGGTCAGTACATAATTAGTTTAGCATACCAACGTTTTCGGACCTGTCCTGTGTGATTTTGCTTAAGACTGAATGGCACCATATATTTTTACATTCTCTCTCACATTATACATATTATATATATATTATACAAGGAACAGGCGGCACTCGTGTGCAACGAGTAGATGTGGTGTGCCTTTTTTGACAAAGTAATTTCAATTGCACTAAAAATTAAACTAGCGCAGGAGTGCTGACCCTACAATAGTTTTACACACACACACACACACACATATATATATACACACCACACTCACACAAACAGGGTGCTAAGTGATGAGGTGGGGTGCGCTCCAAAAAATGATTGCACAGGCTGCTGCTTGTCCTGGAGCCGGCCTTGCACCCAGTGGCCTTCACTGCCACTGTACCTGTTCCCTTGCAGTTGGGTATGGGATCCCAGCAGTCGAGATGCTGCCAGTCAGAATCCTGACAGCGGTATCCCGACAGTCAGAATCCCGACACTACAAGGTAACCTGCCTAGCTCTAACCCTTTCCCCTAACCCTCTCTCCCCATGCCTAAACTTAACCTCCCCCCTAGTGCCTAAACCTAACCCACCCTTCCCGCACTCTAAACCCACGCTTCCCACACCCTAAACCTAACCCTTCCCCTAGTGCCTAACCTCTAAACCTAAAGGTGCCTACACACTTGGCGATGTGCTCACGATCCAACATTGTGTCCGATTTCCCCCTGAACTCTCCCCAGCAGCTCCCCGGCAGTCGTGGGCACGATATGGTGTTTAAAACTGTCCAAATTGACACACGATCTATTGTGCATCCTAACTATCCAGTGCATTGTGTCTGTGATCGGCAAATCTGCCCTACAGCACGGCAGATCTGAAGATGCGATGGACGACCTGTGGGGACGCGCATCGGCATCGTGATCATGAGTGGACACTCATGATTTTGGCATATTTTACACGACTCTTCGTCACGATGCGTCGGAATCGGGAAAATTGTGTAAAATATCGGCAAGTGTGTAGGCACCTTTACCCTTCCCTAACCCCAACATTACCGGCATTATCCTGTCGAGTGTCGGGATAACAGAGAAGTGTGGCATAACGTGACTAAGGGACACAACTGTGTGGTGTAATGTGATGAAGGGAAAATACTGTGCAATGTAATGTGACTAAGGGGCACTACTGTGCTGTGCAATGTGATGAAGGGGCAGTACTGTACAGTGTAATGTAACTAAGGGGCACTACAGTGTGGCATAAATTGAATTGGGGGTACTATTGTATGATCATGCCCCTTCCCAGCGAGACCACACTTATTTTTTTCATGCACGCCTTTGGCGCGCACTCTATTTTCTACACCTATGAATGGTGGCACCAATGCTTTTTATGTACACATGGCACCAAAAGTGTAGTAATAGCCCTACAGTGATCTCTATTTAATCCTCTATAACTGCTAAGCTAGGGCTTCATAAATTGGGAAAATGCCTTCCCTTTTCTTTGTGTGTAACCTACACCAATGAAGTGCCAGCTTTACCTAACAGAACCAACCAATGACCAAATATCTGACTATGGCACATGTTTGAATCCCCTGCAGAATGTTATCTGTTGTATGTATTTTAATACAGATAATGATGTATACTTGTAGGTTGTTCTGATATTAATTATATGTGTAAAAGCATAGATTAAGAAGTAGGAGGAGTCTGGAATAGTAGGGGGAGGAGTCTATGCCAGGAGTCAGGTGCTGACACAAGTTGGGCCAGTATGTTTTGTAACTGCCAGGGCCTATTTTTAGTCCCAGTCCGACCCTGATCAGCGCCGTACATGATCATAACCCTCTTCTTTTCATTTTATAAATGGCTGTAAAAACATGAGTGTACAATGCTCCCATTTCACCAACCTTTATAACTATTCCCCCCCAGTACATTAACATCTTTTAATTCTATTACATGTAAGCTCCATATATCATACTTGCCGACAATCAGCTCCAGCCTTCCGGGAGGGAGCTGATTGTCGGCTAATAGCAGGGGGCGGGGCCGGCCATTGGGGGCGGAGGCGACCATTTGGTGGCACACTGGGGGTGGGGACGGGGGCGGGGCCGCATGATCGTGTCATCGTGACTTCGCCCCCTCTTCACAATGCTGTTATTTTCAGCATTGTGAAGCAGGGTGCAGGGCCACAATGACGCGATTCTGCGCGGGCCCCCCGTTGCGGGGGTTTCCATTTTTTTCAGGGGGGAGGTCGAGAGGGTCGCAAGCTTCCAGGAGGCTTGCCTGTCTTTCCGGGGGGCCGGGAGCGGCACCCGAAAATCGGGAGGCTCCCGGCCAAATCGGGAGGGTAGGCAAGCCTGCCATATATCCTTACCCTAACCCTTGCTATAATAGTAGATTTTGGCCTGTGTTTTCAGCTTCTGTTATGAAGAGCCAGTACAGTATTAGTTACCCCCTGATGCATGCTCCGTAACCCCACTAAATATAAAAAACTCCCAAAAACTAAAAAATTCTTAGAAGTTTATAGACATTTTGTAATTGCCCATTTTTGTGGTGCCTGTCTTAATTGGCCATGCACCCATTCTAAGATGCAACTCTTGTCTACTACTTTTTTTATACTGTATTATGTATATCCATGTACAGGTTGAGTCTCCCATATCCAAATATTCCGAAATACGGAATATTCCGAAATACGGAATAATTTTGGCATGACTAAGAAAATTAAACCTTTGATTTTTAATGGTTCAATGTACACAAACTTTCTTTAAGGCACAAATTATTAAAAATATTGTATAAAGTGTATATGAAACATAAATTAATTTCATGTACGTACACAAACTTAGCTTGAGCCACAAAATTATTGTGTATAAGGTGTATATAACACATAAAGGCATTCTGTGTGTATATTGGGGTCCCATTCCCAAGATATTTCATTTTGATATGCAAATATTCCAAAATACGGAATATTCCGTTATCCAAAATACCCCTGGTCCCAAGCATGTTGGATACGGGAGACTCAACCTGTATTCAGTTTCAGTTCTCTAAAGGATGTTACATTGTTGGTATTTTACTTGATGTTAAAACTAGGGGTGAGCGGGTTCGGATTTCTGAAATCCGAACCCCCCCGAGCCCCCCCGATCCTAGGCCGATCCGAGTCAGGCTCGACTTTTCCCGCCTGACTCGGATCTGAAATCGAGGCAAAACGTCATCATCCCGCCTTTCGGGTCTCGCGGGTTTTGGATCCTATATAAGGTACCCGCGTCGGCGCCATTTTCTCACTCGGCTGTGGACAGTGAAGAGGGAGGGTGGGAGTTAGGGCTATAGAATAGAAGGGTTTGTAGCGCCCACCTCCCTACAATCTATCACGACCAGCAGCCGTCCCAAGGGTCCTCTGGTCCTCTATTCCAAGGAAAAATACAGTAGAAGAAATAGAAACGGCGCATAAAGGTCTAACCGGACCCAGAAGACACACTTATATAAAGATATATTGTTTAATAAAACATACAAGTGTAGATAGTGAATAGTCGATAATGAGAATGGATTGAGAGGTCAATGACCACAATGAATATACTGCAGAAAATTATACATAATAATAAAAAAGGAAAAAACCTCACATGTATTGTTGGAGATTAGAGCAGAAGCTGTGTACTCCAATCACATATATCAGACTAAAGTGCTGTTAATATACACCTCTATTTCATTGAATAAAATCCTCTTCAGGAATAAATGGATAAATGACCTATAATTGGCATAGAAAAGATAGTTCCGTTATTAGGAATCCATATTGACACAAATCTTGTATCCAATCATTGGCTGTGATTGCAAAAATGTAACAGATAATGGAGCCAATATTGCCGAAAATATGTTGTTTGCTGAGGAAAAAAAGGGGTGAGTGTTTATGCATATAAGTCCTCCTCTAGCCCACCTAGGAAAATTAGGCTGGGAGATATGATGTGGATATGTCTCTCACCTAGTGTTCTTAGACACTTGCTGCTGTGCACTGGATCTGTGCCGTGGAGAGTAAAGCAGTGATGCCGTCGATGCGCAGTGTAGAGGGGAATAAATCCTGTGTCAGCGCTGGTTCAATTTAGCGCTAGCTGAAATAAAGCTGCGACTGTACACCGGAGGATCCTGGGCCATGATGGGAAGGCTGTGGCTCTACGGAGGCACTCGCATGGAGTATATCAACTCCGGAGCATAACGTTGTCTGCGACTCCAGCAGAGGGGATAGAGCTCTGTCGGCTGGGTTGGAAAAACGGCTCTGCTGTAACTTCACAGGTGCTTCAGCAAGGCAGGAATGCAGGTTAGTAGCAGGGACACCCTTAACGCGTTTCTTTCTCTGCTGAGAATTTCTTCAGAAGGATGTCTTAGGAGCAGGAAGGTGTCATATTTAAGGAGGAAGCCTGCCAATCAATTTCATTCATTAGTCCAGACAGCACCTGCAATCTATTTTGTCCCTGAGTAATCGGCATTCCTAAACCCAATATTGGGGCAGCACCCTCCCTGCAGTATATCATTTCCGGACCCAGAGGACACTATATTGGATAGTTAGTGATTGTGTCAATATAGAGGAGAGATTATACTCTGCTCTAGATTCATGTGTTAGAAGCTCATTTTGTCTATATTCTGTATAGACTGTGTTTATTATCTGAGATCAACAGCTTGTAATTCGATCTGCTCATTTTATTATTTAAATACACACTGGTGGGACAAAATGACATTATGTAAATATATAGAGTAGGGATGTGCAGGCTCGGATAGGTTCGAGTTTGCACGTGGAGTTCGGATTTTTCCCTCCAAAAAAACGGAACTCAGAAAGAGGCAAAACGTCATCTTACATGGACGAACATCATCATTCCTGGACAAAAGTTACCAATAACATACATCAGTCTACAACCTTCATAAATTGTGAAACATCTTATGTAGTGTATTTGTTACAATGTAAGTGTGGACTCCAATACGTGGGACGTACCACTCGCCCTTTGAAGAAATGATTTTTAGAACATCGTAGGAATCTAATGAACCAATTACTGACTCACAGTGTTCCTCGGCATCATGCAGAGAAACACTGTGGAGAAATCACGGACTGGAAACTATGGGGACTAGAACATATACCTGGAACCTTGAGACAGGGAGATAGATATTCCAGATTATGTATGAGAGAGGCCTATTGGATCCACTTATTGAGCACCCTCCGTCCGGATGGGCTCAATGAAATAGTGGATCTGGAGTTCCTTTAACTCATGCATTTCTTAGCTTCCTTAGAATACATTCTCATAGTCCCTTGTTATCTTCCATTTACCCTTACTATTCCCTATTTTCTTGGGACCTGTCAATATCTATTTGTTGCTCCTTTCCTTAGTATCATTCTATACTATGATCATAATCCGTTATGTGGACAACATGTGTTGTCTTTTGGCTGTCGGAGGGAGTGTGATCAATCATCTCTAATAAGATGCTGTTACACTCTCCCCCACACTTATTAGATATTTTGTTTATGAGCTAGTCCTCAGGAGTTATATATATCTTTTCACTCGTGCCAGAATTATATTTTGGTATTTATATACTCCTTTGTATATACATGAACGCTTAGCAATATTTTCTAGAGGTAATATATATTTCTTGCAATAGGGAGTATTTTCTCACTCTCTATATAATGTTGACTAACATGCACAATGTTTTATTAGTGACAAGGAATCTGCATATAAATAATATAGATAGATCTACGATCTGCATGTGCTTCAACATTTACAGATAATGTTTAATTATACATTGATTGCTTTTTATTTTGACAGATTTGATATGAGATTCTGCTGACATTTTTTAAATATGTGAATGCAGAGTAGATCTATGTGGATTGCAAACATGAAAAAGAACTATGTAAATAAATTGGGTTTAGGAATGCCGATTACACAGGGACAAAATAGATTGCAGGTGCTGCCTGGACTAATGAATGAAATTGATTGGCAGGCTTCCTCCTTAAATATGACACCTTCCTGCTCCTAAGACATCCTTCTGAAGAAATTCTCAGCAGAGAAAGAAACGCGTTAAGGGTGTCCCTGCTACTACCTGCATTCCTGCCTTGCTGAAGCACCTGTGAAGTTACAGCAGAGCCGTTTTTCCAACCCAGCCGACAGAGCTCTATCCCCTCTGCTGGAGTCGCAGACAACGTTATGCTCCGGAGTTGATATACTCCATGCGAGTGCCTCCGTAGAGCTACAGCCTTCCCATCACGGCCCAGGATCCTCCGGTGTACAGTCGCAGCTTTATTTCAGCTAGCGCTAAATTGAACCAGCGCTGACACGGGATTTATTCCCCTCTACACTGCGCATCGACAGCATCACTGCTTTACTCTCCACGGCACAGATCCAGTGCACAGCAGCAAGTGTCTAAGAACACTAGGTGACAGACATATCCACATCATATCTCCCAGCCTAATTTTCCTAGGTGGGCTAGAGGAGGACTTATATGCATAAACACTCACCCCTTTTTTTCCTCAGCAAGTAACATATTTTTGGCAATATTGGCTCCATTATGTGTTACATTTTTGCATTCACAGCCAATGATTGGATACAAGATTTGTGTCAATATGGATTCCTAATAACGGAACTATCTTTTCTATGCCAATTATAGGTCATTTATCCATTTATTCCTGAAGAGGATTTTATTCAATGAAATAGAGGTGTATATTAACAGCACTTTAGTCTGATATATGTGATTGGAGTACACAGCTGCTGCTCTAATCTCCAACAATACATGTGAGGTTTTTTCCTTTTTTATTATTATGTATAATTTTCTGCAGTATATTCATTGTGGTCATTGACCTCTCAATCCATTCTCATTATCGACTATTCACTATCTACACTTGTATGTTTTATTAAACAATATATCTTTTTATATAAGTGTGTCTTCTGGGTCCGGTTAGACCTTTATGCGCCGTTTCTATTTCTTCTACTGTATTTTTCCTGGGAGTTAGGGCTGGCTGGGCTGTGTTGTGTAGTGTAGTGTAGTGCAGTGTAGTGTTGTGCTGTGCTGTGCTGCGCTGTGCTGCTGTTGTCCATAGGGGCTGTGTCCACTCCACCAAAGTCCATACGGGCTGGCTGGACTGTGTTGTGCAGTCAGTTGTCCATAGGGGCTGTGTCCACTCCAAAGTCCTGTGCAGTGCCCCAGTCCTAAAGGGGTGCTGTAGTGTTGTCCAGGGGGTGCTCTGTCCATCAGGGGTGCTCCCCCCAAGTGCAAAAAAAATATATATTTTTTCTGTGTTTGTGAATTGTGTGCACAGTAGCCGCACGGGTATCAACAAAGTAGTGCCAAGCGTGCGCCTGTGTCATAAGTCAAGGGCCGATTTGGACATCTGGTCCGGACTGAAGGACACTGCATATGATACTGTCTTCAAAGCAGCAGTGACAAGCGTGCGTCTGTCTGTTAAAGGGTGGTGTAACCCACAAAGTGCTCTCCACAAACAATAAAAAAATTCTTTTTTTTCTGTCTTTGTGAAATGTATGGGCTGTAGCTGCACCTGCATCCTCAAAGCAGCAGCAACAAGCGTGCGTCTGTCTGTTAAAGGATTACATCGGTGACAGCATCCAAGTAGGCATGTCAGACAGTCCGTACATGTACTGGCAGGAAAAAGAGGCAATTTGGAGGCCCCTGTACAAACTGGCTCTATTTTACCTGAGTTGCCCCCCTCCAGTGTGTACTCCGAAAGAGTGTTTAGTGCAGCCAGGAACCTTGTCAGCGAAAGGCGTAGGAGGTTGCTTCCACAAAATGTGGAGAAGATGATGTTCATAAAAATGAATTATCAACTCTTCCAGGGAGACCAGCCTCCAGAACATACAGAGGGACCTGTGGTGGTGGATTCCGGCGGGGACGAATTAATACTCTGTGAGGATGAGGATGTACACAACACTGAAGAGGGTGAGGAATCGGTGAATGAGGAGGATGAGGACGACATCTTGCCTCCGTAGAGCCAGTTTGTGCAGGGACAGATTAATTGCCAGCTTGTTTTGTGGGGGCCCAAACGAGCCAATCATTTCAGCCACAGTTGTGTGGCAGACCCTGGCGCTGAAATGATTGGGTTGTTAAAGTGTGCATGTCCTGTTTATACAACATAATGGTGGGTGGGAGGGTCCAAGGACAATTCCATCTTGCACCTCTTTTTTTTATTTGCATTATGTACTGTTTGGGGCCTAGTTTTTCAAACTGCCATCCTGTCTGCCACTGCAGTGTCACTCCTAGATGGGCCACGTGTTTGTGCCGCCCACTCGTGTCGCTTAGCATAGTCATCCAGCTACCTCGGTGCAACCTTTTGGACATAAAAACACTATTGTGAGGTGTGAGGTGTTCAGAATAGACTGGAAATTAGTGGAAATTAAGGTTATTGAGGTTAATAATAGCATAGGAGCAGAAAAACCCACAAATTCTATGATTTTAGCTGTTTTTATGCTTTTTTAAAAAAAAATACAGATCCAAAACACAAAACCCAGAACCCAAAACACGGAAGGGTGGTTTTGGCAAAACCAATCCAGATCCAAAACACGAAGAAAGATCCAGATCCAAAACCAAAACACAAAACACGAAAAGTGGCCGGTGCACACCCCTAGTTAAAACGGATTTGTAGAGAGCGGATAGAGTTAATGTTTTGGTATAAAAGAAAGTGTGTAATATTTTCTGCCTGCATTAGCTGGCTGTCTAATTTTGGTGCTTGTGCTGTTGCAATTGGCTCCCTTATGTACAGACTGGCGGAGGAAAATTGATAATTTTAAGCCTGTTCTTTCAGAATGATGGACCCCAGAGCATATACATTTGAATTACTCATTTTATTATGCCTGCTGCTCATTAAGTAAAGTCAATTAAATTTTTAGTTGAAACAAGATTGTATTAATGTAAATCACATTACAGCTAATATAGCGTGAATAAAGCTGTGCATAGGGTATGTGTGTATGGGGGGGAGGTAGTTTGACATCATGTAACAGGGAACACAGCCATATGCTAATCTGTGAGTTACATTATACTAATATAATCAATGTTTAAAAGAACAGATCTGTATGCTTTCTGTGACAGAGAGAGTGAGATGGATTCTACTAAAACATTATATAGAACATTTCTGTTTGTAGATTGTAGGGGGCGCTGTTCTGCCAATAACTCTTTTGTTGGCCTAAAAATGTCCACCCTGCTGATCTTGGCATTTGAAAACCTACTTGAAAGAACCACAGACTTTGACTACTGCTGTGTACGGCTGTTGCTATCTTGTTTTTTTTATCCTGCTGTAGCATTCGTGCAGCATATTATGAGCTATAGCAGTTCTGTACTAGGAAAACTATATTAGACTTGCATATTAACATATGTTTGTAAGTTTTAACACATTTATTAACAAGGCTATTAGTAGGAACAGTAGGAAGGTTTACAAGAGCATTTACATTCTTGAGAAATGTCCTTTTAATAAGGTAGTGATGATCATTGTGGACTGTAATATAATAATTGTGATTTCTACCAACTTTCCCACTTAAAGACGAACTGTCCCTTTGGAGCCCCAATCACCTTGACTCTTTCCTTCTATATTGTCTTACTATTAGGAAAGAATGTAATAAATAAGTTTGCAAAAGTGCAGATTTTTCAGCAGGATTTAAAATAGCAAAATCCTTCATATTCCTGCTGCAAAATCGATGGGAAATTTTAACACTGTAAATTCAAACCCTGTTACACTCAACCTTTATTGGTACATTGGTATATTTACTAAAGTGCGGGTTTACAGAAGTGGAGATGTTGCCCATAGCAACCAGTTAGATTCTAGCTATAGTGGTGGACAATAAATGGCCCCCCAGCTGTTGTAGAACTGCAGATTCCAGAATGCCCTGCCACAGTTTTGCTATTTGGTCATGCTAAAACTGTTGCAAGGCATGCTGGGAAGTGTAGTTCAACAACAGCTGGAGGGACGCTTTTTGCCCACCCCTGTTAGAAGGTGCTAGATGAATGATAAGTAGAATCTGATTGGGTGCTATGGGCAACAACTCCACTTCTAAACCCTCACTTTAGTAAATATACCCCATACTTGCCAACTCTCCCTGATTGTCAGGAAGAATCCTTGAAATAGTAGCAAACGCCCTGACTCCCTGAAGAGTCTAGCAATATCCCTGATTGCACTACACGCCCATTATGTAGGTGTTATATACATGGGGATAAAAAAGATATCAGAGATATATACATTCAGATTGTATAATCATTGCTATTTCCCTGCATTGGTTATAAGGCAATCCCTACATGCATTTTCATATAAGGTTTCTTGTAGCCACTAATATGAAACCACTTGTAAAACACAATACATGTAGATCTTACTAACTGCTTTGGGGCTCATTTACATTTGGATGTAAGTCAGTCTATGACTTGTCTCTCAGATGTATCAGTACACGCCCACTTTAACGCCGCTCTCATAGGTATTGCTTTCACAATCTCCCTGAAATGCTTTTTCATAAAGGAGGCATACCCCTTAGAGCAGAGGTTCACAAACTTTTTTGAATCATGGCGTGCTAGAGTATAGTTTAAGCCTATTATTGAGAAATTCAGAAAAAAATGAAGTAAAGTAGTAAAGTGAAGTAAATTGTGCTTCTCTGTCATCCTTAGGCTGTTTGTCCACATAATTACATTACATTGACCACAAATAATTTGATTTGGTGCTGGAAAACCAACCTGAGGCACCCCTGCAAGTGTCCTGAGGCACCCTAGGGTGTCATGGCACACAGTTTGGGAACAACTGCCTTAGAGACAGATGTAAGGATTTGAGTGAAACACCTCTGTGAACTCCTAAAGCTGTCTGTTTTCTAACTAATGTATGATAGAATTCACTGCATTTTGTGATATCTGTGGCTGAGTATTATGCATTATATTTGTGAAGCTGTCTGTGCATGTGTCTCTGAATGTATAAAAAAAACATTTGGATGTGACTGTTTTTGGCTGTTTTATATTAGTAACAGACTATTACATTATTTGCCCATTTGAAATGCTGAGAAGTCTGGATTTGCTTTTTGCTCCTTGGGGGGTCTATTTACTAAGCCTTAGATGGAGATGAAGTGAAGGGAGATAATGTACCAGCCAACCAGCTCCTAACTCTTATATCACAGGCTGTGTTCGAAAAATGACAGTTAAGAGCCGATTGGCTGATACCTTATCTCCGTTCACTTAATCTCCATCCAAAGCTTAGTAAATAGAGCCCTAATTATCTGTGGTTAAACTGAAGTTAGTGTAGTTCATGGAATCTGTTCATGGCTATTTGTTTTGGGAAAAGTAATTTAGTGGTATGTTATAGGGAGATAAGCCAAAGCTCCTGTGAAAACAGGTGTGCATGCTAATGTTATGAATAACAATGCCCTGACTAAAGCAGAAGCAAAGAAGGCACTTGTTATCAGATCTTACAGGCTATGGGACATATTTATCACTTTCTGCATATTCTGACCCACTGTTGCAGTTTTTCTACCCCCCACCTACCACCGGGTCAGTCCAGCAGTGACCGTGGCCAAGCATGCGCTACAATGCTAGAGTAATCAACAGAGTGCAGGCATAAAGGGGAGGCTTTCTCACCATCACCTGGTAATAGTCTGCACAATATGTTGCACCGCTGAAGAACAGAGGAGCTGCCACTTCAAAGAGCAAGCAGAAGAGACAAAAAAAGATATGGGTAGGCTGGGGTTACTGGTATGACACTGGAGGAGGGGGCTGAAGCTACTGTTGTGACATGGTGGGGACTGAGGCTACTGGAGTGACACAAAGGGGTGGCTAAGGCTCCTGGTTTGACATGAGAGGCTGAGGTTACTGGGACTGAGTCTGCTGGAGAGAAAAGGGAGTTGGGCTGTTGGAGAGACATGGGTGGGGGGCATACTTACCTACTCTCCTGATTCAGCCGGGAGCCTCCCGAAAATCGGGTTGTGCTCACAGCCCCCCGGAAAAGTAGGGAGGCCTCCCGGTCGGCCACCGACCCCCTGGTCCTACAGACAAACCCCTGCAACGGGGGGCGATGGCGCAATTCCGTGGCCGTGCTCCCTGCTCTGCCCCAATTGCCAGGTAACATCTCAGCCACGCCCCCCCTGCTTGGCCGACATGGCTGCCCCCTCCCACAGAGGGCTGCCTGAATGTCGGCAAGCATGGTGGGGGGTGAGGCTGCTGGAGAGACATGGTATGGGGTGGTAATGAAGTTGCTGTCAAATATATAGGGGGGGGGGACAAAACATGAGTGTATCGGGCCCTGGGCTACCGCTAACGCTTTGCTAACAGGTATGGGCCCGGCAAGCATTTCATAAAAAATGCGGAAGAGTAGACCTACTATGGGCTAACACCATTGTTAGTTTCCAGAGCTTCGCTTTGCAGAGCTTGTTAAATTTGACAATTTAGCATCCCACATACAATAGAAACCTATGGGTTCTTCTTTTGTAATCTCTGTTTTATTTTTTCTATAAATATCTGTTTATTGAAATAAGTCAAACAGAATAGGACATTTCTGCCCTTTTATGTCAGTATCAAAATGAAGGGAAAACAGGAAACCTAGCCACAATAACTCAAATACAAGAAGGTTTAGGAATATAAGATCAGAAAATATCTAAATGTAGAATTGTGATAAATCCTTTTTAGGTAACTTGTTTCCTTTCCTGTATGCAGACTAGACTTGTGCAACATGAAGCAGGAGCTGGGAGGTTAGACATTCCCTTCACCTCTTTAGTAATGTGTCCCCTTGTCCTGTAAGCAGCATGGTGGTAAGGAATCATCATTTGGGCCAGCAATAGATCACAGAAGTAAAAAAAAAACCTTTAATAAAGGTAAAAATACAAATCTATATGATACACAGTTTTTACAGATATGGGGCATGTGGTAGCCCTAAACTATGTAGAGAACAGGTAGAAGTGTAGACGATTACTGCGCTCACCCCTATATGTATTCCACGTGTGTGTGGATGGAGAGGTCTCAGTCTAGTCTTATTGATTATATACTTCTCCATAAACACAGTGTTGATCTATTGTACACTAGATTGCATATGTAGGATGGGTATATGTCACAATGCTAATCATATATAACAAAGAATAGTCTAATTCTAGTTTAGTGCGAGCATCAAATTTAATGGTTAAACACAGTGTAAACCTCTAATGCAAAGAAACATAAAAACATTCCATAATAATGGTGAATCAATAATCAAAAAGATATACGTCACAATTCTGCATTGGCGGGCGGAGATCAGGGGTGGACCTAGACTGTTCTTTAAGGGGGGGGGGTGATATAATTTTTTTATAAATTTTTTGTTGGTTACAGACACACATGAATTAATTAAAGTTATATATATTTTTATATATGTTTATGTAATTCACTCTGCTTACATACTGTATGATACAAATTTATAAAGTGACAGTGTACAATAGGGAGCAATGATGAGAGCAGAGGTGACTGGCACACTGCAGGGCACCCAGCCATTGGCATCTCCCCTCCAGCCCCGTACAGGAAGTTTCCCCTGCACACTGCCCTGTTACACTGCACCAGACTCTGCTGAAAGTAATAACAGGAAGACACCATTAGCCAGGTGCCAGGCCCGGCAGGTTCCCAGATCTGTGGTCACTTACCTGGATTAGAGTACATATTTAACCCCCCCAGGGATAATCCCAAAACTGAAAAGGTGATAACACAGCCTTTTTTACTCTCTCAGGAATACCAACGGTTAATGTGGCTTCCAGGCAATACAATGTTGCCAGTTACCTTGCATGTTGCCTGCAGCTGATTGGGTGCCCTAAGGGCGGGAAGCCCAGATTTAGAATGTTACCCTGGATCTGCAGAAGGGATATATACAGCTGCTGCATAGGCTGGGAGGTGAGCAGATCCAGCATGGAGTGTATCAGCAAGGAGTGCTGGGAAGAAGAGTTTGTGTGAAGCATTGGCCGGTATGTGCAGCCAAGGCAGCAGCTCAGCGTGAAGCCTGTACTTTCCGCATCAGCAGTGACGTGTACACAGCCGAACCAAGGACTCAGGAGACAGAGCATCAGCCGCTTACACCCGGAACAACAGCACAGCAGCACTACCTGCGGTGGGAGCAGAGCCGGATTTAGACCTCAAGGGGCCCTAGGCAAGATATCGGTTTTGGGCCCCCCTCTTTAATCAATCCCAAGCACAAAATTTAGTTTACATTACTTATCGTTTTTACTCCATATATACAACCTTTTAAACAAATATATAATACAAAATATTTTATTTAAACATTTAATGCCTAATATCATAGAAAGTGCAATCAATGTATGTAAAAATAGCCAACTTTAAATAGCCCTGGCCCATAGCTATCCTATTCAGACTGATCTTTCCAAAATAGAGATAATGCACAAGGATTCACATTTATATTTCTCATAGATATATACAGGTTGAGTCTCCCATATCCAAATATTCCGAAATACGGAATATTCCGAAATACGGAATTCCGAAATACGGAATATTTTCAGCATGACTGAGATAATGAAACCTTTGATTTTTGATGGTTTAATGTACATAAACTTTGTCTAAGGCACAAATTATTAAAAAGATTGTATAAAATAACCTTCAGGCTGTGTGTATAAGGTGTATATGAAACATAAATGAATTTCATGTATGTACACAAACTTTTTTTGATGCACAAAATTCTAAAAAATATTGTCTAAAATGACCTGCAGGCTGTGTGTATAAGGTGTATATAACACATAAATGCATTCTGTGTGTATATTTGGGTCCCATTTCCAAGACATTTCATTATAATATGCAATTATTCCAAAATATGGAAAATTCCGATATCCAAAATACCCCTGGTCCCAAGCATTTTGGATATGGGAGACTCAACCTGTACCAGGCTAGACTATAAGATTCACAACTGAGCCAGGATTCATGGGAATTGATAGTTTACTAAAGGTGCGTACACACAGGACAATTTTTGAACAATTTGTCGTTAATGACAAATTGTTCAAAAAAATCGTTCAGTATTTGCTCCAAAACGATGAACGAAAACTACAAATGCGTGCTCCCGTTTGCCATTTGTAGTTTTTGTTCATCGTCCGAACTTCCTGCCCAACCTGACGATATTGTCAGGTTGGACATGTTCGGCACTGAACAAAATCGTTTTTGATTTCGTTCAGTATGTATGCTCAGTGTCGTTAACGAAACTGAGCATCCCCTGCTGGGGACACACGGGATGATGTTCGTTCAGGAAAAACACACACACATTGTCTGCCACAGGAAAAAAAATACATACATTGTCTGCCACAGGAAAAAAAACAGACACATAGACCCGTATTCAATTAGAGGCGAAAAATCGGAAAGTTTTCGCCTGTCCGACTTTCCGCCTCATTCACCTGAGGCGAATTCATTCCGTGTGCGTCCCCGCTTTTCGCCTAATTCAATTGCAAAACAGGCAAAAACGGAAATTGGTGAAAGTGGAACAGGTGAAAAGTACTGTCAGAATTGGGGAAATCAGTCTGTACCCCAGAAAAAGATACACTAACATAGGGAATCAATATAGATGTGTACTAATAGCCATAATAAAGCTTTTTTGGGTATTTACGTTGTGTAAATTGCTTGCTATTAGCGTCTTTGTAAAAGTGGTGAAGAATGGCATAAAGCAGTAGTTTTTGGTGTAAATAAGTAGTCCAGTCAAATTTGGGGTACTTGAAAATGGGTGCTAGCATATTTTTATGTCTCTAAAGTGAACTTTTTAAAAACGTGAACAATATACCTGCTGCATGCACCTGCAATCCCAAAAATACCTGATCCTTGCAGCCCCAAGAAGCCTATTTCACTAGTTTTTATGCTTGTCCCCCTCACTTTTTACATTTTCACCCAAAAAATTACATGTCTTTTTTGGGGTATTCTTAGGTTTTTTTGTTTTTTGCAGATTTGTCCTTTGGGGGGCTGTTCCAAGGGTTCTGAATAATTTCCCCACGTTTGCACCCCAAAATAAAGATTTTGCATTTCTTTTCACCTGCTATTGGGGAATCTTTTTTTGCCAAATTCAATGCATCGAGTTTCCGCTTAGGGGAAATCATCA
This sequence comes from Taudactylus pleione, assembly GCA_031769625.1. Lineage (NCBI taxonomy): Eukaryota > Metazoa > Chordata > Amphibia > Anura > Myobatrachidae > Taudactylus > Taudactylus pleione. The sequence goes on along the minus strand of JAUIMM010000017.1, from coordinate 3,264,674 downwards.
TGAAATTTAATTAAGCGATATTTTCACCAGTCAACAGGCAATAAACGCTTTTCGCCTCTAATTGAATACGGCCCATAGTCCGCCACAGGAGAAAAATTACATACATTGTCCGCCAAAGGAAAAATTAATTGCCCCCACAGAAAAAAAATAATATATACATTCATTATTTGCCCCCACAGAAAAAAACATGTTATTTCTTTGTCCCCCACCCTAACTAGAAAACTGAGTGACTGAGTTGCAGGAAAGTTTGCAGGAGGAGCTCCATAGTGACCCATAGGCTCAGTGACCAGTCATCCGATCACTCACTTCCCTTCAACCCTCCGTGGCACCATCATGCAGCAACAACCTCAGTAATTAGCCACTGGCTGCATTTGCACATGGGCTGGACAGTGTACGGTAGTGTGACCTATGATGTTACGCCGCAATTCTGGGGGACATGGAGCATGGGCATAGCAGCAGTCTGCCAGATATGTCCCGGCGGCTGCACTATGCACCCGTTCGGCCGCTCCACAAGAACGGCTGTCGAGTCGGCCCTGCCAATTGTAGCATGCAGTGACACCCATCCCTTAATACTTATTGTTAGACCCATGGCCTTTAGTTATCACTGTATATATCAGTGTGTTTATGAGTGGGTCTTTCACTGATCGTAGCAGGAAAAAGATCACTGATGGCCCTGGCCCCTGGGTGTAGCAATAAGTATTAAGGTATGGGTGCCCCCCCACCACATATAGGAGCCAGCCCTCATCATCTAAACATTATTTAAAATCAGCCAGGTAGTCAGCACCATCCAGCCGACCACACTCCCTCCTCCCACCATATAGCAGCAGACCCCTTCTCCTGCCTGCACGCACCTTACTGCTTCTCCGCCAGGTCCTAGCACTTCTGTTCACGGGTCCGGCTGATGCAGGCTCTTCTCTCCGTGCATGTGACATCATATGCTTGTGCGTCATGCTGTCACATGCACAACACAACAGAAGGGAGTAGGGACTAGCGTGCGGCCATGCGCTACTGTAGCCGGAACCCGGCAGGCTGTCAACACAGTGGTTAGACAGCTGCCAGAACCCTCAACCACGGCACAACCTCTGACATTTTTGGGCGGACCTCGTGATCCGCTGGTAATGCCCTGCATGCAACCCTGGCCACGGGCCCCCTGGGTCCCACTGGGCCCTAGGCGCGTGCCTTTGTTGCCTAGCGGGAAATCCTCACCTGGGTGGGAGACCTGCATAAGTGGCCAAAGCAGCACTAAGACCTGCTGGGTAGCGGTGGTCCAGGCAACTGCTGGGAAGACCGGCATCCACCCGTCCAGTGAAGCTGCAAACAGGAGCCATACAGCGACCGTCTGTGGACTCGGGTAAGACAATCACCCCTCTGCTTGTGATCACCCCTGTTGCCAAGGGACATCTCCCCATAGTTGTAAAACACTGGGAGAAACAGCAGTGACCTTACATTACTGCCTGATAATTACCAAGCAACCTTACACAGAATTAAAGGCTAGTATTCCTTTACAGCAGTAGTGACTCTGATTAAATATTACAGCAAGGTATCTAGGGCCTGATTCAGAGCCGCTCGTAGGCTCCGAGCGATGTTCGCACATCTGTGCATGCGTATGGGTCATAATGCGCATGCGCCAACCAGTCATTGCGGTCGGAAATCGAGCGCTCGCAAAATAGCGAGTGCCTGCTAATTTGAGTGACAGAATGAGGCATTTGTGGGCGGTAACAGGGGAAGGTGCTTGAAAACGGGGAGTGGTGATCTAAGCGCAGGCGTGCCAAAAGGTCAAAACGGGCATTTTAAGGGTGTGCATAATTAACAAAGCAGCGTCATCGGCCACATCACTTGGTTGTTTCTTAGCCTGAACTGTTCGCATGTTTGCGGTAGGAAAATCCTACCAGAAGCACTGCGAGCAGTTCAGACGCCTTTCGATGTACTCGATTAATCTAATAAATAGCGGAGATGACGTAGGATGCGAGCGGCCAGGGGGCGTCTTTACAAAATAGCGAGCACATGTTTCGTTCACTCGCTCAGACATAGAGGCGTCAACAGACCGCAAAGAGCGAGCGCTCAATTTAAATAGCCGGCCCCTTTTTCTGAACGAGCGAGCGCAACTAGCGTCCGGCTCTGAATCAGGCCCTTAGTTCTTTAGTTCTTTTGACTGACCACATACAAGAATAATCTATATATATGAATCCATAGTGTTCTGGAAAGTGCAATTCACTTTCATTATAAACGCTTATTAATGGATCCTCAACTTCCTTTGTTTTTGTATGATCAGTGAAGATTCAAGAGACATTTTATTACTACTGGACTCAATTTATGGGAACATTCAGCTTCTTGATAAACGTTTCTTTGAGATATGCAAAGTTGGTTATAAATGCACTTCTACTATAAGGTATACTATAATCAATTAATGTGTTGTGATGTTTGTAGGAAATATTTAACTGAGGTTATTTGCTTCACATATTAAGTATTGTTGAGCTCTTTTATGTACATTTTCTAATGTCTGAAAAGTGATTGCTACTGTGATTTACTGTGCCTTATTCTTGAATGAGAAGATATTTGTTTACCCCTGAATCTGATTTGCTCTACTGATCTTTGATGCAAGGATGTATGTATATGTTTTGTTCCAAAACTAACAGAGTGTACTTGAATAATGTTGAAATCTGCATATTAACAAAATAGAGTATACAGTTGCTGCTGATTCTTACAGACAAATATCTTCTTCAAATAAACCAGCTTTCAATGAAGGCATCTGTTAAAAATACCTTTCATGTAGTCCCACCTTCCTTACCTCTCTGAACTGCACCTTATAATCTGTGCTGGATGGAGAAATTCAAGTACCAGGTAAAGTGAGAACATTACTGTTTGAAATTACTCTGACGCTGTTTACCTGGGTATCACACATACTGTCAGGTGTACAGAGAAAGGGTATAGCGTGGCCAGGGGGAAAGAGGATAAAATCATGCCTGCTGCTGTCTGTAACTACATGCCCATTTCTGCTAACTGCAGCTGAGCAGCTCGGAGCTACTTGAATGGAGTTTTCAGCATCCCCTGCACTCCCCTGGCTCGTACATGAGCTGTTTGCCCTAGACCTGACCTAGGCTGGGAGCTGGCTGCACGGAGGATTCTGGAATAACTTTCCTGATACTGCAGCTCTCTCAGGCACCCGACCTACCACCTCAGAGTACAATGCACTGCTAAAGGATCCACTTAATGCTCCCTTCAGAGCTGAGGAGTGAGGACGTACAGCTAAGGGGAAGGGGAGTGACAGACCTTAACATCTTCAGTGCAGGTGAGGATGCCGAGACAAATGTTCAAGGGAGTACTGGGGGGGGGGGGAAATCGGTCCAATCACCCCCCACCCAGATCTGCCACTGAGATACAGTATTAATAATGGTGTAAGATCATACAGTATCAGATAACATGCAGTACATTTGTAATGGATAAAAGTTTATACATAGGTAGATATATTATCACATGAATAACCAAATATAGGGGCATGTGAATCAAGCTGTATTTTACATAAAATTATGCAGAAACTGCAGTTTTGCAGAATTTTATGTATTGATCCTATGTACTAATGGCATAATGCAAAGTGCTAATAGCACTTCAGATTGCAGTCCCCATTATTATCAATGGGGACTATGATCTGACCCCCATGTACTAAACTCCAAAAAGTGAAGCTTTTCTGAGTTTAACTCCGGTAGTTTACACCATCTTCAGATGTTGTAAACTACTGTTTGCCTATGGGGCCTTCTGGTGCTGGAGAGAGATCTTTTGATCTCTTCCCCTGCAGCCCCCAGCCAGTCACGGAAGCTGACGCTATGCACATGTGCAGTGTCAGCTTCCCCCGGGGAAGTCTTTCACCTCTGTGAAAGACTTCTCTGAAATGCCGGGGATATAACTCACAGGGACAGCGGTTACCACAACCGCTGTCCCTGCGAGTTCCCAGTAGTATAGCCATGGCCAAAAGTTTTGAGAATGACACAAGTATTAGTTTTCACAAAGTTTGCTGCTTCAGTGTGTTTAGACCTTTTTGTCAGATGTTATATGGTATACTGAAGTAAAATTACAAGCATTTCATAAGTGTCAAAGGCTTTTATTGACAATTACATTGAGTTTATGCAAAGAGTCAATATTTGCAGTGTTGACCCTTCTTTTTCAAGACATCTGCAATTCACCCTGGCATGCTGTCAACAACTTCTGGGCCACATACTGACTGATGGCCGCCCGTTCTTGCCTAATCAATGCTTGGAGTTTGTCAGAATTTGTGGGTTTTTGTTTGTCCACCCAGCTCTTAATGATTGACCAAAAAATCCTTAAGGTCGGGGGAGGTTCCTGGCCATGGTTTTCACTTTTGCCTTATGGCAAGGTGCTCCATCATGCTGGAAAAGCCCTTGTTCGTCACCAAACTGTTTTTGGATGGTTGGGAATAGTTACTCTTGGAGGATGTTTTGGTAGCATTCTTTATTCATGGCTGTGTTCTTAGGCAAGGAGAAAGGACACCTTTTCTACAATATAACCCCAAAACAGCAACCACAGATACCAACACCAATGTCAGTTTCATTACTCAATACAACCAACAAGCAAACCAGATCAAACATATCATCAATAAACACTAGCACATCCTACTTCGGGACAAAACCTTTCCTGAAATTCTCCCACCAAAACCCAAAGGGATTTTCCGCAAAGCACCAGATATAAAGATGAAATTAGTAAACAACCACATCCCCCCAAGCACCCAAGTCCAAACCACATTACAAATACCACAATAACAGGAGGATTCTACCACTGTGGAACATGCAATCAATCCACTCCCCCGGTAATAAAGTCACCTTCAAAATCAAGGAGAAGATCACATGCCACACTAAGGGGGTATTATATGCATTAGAATGTCCCTGCCGTAAGATGTATTTTTAAAAAAGTATGGTAGATATCTCATTAGGTACAGTACACAGTTATTTATGCAGCAGATAGGGAAACAGAAAAAGTAAAAACACTAATACTTAGGAAACATGTATGGCCAGTGATAGTGACTCTCATTAACTGTGTGATTTACATACTATTTCAAATTGTGGTTTCCCAAATTACTTTGGGTAAATAGTGTATACTCGAACTTCTGAGCAGTTATTAACGCTGAATAAGGTTTTCACTATCACTGGCCACACTAAGTTGTACATGGGCAGAACAATCAGACCCCTTAAAATGCGTATATGTGAACATACTGTATACAAAACATACAAAAAGGTACAGAAGACCACCACTCTCAGCACACTATAAGAAATACCATGACTGCAATCACAAACATTTTTGGGACTGATGGAAGTTAGGCAAAGATGGAGAGGGGGCGATTACACCCAGCTTATCAATAAAGAAGAATTAAGGTGCATGTTCCAATTAGGTAGACTAGCCTCTAAGGATTTGAATTTTGGACAATGAAATCAGATCCATCATCTGCAAATAAGATAGACCACCTGAATATTGAGAAACATCCCCCTGTATGTGTCTTTACATATCATCACGCATTAAACTAGCATCCACTCATAATATGGAGATTGATATAGATCCATTACACTCTTTGTATATACCTGCTAACATGGAACACTGTACTCATGTAAAAAAGGAATATGTACAAATGTCTTAAAATGTTAATCATGCTACAACTACAGTATATGTCACTAATGTATAGGATACAGACAAAAGCATCCTGGCAGGCCCTCCAAAGATGGCTGCTTAACCCCTTGTAGGATGGATGTTACAGCTATAGCTATTAAGAGATATACAGCAGGCTTCTACAAAATGACCACCAAATCACAACCAGACAAAGTAAAGTTTTAACCCAACCATTGGAACATTGAATGACAAGCACCTCCACCACTCCAACTACATCCCACAAACAAGAAGACCCAATTAGAGAGGGAGGACGGACCCAGCATTCTCATTTAACCAGCTAATCAAAACACACCATCTATCCACATCCCCAGATGAAGGCCAATAGGTTGAAACGTGTTGGAAAGCACTGCACAAACAAACCAATATGCTCTGCGGCAACAGCACACCTACAGCTGAACCTCCCACAGCCGTGTCACGTGAACGGAGCAAGCTAGCACCACCCGTAAGTAAGTGGGAGACCACGGCTGTCTCACCAGTGGAGACAGCAAGCTGAATATTGGGAGAGGAAGGAAAAGGACTTCAGCGGTTAGCTCTCCACAAGGGCAAGCAGCAGCAACACTGCTCTGCCTAACAGGCCCCCTACAGAGGTCGATGCTCAAAGGTCCGCCCCATCAAGTTACGCCATCTGAAGCATTCCCTGCAAGGGAAGCTGGTAACAACTCCAGCCACAGCACAGAACCGCTGTCCTATCGATATCACAACTTAAGACTAAGGTACTGTTAACAATCCTATTCCATGAGATATACTTGCGGGTGCCAGTCATCACGACAACGGCCGTGATTGATGGCAGCCTGGATTTGCCTAAAAGTGCCCGCAACCCCATAGGGCTCCAAGCAAAATTAAGTGAAGTTGGGCTCAGAGTGGGCTGCGAAGGGTGCAAGGTGCTGGGCCGTTGCAACGGCAACTCACACCCTTCACATGGAATAGGATTGACACTTAAGAGGAAATTTTGTATTGTGTATTTTTTTTATTGGTTTTGAAACCTGTGCACATTGCCAGTGATTGTGTTCTCAAACTGCAGGATTCAAACATAAAAACCCTCCCTTCTATTCTGTAATAGGACATGCTACTCTGTATCAGGTCCGGTCCACTGGGTACATTTGTGTTTTTTCTTTTTATTTATTTGACATTTGTGTATTTTTAATTTAATTGACACTGTTTTTTTTTATTTTTATTTCATTGGTATAATAGTGGTGCTTTTCATTTAAATGGTTTATAATATACCCACATATAATTTGTTCACACTTTGATGGTTACTTGTATATAGGATCAATATATACATATATATTACTTATGTATTAATAAGGTAACTCATATATAATGTGTATACCACTTATTGATGTTTTTGTTTTCACAACATACAGAGGCCCTGATTCAGAGCCGGATGCTCTGACAGAGCGCTCGCTCTGAATCAAGGCCGTCCTTCTGAATTTTTAGAGTGGCCTCCTGGCCGCTCGTATAGCTGTGGGTGACCACCCACAGCTATAGTGAACGGTCAGGAAGATGGTAGCGATGGTCAAGACCATCGCGACCATCGGGCTTGCGATGAAACCCTTGTGGTAGGGTCTCGTTGCCGCAAGCCCTGGAGTGCTTTCGGCTCTATCAGAGCCAAGAGCACTCCCACTGACATCACTTGTGATGTCAGTGGGGCCGGCCCCAGACGGTAGGCGTTCCCATGGGAACACCTCCGTCTGGGCAGCCATGCCCCTGGCGCGCCCACCAAAGGGGGTGTGCTGTCACTCACCATCCACAGCATGCCCCCTTTGGTACGAGACCCAGAGCGACGGCTTGCCCGTCGCTAACCGGGTCTCGCGCATGTGCACTGGGCCAACATCGACCCGCTTGCGAGCGCTCAGCGTTCACGAGCGGGTCTGAATCAGGCCCAGAGTGTGTGACTCAGAGCTGAAGCTAGCCTTTCAGTCATCAGGGGGCAAAGACTCATTCCCCCGCTTTCCTCTACACACACAGACACACTGTCCCCCGTATAGTAGTCACCCCCTACCTATGTGGCCACAATATAATGCAAACAGCAGCAATGAGCACCATATAATACAGACAGCATTAGTGACCGCCATATACTACAGACAGCATCAGTGACCACCACATAATACAAACAGCATTAATGACTGCCTTATACTACAGACAGCATTAGTGACCACCATATACTACAGACAGCATTAGTGACTGCCATATAATACAGACATCATTATTGACCACCATATACTAAGGACAGCATTATTGACTGCCATATACTACAGACAGCATTATTGACCACCATATACTACAGACAGCATAAGTGACCACCATATACTGCAGACAGCATTATTAACTGCCATATACTACAGACAGCAATACTGACTGTCATATACTGCAGACAGTTTTATTGACTGCCATATTACAGACAGCCTTATAATACAGACAGCATCCTAATTAATTTCATGAAATCATTAATGAAATATCTCCCATTATTATTAGTATTACCCAATATAAATTATACCCAACAACACCCCTGCCAACATACCCTACATACTTGTTGGAGATCTCTTCTGCTGAGTCTGTCCCTCTCCTCTTGCAGCCACACAGCAGTGGCCAGTGATTGTGTATGGGTTTCCGGTGGTCAGAATCCCGACGCTGGCATACTGACAGGGTTAGGATACAGACACCTGTTGGTAGGATTCCTAACCCTAACTCTCCCTCCCCACATCCTAAACCTAACCTCCCCCAGCAGCCTAACTCTATCTCTCCCCCCTAGTGCCTAACCCTAACCTTCCTTTAACCCTTCTTCGTTGAAATGCCGGTGCCAGGATTCTGACTTGTGTTGGGATTCCGGCACCGGTATTCTGAGCGCCGGAATCCTGCACCCCGCAGTGATGTCAGTGGGAGTGCTTTTGGCTCTGATAGAGCCAAAAGCACTCCAGGGCTTGCGGCAGCGAGACCCTACCGCAGGGTCTCGTCGCAAGCCTTATGGTCGCGATGGTCTTGACCATAGCGACCATCTTTTTGGCCGCTCGCATAAGCTGTGGACTACTATACGGGGGACAGTGTGTCTGTGTGTGTAGAGGAAAGCGGGGGAATGAGTCTTTGCCCCCTGATGACTGAAAGGCTAGCTTCAGCTCTGAGTCACACACTCTGGGCCTGATTCAGACCCGCTCGCGAACGCTGAGCGCTCGCACGCGGGTCGATGTTGGCCCAGTGCGCATGCGCGAGACCCAGTTAGCGACGGGCAAGCCGTCGCTCCGGGTCTCGTACCAAAGGGGGCATGCTGTGGATGGTGAGTGACAGCACACCCCCTTTGGTGGGCGCGCCGGGGGCATGGCTGCCCAGACGGAGGCGTTCCCATGGGAATGCCTACCGTCTGGGGCCGGCCCCACTGACATCACAAGTGATGTCAGTGGGAGTGCTCTTGGCTCTGATAGAGCCAAAAGCACTCCAGGGCTTGCGGCAGCGAGACCCTACCGCAGGGTCTCGTCGCAAGCCTGATGGTCGCGATGGTCTTGACCATCGCAACCATCTTTTTGGCCGCTCGCATAAGCTGTGGGTGGTCACCCACAGCTATGCGAGCGGCCAGGAGGCCGCTCCATTTTTAGGTAGGAGGGCCCTGATTCAGAGCGAGCGCTCTGGTCACAGCGTCCGGCTCTGAATCAGGCCCTCTGTGTCCATGTCTTGTCCATTTTAATATTTTTTAGCGCCAGCAGGCTCTTAATGTCCAGGCATGGTCTCACTAGTGATTCTACTAATGTAATCAGAGTGCCTGTAAAGAACATCATTATTATCCATTTAATCACTATTACCTATGTACCCAGTCCAGGGGAGTGGGTGGAAGAGCGGGTTGTCCCTCTGGATGGGGGACCCATTTTTTGGGGGGGTCCCGACTTCCTGAGAGACTCCAGCCCGGGGCTGACCAGTTTGTATGGCAGGGGGACCCCACACTGTGTTTCCCTGCTATAGCATTATCACCCCAGCTGTTCTGCCTATTGCTGGGCAGTGGTTGTGCAAAATAAGGGGATCCCCATGCTGTTTTTGCACTATTTTACAATACCAGACCAGGCTCAGAGGTTCAGGGCTGGTTATTGATTTTAAAGGGGGTCCAAGCATTTTTTTTTAAAACTATTTCTATGTTTTTAAACAGAATAAAGCCTGCACAAAGCATAGTGATCTGTGCACTTTGTCTGTTTTTCATCTTCTATGCCACAGTGGTTTAATAGAAATTGCAGTGGAATAGAACAAGCCATGGTGCGTTTTGGAGCTCGATGGTAGTTTCAGTTTAGACATCAAATCTGTTTCTGGTGGGTCTAAAATGTAAACTTGCACCAAATCTGCAGCTTAGTAAATTTTGACCAATGTATCAACATCTATTTATTTTGATAATGATGATGATTATTATTAGGCCAACATTCTTTTTATACAAATTGTTGTAATGCAAAAAGATATATATATATATATATATATATATATATATATATATATATATATATACATAGTCAGGTCCATAAATATTGGGACATTGATAGAACTTTCATATTTTGGCCTCTATTCACCACCACAATGGCTTTGAAATGAAACAAACAAGATGTGATTTAACTGCAGACTTTCAGATTTAATTTGAGGGTAATTACATCCAAATCAGGTGAACTGTGTAGAAATTACAACGGTTTCTATATGTGCCTTCCACTTTTTAAGGGGCCAAAAGTAATGGGACAAACTAAACAATCCTAAATCTAACTTTCACTTTTTAATACTTTGTTGCAAATCCTTTGCAGGCAATTACAGCCTGAAGTCTGGAATGCATAGACATAGACGCTGGGTTTCATCCCTGGCGATGCTCTGCCAGGCCTCTACTGCAAATGTCTTCAGTTCCTGCTTGTTCTTGGGGCATTTTCCCTTCAGTTTTGTTTTCATCAAGTGAAATGCATGCTCAATCGGATTAAGGTCAGGGGATTGACTTGGCCATTGCATAACATTCCACTTTTTAGCCTTAAAAAACTCTTTGTTTGCTTTTGCAGTATGCTTCGGGTCATTGTCCATCTGCACTGTGAAGCGCCGTCCAATGAGTTCTGAAGCATTTGACTGAATATGAGCATATAATATTGCCCGAAACACTTCAGAATTCATTCTGCTGCTTTTGTCAGCAGTCACATCATCAATAAATACAAGGGAACCAGTTCCATTGGCTGCCATACATGCCCACGCCATGACACTAACACCACCATGCTTCACTGATGAGGTGGTATGTTTTGGATCATGATCAGTTCCTTTACTTCTCTTCTCTTCCCATCACTCTGGTACAAGTTGATCTTTGTCTCATCTGTCCATAGGATGTTGTTCCAGAACTGTAATGGCTTTTTTAGATGTTGTTTGGCAAACTCTAATCTGGTCTTCCTGTTTTTGTGGCTCATCAATGATTTGCATCTTGTGGTGAACCCTCTATATTCACTCTTGTGAAGTCTTCTCTTGATTGTTGACTTTGACACATATACATCTACTTCCTGGAGAGTGTTCTTGATTTGGCCAACTGTTGTGAAGGGGTTTTTCTTCACCAGGGAAATAATTATTTTGTCATCCACCACAGTTGTTTTCCGTGGTCTTCCGGGTCTTTTGGTGTTGCTGAGCTCTCCGGTGCGTTCTTTCTTTTTAAGAATGTTCCAAACAGTTGATTTGGCCACACCTAATGTTTTTGCTATCTCTCTGATGGGTTTGTTTTGATTTTTCAGCCTAATGATGGCTTCCTTCACTGATAGTGACAGCTCTTTGGATCTCATATTGAGAGTTTACAGCAACTGATTCCAAATGCAAATGTCACACCTAGAATCAACTCCAGACCTTTGTACCTGCTTAATTGATAATGAAATAATGAGAGAATAGCTCACACCTGTCCATGAAATAGCTTTTGAGTTGATAGTCCCATTACTTTTGGTCCCTTAAAAGTGGGAGGCACATATTGAAACTGTTGTAATTCCTACACCATTCACCCGATTTGGATGTAATTACCCTCAAATTAAATCTGAAAGTCTGCAGTTAAAGCACATCTTGTTTGTTCCATTTCAAAGCCATTGTGGTGGTGAATAGAGGCCAAAATCTGAAAATTCTGTCAATGTCCCAATATTTATGGACCTGACTGTATATATATATATATATATATATATATATATATATGTATATATATATATATATATATATATATTACACTGGGGAACAATTTTTTTTTAAATTTTATTATTGCCAAGGATTTAAGATCGGTTTGAGAGTACTCTCAGGTCCCATTTTCGCGTTAGCTCTTCGCTTTAGCTGAATCAGTTCCAGTTTTCAAATTAATGGAAAATTATAAAATTCAATTATTTTCTCCATTTGAAGTACCTTACTAGTCTAGGCCTGCTTTACTTAACAGAATCGACTTAGTTTTATTTGTGATACCGTAGCTGGTAATCACGTTTGAGACACAAAACACATTCAAATCTCCTCACTAACACTGGGAGGAGGCATGGCAGTGCCTGCTGAGCCTGCTAGGACAGACTACAGCCATGCCTCCTCCCAACATACAGAGAGGAGCAACGAAGAGGACTGAGTGATGCAGTTACCACACCTCCTGTTCCTTTGTTTGTCCCTCTCTGTCCCACCACAACCGATTTCCCGCCGTTTAGGCTTGTTTTGTTCAGTACGTCCTCGGCTTTTGTTGGGAGTTAGCACTGAATGTGTGAAGCAAAATGTTTTTGCTGTAAAAATGAGTACTTCTCAGAGACGATGTACTAACAACCCTGATGTTTTTTGTTATATTTGTGGCAAATATAGTGTTGCAAAAGGAAGAAAAATATAACTGTATTCATAAAACAAGCATCACATAAGCCAGCAAGACAAGATTTGGGTGCCTCACAGAGTTTGTAAAACCTGCTTGAAATCACTCAGCAATTGAACTAAAGGTGATTGAAATGGACTTAATTTCGGCATACCTATGATGTGGTGTGAGCCAAAGGATCACTGGAGTGACTGCTATTTTTGTGCTGTAAATGTGAAGAGTATGAATCGATTTAAGAAACACAAATGGGAATACCCAAGTATGAATTCTGCAAAACAACCGATACCACATAGCGAAGATTTACCTGTACCATCATTCAGTTCTTTGTGTGAAGTTGATGTGATGATGTGGAAATCCAGTGCAAGTGACAACACAGATGAAAGTGAGTTTGAAGAAAGCTCCTCTACTCCAAACAAATTTTTTCAAAAGGAACTAAACGATTTAACTCGTGACTTGAATTTATCAAAAAAAGGAGTTGAGCTTTTAGCATCCAGACTTGAAAAAAAGCACTGTCTTGAGCCGGATATTACTATAACGTTGTATCAAAATAGAGAGCAAGCCATACTGCCATTCTTTAGCCATGATAACAATCTTGGGTATTGCAACAATATTCCGGGACTTCTCCAGATGATGGGTTTACCAGAATATCGAGCAAATGACGGGCGGCTCTTTTTGGATAGTTCTAAAAGGAGCATAAAATGCGTATAACTGAACAATGGGAATACATTTGCTTAGATTCCTATCGGTCATTCAACAAAACTTAAAAAAACAGTATGAAAATATGAAGTTAGTCTTAGAAAAATTGCTTGTTCGCAGCATCAGTGGTCTGTTTGTGTCGAATAAAAATGGTAAACTTTCTTCTTGGGCAGCAAAGTGGATATACCAAGTACCTTTGTCACATATGCTTATGGGACAATCGTGCAAAACAAAAGCAAACCGTATGGCCTCCAAGAGAAGTTATAACTGTAGGAGAAGCTAACATCATTTATTAGCCCTTAATTGACAGGAAAAAAATCATACTGCTGTCTCTTTATATCAAACTGGGTTTAATTAAACAATTTTTAAAAGCATTGGACAAGTTAGGCAATTGTTTCACGTATATTTGTCAAACATTTCCATCTCTTAGTAAAAAATTAAAGGCAGGAATTTTTGAAAGCCCACAGATACACAAACTGGTGAAGGATCCAAATTTTACCACATCTATGACTGAAACCGAATCTGAAGCATGGCTGAGTTATGTGTCTGTCATTTAACATTTTTTAGGCAATCGCAAGGCAGACAACTATCATTAATTAGCCCACAACATGCTAAAATGTTTCGAGAAAGTAGGTGCCAACATGAGTATTAAAGTAAATTTTTTTGTACAGCCATTTAGATCACTTCCCATCCAATCTAGGAGATTTAAGCGAAGAACAGGGTGAACGGTTCCACCAGGATATTCAGGTAATGGAAGAAAGATATCAAGGAAGGTGGGATCGTCACATGATGGCCGATTACTGTTGGAGTCTGCAGAGGGTCTGCCCGCAACAAGAATACAACAGAAAATCCTACAAACAATGGTTCTCATAGCTTAATAACACTTATGTATATAATTATCTTGTGTCTTTTTATAACATTTTATAAATCAAATTAAATTGTAATAAAAAAAATTATCTTTTTAACTATTTTTAACATTGTTTAATTTAATTTTTCATAAATATTAAAGACATGCATATCTCAAAAACTACAGCCAATTAAAAAATAAGCATGGCATATTCATGATCAAGAGCACAAAATTAATCTAGATTGACTATTCCCAGTGTTATGCATCATTGATTGTATTTATTGTGTTTTAATAATTTCTTGGGCATACAAGCTTGCTGTCATGCTATATGTTTGTATATGTTAAGTGATATATGTTAACTGATATAACATTAAGTTTTATATCGGTGTTTGCTGATAACTAAATATTTTTTTTTTCTCAAATGTATGTGCAAACATGTACTATATGAGTAAACCACAGCTGGTTTTCAGCTATTATTCCACCTTTTATGAATACACCTCTTATGAAGCACCACAGCAGACAAGTAACCTAAGTAAAAAAAATTTATTATCTTAAATAATAAATTGAAAAATATAGCATTATGGATGCAAAAACTTATAGTATTATAACTTTTAAGTTTTCATTAAAACCTCAGTGTTTGTCACTGCTAGGTTGAAACCTCATTTAAACTTCCAGGATGTTCACCGATAGTTTTTAAGCAATCAAGTTGTCAATTACAATTAATTAAACTTAGAAAGGGATTGGATCCCATAGCGCTTTTATCAACTACATTTGTTCTTAATTAAATACTTAATCAATTTATTTTAATTTATTTAAATTTAATTACCAGGTGTTACAAATCTCGGTGCACAAGGTCTAGACCAGGGATAGGCAACCTGTGGTACTCCAGCTGCTGTGGGACTACACATTCCAGGCTGCCCTGCCATAATTTTAGCATGACCTTCCAGCAAAGCTGTGGCAGGGCATACTGGGAGTTGTAGGTGTGTCTAACTCCACCTATGGGCGTATTGCAACTCATGGGTGTGTCCTGCACTGAACCAGGAGTCTCCCACAGGATGCGGGAGAGTAGGCAAGCATGCCCCTTACCCATACAGTGTACAGTAGCCCCATGTCGAGCAGCAGAGAGGAGGGATATCTAGAGAAGTAATGTTGTTGGAGTCCTATAATACTGGACACCTCTCTGTCGTATGTTCTACCCATGGTGGCCACCGGCAGCAGCTGCAGCTAGAGGGTGCTCTGCATACAGAGAATATTTTCCCGTGTAAGCTGTTCTGTGACTGTCACTGGGCAGCACTGTGGCAGGACAAGGGAATGTGGGGGTTCTAATTAACTTTCCAGGGCATCGGGTGACTCTTCATTGATCTGAGAGTCTCTTGCAAGATGCGGGAGAGTAGGAAAGTATGACAGTAGTTGGATTGCCACATGTTGCCTACACCTGGTCTAGACCAAACCTGAATCGGGAGTTCACACATGAAGATGGTCGCTATGACATATCATTGGTACTGTAGCTTCTACCAACGATATGTTGTCTAGTGCAGGCATGGCCAACCTGTGTCTCTCCAGTATGACCTTCCACTGATCAGCTGGTAAAGCAGGCTGTGACTTGTAGTTTAACAACAGCTGGAGAGCACAATGACATCAGCCAATGTTAGCTATTAGTATGGTGTGTTGCATATTTCAATCTCACATTTTGTACTGTATTTGATTAAGTTTGATAATGTAACTCTGCAGAGCCTCCTAGTGTTCAGAGGGACAGGCAGCCCTTAAAGCCAAGGGTCCCCAGAGGTTTCCTTTCACAGGGGTTTTTCCTCTCCTGAGTGCTGAAGGATGACTCTTTGTGAGTCATGAGGCTTCCACCATCTTGGTCCTCTTGTAGGATCAGCATGTAAAAACCGGCACCAATCTTGAATCATTTCCTAATTTTGTATTTTTTTTTAAAAAAAAGTGTAATTTTACATGCGGCAAAAACTCTTAATAAGTTACTTTTAAAATTGATTTTGCTTGATTTGGTCTTTGTTTTATGAATTGAGGTGAAAAGACTGTGTCTAGCAAGGTCAGTGAGACCAGAGTGGGTAATGGGAAATAGTACAGTAGTTAGGAAGATGAAAAGATGAAGGTTATGCTATATACAGTACAGATCATGGGTATAGGCATACAATTTGATGATGCTAAAAATTAGGACATTCATGTTGAAATTAACAAAAATGGATGGATGTTTCTGATATGTGATCAAGGATTGAGAGAGAAATATTTTATTTGTATATAATTAAGAGATACACAAAAGTCAATAAAAATTCTATGCTGTCCTCGGGATGTACTGGGGATGCTATGGAGACCAGCGGAGGTGAGTATAGGTTCTTTGCTCACAGGTACTCATTGGAATTCTACTGGAGAAGGGGACAGATCTCCTGGCAGCAGGTAAGTATGTGTGAGTGTGGTAGGTGTATGTGATAAACTTATACTTTTTATGGTGTGTACTGTGTTTTTTTAATTATATTTTTTATAGTGGGAGTACGGGTGCCAGCCACATACTGGCACTTGTAGTTCCACAAGTGCCAAAGGGCAGGCATGTTGGCATCTGTAGTTCCATGGTAAAAAACAATAGTTTCTTATTATTTACACTACTATTACCCCCATTCCCACAGCCCAGGGGTGTGGGGAAGAGCCCTGTGCTTCAGCCTAAGCCTAGGGTACTCAGGAGAGGGGGACCCCTTTATTGGGGGGTCCCCACCTCCTTTGAGATCACCGGCTTGAAGTGATAATGCTTTGGCTGGGGAGACCAGGTGATAGGGTCCTCTGGCTGTGACATTACTCCCCAGCCATATTTGAGTTCGGTGCTGGTTTTAAATAGAGGGGGACCCCTACGCAATTTTACTCACCCTATTTTTAAAACCAGGACTGGCTCAGCAGCCACTGAAATCTCAGGTGAGTAATCTCTATCTACAGTTGTTACTCGGGGAAGAAATCTCGATCTGTTTCACCATCGGCCAACTCGGTCACAGCTAAAGTCACTTCTTTGTAAAAAGGCGAGTTTCAGAAGCATCCAATCACCGAGTTTCGGCGATGCAAATCGAGTTGCAAAAAATAAAAAACTTAGTCAATTTACACCTTAGCAAATCATGCCAAAGAAAAACTGCTTAGGTATGCAGTCATCTGTAGAAGTACAAGTGCCTGTATAATCATGACTGAAAATGCATGCTGGAGCTTGAAGAAGTCACCCACAACCCGCTGGGACCAGTAGTGCCACAGAACAAAATACTGTTAAAAACTCCCACAAATACTATGAAAAAATATTTGATTGAACCAAACACATCCCAAACCCCTCTTTAACCAATTTACTGAACTTAGCCTGCACTGGAGTTTGTCTCTAATGCTGGGTACACTCTAGACCAGGTTTGCCATGTCTGGTTTAGTGTGTATTCAGCATTAGAGACAAACCCACCTTATCAATCAGAGAAACATATAGGAAGAGTCTACTGAGTTTTAAACACAACATTTTTTAATGCTAGTGTCATCTGTTGTATAAAAGGAACAGGTTCATTGCAAAAAATATTTTAGCATGAAGATGCATTTTAAATTGTGTTGTCTTTGCTTCATTATTTTTATCCAGAGACAAGGATACCTGTTTATATTAGAGAGTGATATTGCTCTTTTTGATATTAAACTGCTTCTTGAACTTACAAAACAAGCACAAGACTCTTTCCAAGCACTAAAACATTTAATTATTTGTGCCACAGCCTTAGGCTTGCCAGCTTATAGTTAAGCATTTAATGCATACTTACCTTCTCACCTGGAGAGGAGATGAAAAAAGTAGGTAAGTATGATTTAATGTGCCTCAATTGCACAAGCAGGATGTATGATAGGATAAATGAAGACCACTTGTCTACTTTAGTGCACAGAGTGTTGCATAGTCACTGCCCGCCTACCTCAGAGCAGTTGCATCAGCAGTTTTGCTGCTGATAAACATGAGGATATAGGGCCTGATCCAGGTCCAGATGGAAGTGAGTATAATAATGCAGTTTTCCGATTACCTGAAAACCCATTTGGCGCATGTGCAGAACGGGTCCTGTGATCTCACTGTCAGATCCTCCAAACCACAGTATTATTGACATGCTGGTGTATTTGGAGGGCAAAGCATGGGCATGCAAGGCATCCCTAGAAGTGTAGGTACTCCTTCCACATTCCACTCACTTCCTAGGAATCCGCGGTCCGTGAGAAGGGGATGGGGCCTCCAGATGCAAATAGTCCGGCCTCGGCCTCATCACTGACTCTCTGGCTTTTCCTTTCGAAAACATAAGTAAGCAAGTATACTCTGAACCTGAGGTTCTTTCTTACCCATGATTTTGAGGCTGTTGCACCGGTATGCCTCTTAGTGAAGCCGGCGATGCAAAGAGCAGCCTGTCTGTGAATGAATTTGCATTTTGTGTCAGATACTGCTGCTGCTGAAGGTGATACACCAGCCCAGTGGGCTGTGACAGTCATGTAATCTTTAGTTTGACCAGTAGCGCTGGTCTGCATATCTGTAGTTAAGTGGATGCTCGGCACAATGGCATTTTCATGGCCAAGAATACTTTCTATTTTAAATACCTGATAATGGCAAGGAATTGATGTTCTAGAATTGAGATGGAATTTGGTAGCGGAGACATAGAACCTCAAATAACTGTCTAAAATCAGATGCACTGAAGGCGGATATTGTACGCTGATCTAATGCTAGCATAGCTGTCATGGCTTCAGTGATCTGTTTTGCAGCTGGATGGCTGCTTTCATACTTGCTTCCTCTTGCAAATGATTGTTTCACAGTCAATTGTTGTTTGAAACTACTAGTCTTCTTGGTCCCCTTCTGTGATGAAAATTCACCCCCAAAGGCAGCAGCCCTAGCGTGCAAGGATTCTTCTTGGGAATCCTAGATAAGGGAGGAGTCAGTGTGTCCGTAACCTGGGTTATAAAGGACATGTCATCTGTCTTAGGTTATTGGGACATTCTATTAATTTGAAAAGAACATTGCTAATTTAGAATAGGAATAGTCAATTAGAAAAGCAGTAAGTTTGTTATTGTAATTTATGTGATTTAGTGTGTGTATATTGTACCAAACCTATCATTCTATAACAGTTACCCATTTCAGTAATTGTGGGTTTCTAAAAATAAATCCGTATAGCTTTTACATGAATTTTGTCTCCCATTGTCTGTGTCTGGTTGGGAACCCTTGCCTCTCTGTGGGTGTGGTCTGAATTAGGAATTGCCGCCAGTTACACCT
This sequence comes from Taudactylus pleione, assembly GCA_031769625.1. NCBI lineage: Eukaryota > Metazoa > Chordata > Amphibia > Anura > Myobatrachidae > Taudactylus > Taudactylus pleione. Next base: position 3,245,417 of record JAUIMM010000017.1, on the reverse strand, counting down.
GCACCACACCATCTGTATTTTTCCCATTGGGGTATTACACTAATAGTGAGTGAATAGTCACACAACTTATTCCCAGTTTCAAAGTCACGTAAATGAACAGAGGGTAAGTTCAGTTGTAAAGGTGCAGTAAATAGTCGCTGGTTTATGCCAGCTAATATACTTGCAAAGTAATGTGTGGGACGAGGGGTGGATATCCCCGGCAGGAGGTCCGATGTTAGCCTTTTCCAGACGCTGTTAGATAGATTCACCAGCGGGTGATAGCAGCCGACACTCCAGTGTGGGACCGTCTCTCCGTGGTAGGGAGGGGGTCCGTCGGAAGGCTTGGATTCCTCTGTTCCGGTATATGTTCCACTTGGTTTGGATAGTCTCTGTCCCACAGTTTCTCAGTAAGATGCCGTTTGGACAGACAGAGGTATATTTACTAGAGTGCGAGTTTTTAGAAGCAGACATAGCAACCAATCAGATTCTACATAACATTTATCTAGCTCCTTCTAGAAGATAATAGCTAGAATCTGACTGGTTGCTATGGGCAACATCTCCACTTCTAAAAACCAGCACTTTAGTAAATATACCCCATAATCTTAAAATCAACACTTATCCGAGCTTTGCAGGAAGACCCGAGCCAGGACTCGGATTCATTCCAAAACCCTAAGTTCAGGTGTTTTTAGTTTTCACTAAAACCCAATTGCTCATCTCTACTCTCCAAATATATAACATGATATACAGAGAGTAGGGGAAATTGATGAGTCAAAACACTCTGATAGTGATGAAAAGGGACATTACCGTCTGTTAGGTATGTAGATAATTGAAATGTATTTCCCATTATTACTAGATCAATTTGCTAGTACAATAGATACAGTGTTTTGTAGTACACAAAAGCTGAATTGTGGGAGACATGCTGCAAATTGATTTGAATTATTTCAGGGCTAGCCATTGGCTACCAACTAAATCACTCTGATGTGTCATTCTGCATTCCTTACTGTCACTCCTGGCTGCTAGGATTCAAAAGCTATGAAGTGTAAAGAAATAGAGTTCATATATCTAAATCAAGTATGTCCATGAAAATGGAAACATTTCTTTAATGATGGATTACTCGCTGAATAGTCTAAAAAAATATCATGCAAAGCCAATGGAGCTTTAAAGAAGCCGGGAGCTGCAAAAAGTATTTGGAAGGATGATTCCAGCTTACAGGTCATTAGTGGAATACACCTTATCGAAAGAATGTTATGTGCACAACACCATACAGTAGTCTTAGGGACTCTAGGTAATATAAGTCCATGGAGACACAGGCTTAGCAAGAGGATAATAATTTTCTTTTAGGTTTTAGATGGCTGGTCTGTGTCAGGCTGTGCATACTGTAGGTAGGTGTAAACATGGCAATACATAGGTAAGTGCTACCTCTTCCACGTTCCCATTATCAACAACCTGCAAGCTGGATTTAAAGAATCATTAGGAAATCCACAAGGGAAGTTTAATGTCAGAGAAGTTGGTTCATCTTTTATAACCCATGGTAACCATTACCTGGTGTAAAATCATTGAAAGGATTGGTAATGTGAAGAAATGTGTATGTTTTGAAGCATGTTTCCTATTGTTTCTAAATATAACTAATGTCTTCTTCTTTAAAAGCGTGCTGGTCTGGGATTATTTGTGCTTCTAACCTTGTGTATCCCTGTGTGTATATTACTGTATCCATGTCAGCGTTGTTATGTAACTGCCAGTCATGTGCACAAATCCCATTTCATAGTACTCATTGCCAGGCCAAACTGTGCAGGTCTCATTGCCGCAAATAACACTCTCAAGAGGATGGATTTCTATTGTGACCAAAAGCTTCCAGGTGTGCACGTGTGTGATACTTTGTAGTAGCACTGCTATAAACAAAAGCCATATGACACTACTATACTTGGGACTGACCCCATGTATGTTTTATACTTGTCGACTTTCTGGCTGCCCTCTCTAGCTGCGGGGGATGTGATGGCAGCAATGGGAGGCGGTGCAGGGGAGTGATCTCGAATTTGCCTCATTATCGCCCCACCCAGGGCCGGATTAAGGGGGGGGCATTGGGGGCATGTACCCCCGGGCCCCCCTCTCGGAGAGGGCCCCCTGCCACCAGGCCCGGCGACGGGGGGACTAGGGGCACATCTGTGCGGGGCCCCGAAGTTCAGAGGGGCCCCGAGTGCTCCGGGCACCAAGCACCTTTCTGCCGCGTTTCCGCGGCAGAAAGCCAGGCTCCAAGTGGAGACTCTGCATCGCCTCCACCGCCGGCCCTGGCCCCCGTCTTTCTTACTTGAATGGGCTGTGGGCGCTGCCGGTAGAGGTCAGATGCTTGCACTGCGCATACATTATGCGCGGCGCCGCGTCAGCGTCATGAACTCAATCCCATCTCATGACGCTGCGCGACTGCCTGCGCCGGTCCTCCACCCTGGCCTCCTTTCTTATTCACCACTGAGGAGCGGGCACTGGGCTCAACAACGACAGCAGGGAGCCTGGTCTGTGCACTGTCTGTCCCAGTGTTAGGGTAAGTCAGTGACAGACCTTATTCGTTTAGGCAGCTCAATTTTTGTTATATAGATTTATATATATATCTATCTATGTATATAGAAATACGATGTCTGTTAAGAAACAGCAACAGGCGGCACTCCACGGACTTTATAGTTGAAGTAAAGTGACTTTATTTGCCAACGTTTCAAGACCTGAGCGGTCTTGTCATCAGGGTGTTCAAGTGTAACAAACAAAAAAGCTTACCTTAAATAGCTGTATACAAACGGAAATGTCCATGAGAATCCTCACGCGCCGTCATGCAGGGAGGCGCGCAGTGTGTGACGTCACCAGCACGTGGCCACCCGGAACGTGTATGAATACAGTCCGGGGGTGGGTAACCAGGGAAACGCTGGACGCTGGAAAGAATACGGTGTGAGAAATGAGCCATAAAGCTACACTGCGCGGCTACCTGCATGAAGGGGGGGAGGGCTCAGGGATGTGACAGTTAAACAATAATAACAACAAAAACAAAATAAACAACAAAAGGGAAGAGTGCGTTAATATGTGCACACATGATATGCAATTCAGCAAATATACATATAGACCAAGAAATCAGATAATCGATGAAACAAACTAGAGCACGATGGTGCCATGAACTTTCACTGAAAAAAAAAAAAATGGTATCGCTATGTAACAAATGTCACTGAATAAAAATTATGAAAAATGTGAAAAATATGGAGGCATATGATAACCTATGCAGACCCTTAAAGTATATGGGATACCAAATGAACCCCAATATATATCTACTTGGCTACTAATTGAGCTGCGCAACATGAAACAACGATATATTAAAAAGCGCATAATGGCCAAAAGAGGCTATAGTGTGTGGGAACAGATAACTGATTACCCACTGGATATATACTACACAGGAAAAAGGTCTAAGAGATGGAATGGAAAAATAGCAGGGTATACGCTATGTAAATGCATTCCAGGAAATTTTATCATTTAGCCCTCGCGGATGGATGGTATCAAGCAGATGAATCCACTTGGCCTCCACTCGTAACAGCCGCTTAGTGCGATCGCCACCCCTGATTTGTGCTGGAACATGGTCAATGACCTTGTAACGTAATGATGCCAGTGTGTGACGGGCATCCTTAAAGTGTCGAGCTACAGGTTGGTCGGACTCTTTTCCTGCCAAAGCTGCTCTGATAGAGGAGCGATGCATGGCCATGCGCTCTTTAAACATGCGGGATGTTTGGCCAACATAAGCAAGACCACAGGGGCATGTAATAAGGTATATAACGAATCGCGTAGAGCATGTAAGTACATGCTTGATGTAATACCTCTTGCCAGTGTGCGGGTGCTTAAATGTATGCCCCACTTCTAAGTAACCACAGGTGACGCACGAAGGACAGCGATAACACCCAGGTTTTTTATGTGACACATCACTTTTATAAGAAAAAAAAGGAGTGATATCTGTTTTCACTAATATGTCTTTGAGGTTGCGACCTCATCTGTAACTAATGAGGGGTTTACAGTTGGCTAATTTGGGCAACTCTGGATCTGTGGATATTATCGGCCAGAGAGCTTTGGTAGCTTTTGAAATTACTGGACTGGCCAAGGTGTATTCAGAAACAAATGGAATGTGTGTTTTTAAGGGCTGTTTCCGATTGGGGTTCAATAGCTGTTCTCTGGGTATTTTCAATACTTCTGCCTTTTGTTGTTCTAAAAAGGCCGGGTCATAGCATCTTTGTATGAACCTATCCATGATTTTGTCTAACTCAGAATCAACCTTGCTTCTATCGCTGGTTATACGAGCTACTCTCACCATTTGAGACTTGGCCAGGCCCTTTTTAAGGGCCGGAGGGTGAAAGCTACTTGAAATCAACATGGTGTTTCTGTCAGTATCTTTGGTATATACTGAGGTTTCAATACGATTGTTATTTAAAGTTAAATTGACATCCAAAAAATGAACATTGGTGTCACTACACTGATAGGTGAATTTGATAGCATTGGACGATGCATTGATATTATCGATGGTATGTATCAATGTGTCCCTTTCACCTGTCCAGATCAACAGAAGATCATCTATGTATCATTTATAAAATAAAATGTGTTGGAAAATATCCGGATCAGTGAAGAAAAAAGAATGTTCCTGTGAAAACATAAAAATATTAGCACAGGAACATTCTTTTTTCTTCACTGATCCGGATATTTTCCAACACATTTTATTTTATAAACGATACATAGATGATCTTCTGTTGATCTGGACAGGTGAAAGGGACACATTGATACATACCATCGATAATATCAATGCATCGTCCAATGCTATCAAATTCACCTATCAGTGTAGTGACACCAATGTTCATTTTTTGGATGTCAATTTAACTTTAAATAACAATCGTATTGAAACCTCAGTATATACCAAAGATACTGACAGAAACACCATGTTGATTTCAAGTAGCTTTCACCCTCCGGCCCTTAAAAAGGGCCTGGCCAAGTCTCAAATGGTGAGAGTAGCTCGTATAACCAGCGATAGAAGCAAGGTTGATTCTGAGTTAGACAAAATCATGGATAGGTTCATACAAAGATGCTATGACCCGGCCTTTTTAGAACAACAAAAGGCAGAAGTATTGAAAATACCCAGAGAACAGCTATTGAACCCCAATCGGAAACAGCCCTTAAAAACACACATTCCATTTGTTTCTGAATACACCTTGGCCAGTCCAGTAATTTCAAAAGCTACCAAAGCTCTCTGGCCGATAATATCCACAGATCCAGAGTTGCCCAAATTAGCCAACTGTAAACCCCTCATTAGTTACAGACGAGGTCGCAACCTCAAAGACATATTAGTGAAAACAGATATCACTCCTTTTTTTTCTTATAAAAGTGATGTGTCACATAAAAAACCTGGGTGTTATCGCTGTCCTTCGTGCGTC